>NIVC01000797.1:0-5000 GCA_002269645.1 Macrostomum lignano | reverse complement strand
CACTGAAGCATCAGGGAGGGTAGCGGCATGCACTGAAGGATCAGGGAGGGTAGCGGCATGCACTGAAGCATCAGGGAGGGTAGCGGCATGCACTGAAGCATCAGGGAGGGTAGCGGCATGCACTGAAGGATCAGGGAGTCTAGCCGCATGTACTGAAGGATCAGGGAGGCTAGCGGCATGCACTGAAGGATCAGGGAGTCTAGCGGCATGTACTGAAGGATCAGGCAGTCTAGCGGCATGCACTGAAGGATCAGGGAGTCTAGCGGCATGCACTGAAGGATCAGGGAGGGTAGCGGCATGCACTGAAGCATCAGGGAGGTAGCGGCATGCACTGAAGCATCAGGGAGGGTAGCGGCATGCACTGAAGCATCAGGGAGGGTAGCGGCATGCACTGAAGGATCAGGGAGGGTAGCCGCATGTACTGAAGGATCAGGGAGTCTAGCGGCATGCACTGAAGGATCAGGGAGTCTAGCGGCATGCACTGAAGGATCAGGGAGGGTAGCGGTCTTAAGAGCGGTTGAATCCCAAGTTATTCGTGTCCATTTAACATTTAACATCTTAATAAGTTATTCGTAACCATTTAACATCTTCTAGGAGAGGCTGCACAATTTTCCCAAGGTTCGCCAGCTCTCCAGCAGCAGCAGCAGCAGCAGCAGCAGCAATTCATGCTGCTCCACTCGGCGGCAACCGCCGGCAGTCTGGACGATGCATCGGGCAATTCGCCAAAGCAGAGCGGCTTGAAATTGTTTAAAAATTTCGGCGACAGACTCTGGCGAGCCAAAGACGCCAAGCAGCAACAGCAGCAGCAGCCGTTGCACCTGGTGTACAATCCGCCCCGATCACCGGAGCCTCCCGCGGTGTCAGCGGTAGCGTCGGGCAGTTTCGGCCTACCGCTACACCGCTGCCCAAAGGGATCTAACGGTGTCCCCTTAATAGTGCAACTGTGCTGCCGGTCATCGAGTGCGGCGCAATCAGACGCGAAGGGATCTACAGGATTAGCGGCAATTCTCGCAATATCGAAGCTCTAGAAGCTGAACTGTCCAAGCCTGTGCAAGATCTGAATCCCAACTGTGAACTGTGCTTGAATACAATGTTGTTGCTAGCGTGCTCAAGCGGTTCCTATTGCAACTGCCCGATCCTCTGATACCGGCTATCTATTATAACGAATTCATCGTTACACAGAAACTATCCGATCACCGGAATCGAATGTTGAAGCTGCACAGACTCTTAGGCGTTATGGAAGAGCACACTGACCATCCGCAGCACAGGTGTCACCGGCTTACCTTGCAATACCTGGTTAATCACCTTGGCTTAGTTAGCCAGTATAGCGCCTACAATCGTATGCAGTTTTATAACCTAGCCATGGTGTTCGCTCCGTCTCTGTTTGGCCAGCGCACCCAAGAGAATATGCTGATGCATTCAGCTCTGCTCATTAAACTCACTAAGTCTATTATACAGTTCAGAGACTGGCTCTTCACCGATTGGGAAATTGCCGATCAGTGCGTGCCTCAACTGTCGGAGGCTGAAGATGAAGCGTCTGCTAATCCTACCGATACCGATACAGCGAATCCTCAGCAGCAGCAACCACCCGATCCTGAGGCTGATCGACGTCGGGTAAGGGAGGTTGTGCACGAATTGATGACAGAGGCGAAGGCTGTGGCAGCGGCTGCTGGTGACGATGATGGCTCACCACCATCTAGAGCTGCCGCAGCTCAGCCGCAGTATCGCGAGAGAGACATCGACGCTGAGATTGATCGGCGCCTGGCTGCGGAATCGGCTGAAACGGCGGCTACGTCGAGAGAAGAGCTGACTGCGACTGAGACTACGGATGAGGCTACGGATGCGACTGATGCTGAGAAGGGTGAGGGGAACTAAATTACAATCTAATGGGAGTGCTCAATTGAGTATCTATGGGAGTGCTCAATTGAGATTCTATGGGTGTGCTCAATTGAGAGTCTATGGGTGTACTCAATTGAGAGTCTATGGGAGTGCTCAATTAAGAGTCTATGGGTGTGCTCAATTGAGAGTCTATGGGTGTGCTCAATTGAGTATCTATGGGTGTGCTCAATTGAGAGTCTATGGTGTGCTCAATTGAGAGTCTATGGGTGTACTCAATTGAAAGTCTATGGGAGTGCTCAATTAAGAGTCTATGGGTGTGCTCAATTGAGAGTCTATGGGTGTGCTCAATTGAAAGTCTATGGGCGTGCTCAATTGAGAGTCTTTGGGTGTACTCAGTTGAGAGTCTTTGGGTGTACTCAGTTGAGAGTCTATGGGAGTGCTCAATTGAGAGTCTTTGGGTGTACTCAATTGAGAGTCTATAGGTGTGCTCAATTGAGAATCTATGGAAGTGCTCAATTGAGAGTCTATGGGTGTGCTCAATTGAGAGTCTATGGGTGTGCTCAATTGAGAGTATATGGGAGTGCTCAATTGAGAATCTATGGGTGTGCTCAATTGAGAATCTATGGAGTGCTCAATTGAGAGTCTATGGGAGTGCTCAATTGAGAGTCTATAGGTGTGCTGAATAAAATTTCAAGCCAAAATCCCTTGCTGATATCAATATTCCATTTCAGACCTGACAGACGGAGTCGAACCGGAACTTTCAGACAAGCAGCAGCAGCAGCAACACGACCGTCTCCTTCAAGACGTCGAACAGCTCAGCCTAACTGTCGAACGACTCAGCCGCGAATCGCAGAGCAATCTCGAACATCTCCGGCATGAGCGAGAACTCGTGGACGATCGACTGCGCAAAGCGGAAGCCGATCTGTTGATTCGAACTCGGGACGTCTTAGTAATAGTCAATCGTCGGACCGGCTGCCAGATCCGAGGCCGTCCTCGCCTGACGATGTCGATGTCGATTTAGTAGACGACTCGGACCACCGACAACATATTGGGAAGACTGCCGGCGCTGGTCGACTGGTGTCGGATGCCACCGTGTAACCCTGCGGCTGTCTGTCCTGTGGATACTGCAGACTATATAATTTTGTAAAGTGGCTTTGTAAAGTTAACACGCCCTCCGCAATTGTGCCTCAACAGCCAGCGATTTGCTTTGCCCTCGTTGATTCTGACTTTGCTAATAACAAATCAATTTTAATATTTGCTGGCAAATTCCGTGTTCTGATCGTACTTGCGAATGTATTTATGGCCTTTCATGTATAAAGTATCGCCTCGTAGCGAATTGATATACTACTAGTGTAGTTTTATTTGCTTTACAATTGTAGTTAGCTTAACAGTCTATGCATAGGTGTCTCTATGCTACACTTTTAATAGTTTATATAGATACTATTTTTAGTTTCATACCTTTGCAGGATTCTCTATTGTTTTTCTACGGGATTTCCTTCTTTAGTTTCTTTGGGACTCTCTTTGGAAGTTTTCTGGGAATCCCTTTTTTAGTTTCTTGGGTAATACCTTTTTAAGCTTCTTAGGTAATCCCTTTTTAGTTTCTTGGGTAATACCTTTTTAAGCTTCTTAGGTAATCCCTTTTTTATTAGCTTCTTAGGTAATCCCTTTTTTATTAGCTTCTTAGGTAATCCCTTTTTTATTAGCTTCTTAGGTAATCCCTTTTTTATTAGCTTCTTAGGTAATCCCTTTTGTAGTTTCTTGGGAGATCCCTTTTGTAGTTTACGGGGAAATTCCCTTTTGTAGTTTTCTGGGGATTCCCTTCTGTGGTTTTCTGGGTATTCGCTATTGTAGTTTCTTAGGGATTCCATTTTGTAGTTTCCTGGGTATTCTCTTCTGTAGTTTCCTGGGATTTCCTTCTGTAGTTTTCTGGGAATTCCCTTCTGTAGTTTTCTGGGGATTCCCTTCTGTAGTTTCCTGGGGATTGCCTTCTGTAGTTTTCTGGGAATTCCCTTCTGTAGTTTTCTGGGATTCCCTTCTGTAGTTTCCAGGGGATTTCCTTCTGTAGTTTCCTGGGTATTCCCTTCTGTAGTTTCCTGGGATTTCCTTCTGTAATTTTCTGGGAATTCCCTTCTGTAGTTTTCTGGGGATTCCCTTCTGTAGTTTCCTGGGATTGCCTTCTGTAGTTTCCTGGGGATTTCCTTCTGTAGTTCTGATGATTCCTTTTTTAAGTTCTTTTTCTATAATATTCCGAGGTTTATACTGATACTCTGGATTCTTTTGATTCTATATTTAGTCTCCTGGGATTACCCATCTCATAACGAGTGCAACATCGCCATCGCAAACTATGATGAGTTTCTGTTTTAATAAGCGCATATCGTGAAGCTCTACTCGGTGACAACTGTTAAAATGTGAGAATTGTGAATCAATTCTATTCAAATTAGTGCATGCCTTGTGCCTCAATAAATTCTGACCTTATATGCAAAACAGTTCCTTAGTAGCCTCAATATCTTTGTAGCTTTAATGGTTATTTTGATCAACAACGCCAATTTTGCTTAGCAAATCATTTTATCTAATCATAATAAAACTCGTACATATCGCAATTTTATATTAGCCTAGAAAGTCTATCTGTCTATTTCCGAAATAGTTCTCGTTGAAATAAGATAAGTCTATTTTGTTATAAGCATGCGGTTGATTCTTCAACTTTGTTCATTCCTTATTTTTGAAAATAATACTTTGGTGCCATATCTATTTATTTTGCGTTTTGTGCACTTTTAAAAAATTGTCTTTTTTCTATTATAAAATGTTTAACAAAGGCATTTGACTACCTATTGAAATTATTTGGCTGATTACTTAATGCACGTCGCGTCTTTGATCGAGCGATTTTTTATTAATAATCAAGCGCTAATGCGTTCGGCTTTTTAATAATTAGCAAAAAATGAGCATATCAATTGTATCTACGAGTGGATATTGTTGCCTTAATGTAAATCGTTAACTCTCCGTTTTCGGGTCCAATGTCCCTTTTTTAATAGCCTTTGTAATTTTCCATCTAATATCTGTTTGTAATGATTGTACTGTTTACGATTATTTCTAGTTGAAGTTACATTTATGCAGTCTGGCTGTTTAGTGCTTGATATATGCGTGTATGCTGCAGTTTGTACTTC
>NIVC01000796.1:0-29497 GCA_002269645.1 Macrostomum lignano | reverse complement strand
ACGGCGGCGACAAGCGCGTCTTCGACTGCGGCAGTCAGCGTCGGCGGTGCAGCGGAGACGACGACAAAGACGACGACCATGTCAGCCAAGGAGGCGATCGCGGCGGGTGATGCCTTGCTGTGATTACACTGCGCATTCCTCGCTATTGGCGCAGTATTCGGCCGATGCTCCGCTGATAAAGCAGCTGCGTGTAATCCAGTCATTGTATTGGAACGATGCAACAGGCGTGCGCAACCCAGCCTATGACGGCCATCTTGACGCTCTCATTGACACCTTTTTGCTGATCTTGTCGGTCTGCTCAAAGATGACAGCAGCAGCAGCAGCAGCAGCAGCAGCAGCCGGCGCCGCCGACAAGAGCTGTCCAGTCGTCGAGCCGCGAGATTTAGTCTATTGCTTAGCCAACCCAACGACCGCCGCAACGGAGGTTCGAGCCACCAGCAATAGCTCCGGCACAGTTAGAAACAGGGCGCAAGCGCTAATAAAATGCATGCAGTACATGCTAGCCTACGTTGAGCACGACCGCGCGCATCTTCAATCGCTCGTGGAGCGCATGCAACTGCCGGCCGACATTGCAGCCGAGCTGGAAAACAGGTGCAAGCTGTTTCAGTAGCGGCTCAAAACTATTCGCCAGCGCACGACCTTGAGTATAGGCTGGATGCGCCGCTGCACCACGACAGAAAGAAAGAGAAGCTGTTAACCCCGGTAGAGTGGCGCACCATCCTGGACGACTACGCCGCACTGGTCGCCTCTGGTCCAGCCGACGAGGACAGCTTTGTTAAGATGCGCAATCGATTTGCTCTGCATGCCACTGCGATGCATCCGCTGCGCGTCCGGCCATGGCGCGGTCTCCGCATAGCGCACATCCGGCCGGGTAGCGCCAGTCGGCGCGACAATCATGACAACGGCTATTCGACCATCCGGCTGCCTGGTCGCCAGGTCAGCCATAAGAAAATAAAGTCTGTCGGCTGCAGCGTTCTCACAGTGCCGACCGCATTCATTAAGCTGCTGCTCACCTGGCGAAACGGCCGTCATTGCAACGACATGGTCGGCGTCGCCAACTCGCCGTTTGTGCTGTGCACCAACCGAGGTGAGCGGATGTCCGTTTCCACCTTCAGCCAGGCGGTTGTCGATCATGCCAAAGCTATACTCGGTCGTTCCGGCGTCTGCCCGAATATTTTTCGGAGCTCCAAGCAGGACATTGTGGCTGGCGGGCGGCCGGAGTTGGTTGATCAGTCAGCGGCGCTATTTGAAACCTCTGTGCCAATGTTGATGCGCCACTACGCGGCCAACGCCATGCTGAACAATCGGACGGTCGTTCAAGCCACCGTCGCAAGCTGGTACTTCAGCGAGCATCGTCAGCCAAACCTTCAGCGAGCATCCGCCCCGGCGACAGTATCACCTTCACTGCTCGAGAGTCGAGACAAAGAATCGTCGTCGGGGATCATGTCGATGGGCGTTCTATCACAACCAGTAACACAGATGGAGCGTCAGCGACGCCAATCGAAGCGCAAAGCGGCTACCGAGGCCAGTCGCTCCCTGCTGCAGCAGCAACAACAAACGAAGAGGAAGAAGACGACAATCAGTTAGAGTGCTGCACCGACGTCTGGCATTCTGTGTCAGACGCAACGGCGGTGAGAGAATATATACCAGACTATAGCATGCCAGACTCAGAGTTGTTGTTTTAGCAGTAGCAGCAGCAGAAATACCAAAATTATGACGAGAGCACAATTATACCCCTAGAAATATATATATTCATTTATTGCATATTAATCATGGTGTTGCGTGAGATGACCTGCAGATCGCAACTAAATAGCTAGTTAATAAACTAACACGTACAGCAGTAGTAGCTCATCTAATCGACTATAATTCTGAAACGGATAATAATTTGTGCTCGGCATAATTTTGGGATCAATCGATTGATTGATTATGCGCAGGTACCGCACGCATCCAACCCAGGCTGTCAAAACCTGCGGATTATAGCTACCTTACCAATAGTTTATGTCATTGATGATTTAATGTCTAACTTTAATCGTCGGTACAATAGCTGTGACAATATTGCGACAAAGCTATAATGTAAATTGTTGCATACAAATCTTTTTTAATAATTATAGAAATTCCTAATTCAACAGTTGCTATGTTTATCTATCTATACAGAGTTCTATGCCAGTATAGATTGCTTGTAGTCGTCTACTAGTTAGTGAATATAGCTACCCAGTAGCGCAATTCCCAAATAGTTCCTAGCACAATTTCCCTAAATTATATATATTGATATATATAAATAATCAAGACTCTACGGCTGACTGCTGCAGACCCAAGCTAGTTGTGTCTTCTTCTTGTTAGCTAATTCTCATTATAATATCTAATTCGTATATATATTTTTACGAAATTGTGCTTCGCATAAATATGGAATTGTGCCATCCAGCTGCATTTCGATAAATTTGAAATCAATGATGATCATGATGATGATGATGATGATGATGATACAATTAGTTATAGTAATAGATATACTGCTGTCTGAAAATGGCATGGCACAATTCACTAGAGCCTAAAATTGCACAATTTCAAGGCATGCTGCGCGTCTACCGCCTCTTTACCATTTTAACTGTTTGCCGCTTTACCACAACGTTAAAACTTTAAATAGTACCGCTTTACCATTGTCTGCAAATTTCAACTGTTGGCCGCTTTACCACAACGTTAAAACTTTAAATACCGCTTTACCATTATATGAAATCTAGTAAATGTGCGCTTTACCATTGCTGCAAATTTTTATGCAAACTTAGAGTGTTCTTGGGTAAATTAATTAATTAATAAGTGCTGCTATTAACATAACTGAATTAATTAGTAATAGTGAAATGTAGATGATTCTCTTTTTTGTTGTAACTGTCTCATCTCTCTTTATATGTATGTTGGCCCCAATATTTTTCAATATTTTCATCTCATACGAGCGTAATTACAATGCATCTTCGCCTCATATTGCGCGCGTTGCTATGCGTTCTATCCCTTTCTCTTATTGTTTACGTGCCCATTGTTATAACATTTTTTCCTAGCGTTTATTAGACTATAGTCGTATAGTGTTGGTTTTAATATTAGCAGTAGCTACTACTTCGTCGGCTGGTTGGTTGGACATGGCTGCAGGTTGAAGGGTTCAAAGCGCTTTGAAATAGCGCTCAATGTTGCATGGCATTTATAACTATATTGAAATAGCTGTACAATTGCATATTGATAATTTTACTTGCTGCTTGCTATCTATCTAGCTGGTATGTCGCGCACTATTTAGGAATTATGCTAAGCACAATTTCCTGAAAATATAGCCACTAGCCTTCCAGCCAGCCAGCCAGCCAGCCAGCCATTTTTATAAGTACCAGCTACAGGTACATATACATATCTATATCTATATACTCTTTAAAGGGAATTATGCTACGCACACTGCCGCAATTGTGCTATTACTCTTTTTCTATATAATTGCTTGGTTTGCAATTGTCGTATACACCACCTTCAGTCATAATATACATGTATTCAATCTCCTCTATGTTTCAAGTTCTATGATAAAACATAGTTACTCTTTTTGTCTATGGCCGCAACCGCATTCACGCACTCTCTATGGCCCACATTAACGCACTCGGCAGGATAACATTGAATGTCCATATACAGGCTGGGGTTGACACTTTAACGCTCGCTTTAACGTGGCTTTATCAAGTTTTAGACTTTAACGTGGCTTTATCAATAGACAAATAAAAAACAGCAAACGTAAGCAGCATGAGGTAAGTCAGTACGGATAGCGACGCAGTTTGTCATGGCCCATGCCTGAACATGATGTCGGCGATAGCGTTCCGGCGCTGGACTCCGGCCGCTCTTTTCGCGGCCTCACTGGCATTGTTTACGTCGAACGGTGGTGCGAGGGGAATTTGATGGGTTTCGACCTTCCGGCCCCCATTTGGGGAAGCCTTCAGGCCTCAGGTCTCAGAAATAAATCAATTAGAGTCCCGGCCCCCCACTCCTGTCAGATGGTCAGCCCATGGTAGCTTGATCGTGTGGCGAGCAGTCTAGGTCCTATAGCTAAGAGAGGGACAGCGAGAGACAAGCAGGGAGAATTTTGAAGGTAGAAATTAGTTAATCCGCAGATTAGCTAACTCGCTGCCACCAGCCCGTATATCCTGGCCCACCACACCGGGACTCTCGAAATCGGGCTTCCGACTAGAAGGGGCTTTGCACTTACCTGCCAACTAGTGTCTTTTTGCTGTCAATCTCGAAGTCATAGCCGATGATAAGGGACACTGCTGGGACTAGATCGCATTGGCCATGCAGGTACATAGGGGACTTGTGCAGGGATTCTTGCAGTGGCGAGACTATGGGGTAGCTACATGTACTATTACATTGCTAAATACGAGGAATTGTACTTCTGGCCTTCAACGCGCCAACTAGCCTCTCATAGCGCTGATGATAGACTAACTCGAACTTCAGAGACCGCATGATTCATTACCCGAGCCGCTTGGCGAACTTAGAGTGCACAAAGAACATCTCTGGCGCCGATTCTGCACTACTGGCAGTTTCGCTAACTTATTTGATAGATTGATCGATTGAGAACTGCCTTGCCATTGGTCCACTGTGACCGGCGCCTACTAGCTTAGCTATTCATCTGAGCCATCGGCGAACAAAGGAATAAAACCGATAAAAATAACTGTTAGATTTAACCTTCTCCTTAGATCACTTCACACTTCAGATTGAATTGGAGTTTTAGACTACTAGCAGTATTATTGAATGACTTCTGCCTCGATTACAGCACTACTGAACAAAATGAGCAAAAGTGTACGCCTAATCCAGCTACTGAAACAGGGGACAGATAAGGAATCACCCAATCTAGCAAGTCTAGGCAGCCTCAAGCTAGACTAGCTAGTCTAGAAGTCCTTGGGCAGCCTCTCACCTAACCAATCAGAAACTCAACAGCCGGAGACCAGGTAATCCACGGTGACCGAATCGGCTTAGTGCTTCGCAGCTGTAGGCCCGGGATGATGCTGATGTCACAATCTTCGCTGATAGCTAGCAGGTGATGCTCTTCACTTTGATGTTCAGTGCTGATGACCGGGGGGATTCGTCCTTGATGATGACGGGGGGAAGTCGCAATCCGGGGATCAAGAAACGACGGTCAGTCCCTGGCCGGTGGAGCCAAGGGTAGCACCCGGTCGCAAGAAGGTTGCAGTCCGAGCGGGCCAAAAACACCGGTTTAAATAGCCGCCAACTGGACCGCAGTTTGTTATAATGGAACACGTCGATTCTGATTGGCTGAGCCGATTTGTTAAAATGAGCGTCGAATTTTCTGATTGGATGAGCTAGTTGCCACCCAAAATCACGTGACCGGGAGATCCTATCAGTTCCCACAGGGTCGTAAAAAACATGACAGGTGCGGCCATAAATCACTCAAAATCGCAACAAAATGATTTATGACTTTTCGCGTAGAATTGAAAAAAATGAATGAAAAAATATTCATTAGAAAGCTCTTATTAAATAGAGAAGTGAAGATAATGAAGAGAAATCGCTAATCGCTAATCCCAAAGTACTTTTAGGGGTAAAACGCATAGCTGTCAAAACTGTCACACGCTTCAGTGAACCCGAACAATAGGCTCTGACCTCATAAATCTGATGGCCTGTCAAAAATGATGAGAAAAAAGCTATCATTCGCATCCCCTCAGACATCTGGCGCCCGCCTCAACACTGAGTGAGGCGCAGGTGGCTGTCAAACCAGCTTCGAGAGCGATGATTTATGACCCAAAAAGCTGCGCCTATGTTATTACGACTACTAGTATGACCAAACATTATATCTACTATAGATTATACGACAAATCGCAGAAAAAGGATAAAAATGCCCATTGCCCACTGTTAGTAGGCTAGTAAGTTTAGAGCCCATGTGCTAGCGCGGGTTTGGAAAAAAGTGCGTCCTCATCAAATTTATGAGGAATGAGGAATGAGGAATGAATTTAATGAGGAATCTCATTAAATTGCTCAGAAATTTAGTCTATGGTAGTAGTTTTATTCTTATTGACCTGAGTAATTGCTCTGAAATCTGAGCGAATTCTCTTGAGAAAAATTTCTCAGTTTATTCATACAGGCCCGAGTAAATGCTTGAGTTGGAGCAGTTTCTCATTTTTTCATATGGCCTATAGGTCTTTTAGTTTTATGTTTTAATGATTTTTAGCCGAAATAGTGTCGAAAAAATGGGGATAGTTATTTTTCGCGTGTCATGCAATTTTATCAATACTTGTAGATCCCAAAAGCAAAGTCAGAATGAGCTGATTTTGCCCAGATAATTCAGCCCTGTTCAGGCTTTCATTGGATTACTTTATTACTGAATTCACAATTCTCCCAGAAGATGACTAAAAGTGCATCGTCAAAATTGAACCAGAGTTTGTCAAAATTAAAGCTTCATCTGTCAATATCGATTGTAGATTTTGAGTGCCCGACCATAGAGTGTCAATATTGAAGAGGGGTTTGTCGGTTTTGAAGTTCTTGTTCAAAATCGAGGGTAAAATGGTGTATTTAGTTCCATGCTCGCACTTTCTACTAGCTTGAAAAATGCTATTAGAATTTCACTTTCTAATAAATATACTTTTTCTATTAAGTATACCAAATGCCCAAGAAAGCTAACTAAAACTGTACAATTTCAAATTGAAGCCAATGGAAATGAAGAATTTCAGCTTCATTAAAGCTTCAATAAAACATAAATTATGTAAATTAGAAAAAAAAACTTATGCCAGAAATCAATTCTTTAGTAATGCCTAATTTCTTTGTCCGTACTAAAAATGTGAATACATGTACCTGTGGCCACTGTGGCTGGCTGCTATACAGACTTACTGCATTAATGCTTTTGCAGATCGCACGCGCTGCATTCCCTGCCAATGGCGAACGCCGGTAATCAAATGCCAGATGTTACTCAGACGACATATCATACGCTTTCCGACAGGTGCATTTTATTACATATCTGCCGTCATCTGGTTGCAGACTGTGGCTCCTGGTATGTCGTAATGTATGATAATAGTACAACGCCGCAGGAGATTGCTGTAGCTGGTCGACAACAGCTGGCGGTGTTCAATGAAGACAGCGAAGCGTCTCTTCCGAGTAACCTCTGTTACGGCAGGGAGGCAGGCGTTTCAGTGGAAGAAACCGTGTGCAGCGTGCCTCCGTCTTAACGGACGCCGTGGACAACAAGGCACTAGCACTGTCGCTCTCAACCAGCTTTAAGAAGTTTCGCAGTCTGGTTGCTCGACCGGCTCAGACGAGCACTGCCAAGACGCTGCCCATATCCCAATGCCATGCATGCGATGTCAATAGCTGCATGCGGAACTCGCCGATCGGGACCGGGAGGCAGCGGAGTTTCATGCCCAGATCAGCAGGCAGTTTGCGTCCATGGAGACAGGAGCTGAGAACGTGGCACGTGTTCTCGACATGTGCCGGGACATGCAGCACATATTACGGTTCCGGCTGCGACGACTCCTCCGACTGCTGCGACGGAGCGTCCGGCTGAGGCTGCAGCGACTGCTGCGGCCGCTGCGACGGAACCTCCAGCTGAGGCGGTTGAGACTACAGAATACACCAGAATGCTCAATCGACCCCTCTGCATAAAAAAACGTGGCAAAAATGTATTCATGACATGCAACTCCTGCGATGATCACCGATTATCGCGATTATCACCACTATTTTGTCAATGGCTTAAACATTGCATTCCTATACTCTCATATATTCCTTCAACTCATTACTATTTGGATGGATCTTGTCTTCAACCATTTGTTATTTCTCATCGGCTGCCTCCGCAATACTGTTGCGTTCCATACGCTTCTTGGTTTTATCTAATTTCCACTACTGCAGCTGCAATAAATCAACTGTTTCTGGTAGCTTCTCGTCTTCTCGGGTCGTCATGCCGACAGCGCCACGTCTGCAGTGCGCATCGTACGGATGCAGATCATATGCGGATAGAAATGTACCAGGACTTCGCTTCCACAAGTTTCCAATTAAGAGTCGTGAGAGGTACGTATACTGTCTGGCCTCAGGCATCTCTGCGTCTTGCCACTGGGCTGCTGCATTACAGCCCAAGATGTCACGCAGCATTGGATTACGACTGCCAACAAGATCAACGCTGCAGCGTGCACGGTGTGGCAAGGCTGCGAGTACGCGAGGCGACTGGCTGGCAAAGCCTTTATCCGTACATTTTGCAGCTGCCTTCTTTCGCGCTTTTTGCAACTTCGATCGCATTGCATTCTGTTTAATTACATTGTAAAACGCACTGCTTCCTTCTGCATCTGACTGCTGTATTCCAGTCGAATAGAAATGCTGTGTATCTACATATATATTAGTCTCTCTCTTCGTTAGAGGAAGCTGTGGCTTCTAATCGTAACCACAATTGCAGTACTACGCCATAGCGTGCAATTGCATGGACATTCAATTGCAAAACTATAAAGTCAAAATCAGGTGCATATGCTACTAACTATATAAACGGGACGTTACATCCACTTAGTAGCCTACTGTCAGTAGGTGGGGTGAAAATTTTACACCTAAATCTCCGAGATCTGTAGAGATCGTTGCATTGTGCGAGCGTTTTCACCATTTGTGGGAGCTTTTGTGTGTGATCTTTTCCCTGCTTAAAAGCTCACACAGAAAAGCTCACACAAGCTCACACTAAAAGTCACACAGGCCTCAAATTTCCCTCCGGGCCTCGTTTCCCCGACTCGCTTAGATGCTCGAATCGGTTTTAGTCCTGCACGTGAATTACGCTTTTAAGCTATCGCACGTAATCTGGAATCATCGCCAATCACTATAAATACAGTAATGGTTTGAGCCAGAATCTTTAAGGGTTTTCTCTCCTTTCGACCAATGAGTTCAGCCAACAAGTAACTGCCTGGTGTCTGCACGACTTCATTATTTCAAACTGAGACGTGGGCATTTATATTTGGCGACCACGCTAGTGCTTCATTATGTAGAACGAGTCCCGAACGACGACGACATCCTGGAGCTTCGAGAACGACTCGTCAGACGAGCAAACACGGCAGATGCAGCTGCATCAGCGGAGCCAAGCATCGCGTCCAGTTCGAGTTCGTACAACCCGTTTGTGTCTGCAGCAGCCAGCAGATCGACAAACCCATTCATCACAGACGAAGATCCACGGATGACACAGCCGCAGTCGTATTCAATAAACCTGTTCCATGCAGATGTTCACCGTCCAGCTCGACATGTCCCGGAGCTGGAGTACGCCCCGCCTAACCTCCTGCTGGCTTATGCAGCACTGCCAGTGGCTAATCAACGGCTTGCTCTTCCCTCGGAGCCAAATCCTCCGCCATACAACGGCCGTGAAGACTTCGACGACTTCCTCGTCAGGATCGGCGCTCACATTGGTCGATTCCCCGGCCTCCCGGACATCGAGAAGGTCCGGCATACGCAACGTACACTACCTGGCTGGCAATGCAGTGCGCGTACTTCGGTCTACCACCCGGGTTAACATTGGATCAGCTACCTAGGGTGGACTACGAGGATCTGGTAGAACACCACCGCTCACGTCACGGTGGTGCCAAGATTGCAGCCCTTCCTCATCGCGAGTTCCGTGCTCGACATCGGAAATCTGACGAGAGCTTTTAAAAGTACCCGATGGAGCTTCAACGGTTGACGATTCGGGCGCACCCGGAACTGGGAGCCCAGGTCTTTGTGGAGCAAATAGTTCTCGAGCAGTTCATGCAAGGCCTAAACGACAGCTACGTCACTGAGCGACTGCTCAGTCTCTGACCAGGCCTGCAGATTCCCGCTCTGCTGCACCTCCTGCTGCCTCGGTTCCGTCTTCCTGGCCGCCACACATGCCTTTCCGGAGCTCCCTGTCCCTCTCTGTACCTCCCCCTCTACCCTATCTCCTATGCGCTCTACCCTATTCGTTATGTACTTCTCCTGTCCCCCATCTTTTGGTCTCTTTTTGCACTATTTTTCTGCGCTGTTCCTCCTTTTTCAGTGTCTACTTACAGTACTTCGTGCGCTCACCGTTCCCCCATCCCTTCTCAAACTCTCAAACGGTGACGCAAGTCGTGTGACCCCTCTTTCCCCTCGATGACTCATCGATGACTCATCCCCCTCTCTTGCGCAACCTTTTCTCATGCTATTGTTCTCCTCCCCAAATTTCTCATGCGACACCCACCCCACCTCCGCTTCTATTGTTCTCGTTTTCGATTCTTTTGTTCTCCTATTCGCACCCAATTATCACATTTTCTCCGATTTTCTTTTTCTTTTGTTCTCGTTTTCGTACCCAATTATCACATTTTCTCCAATGTTTGCTTTTCTATTGTTCTCGATTCTCCCCAATTATTCCCGTTTTCTATTTCCTTTGTCCTCGACCCCAGCCCCATTGTTCTCAATGTTTGCTTGCGCAACACTTTCGCGACCTCCCGCTGCGCCAATTACCCCCCACCCCACCTCCGGATTGCGCAATTTTCCCATTTCTTATGTTGCTATGCCGTTCTCATGCTTCTCATCATGACTCATTATGACGTCATTCTGCCGGCAGCCAATCAGAGAGAGGGAGTCATGGAAACGACCTTGGAGCGGCGGCTGGGAAGACTATATAAGGAAGCGGTTTTCGGCATGAGAATCCTCAAACCTTTTCGCGCTTCTTCTCAAGCGTCCTATTGTGGACTTGCTGTCAGACGTTGCTCTGACCTATTCGTCTATAAGACGAACCTCTGCCGGTCTGCGGTCTGTTACCGCCAAGTTATCTCAGCTCCCCAAGTGAGCTCGTCTGCCGGTCCGCGGTCTGTTACCGCCAATCATCATCAGCAATGCCTGAACGACACCAGCGCCTCGCCGCTTCAGCGCATCGCCGCTCCATCGTCTGCCTAACTGCAGCCTATAGCCGCCCTCGGCCACTCCGTCTAGTTTTCAAACTAGAAAATTTTCAAACAAGCAAACAAGCTGCCACGAAAAACCGACACTTTGCGATCAATTCAAACAATGTAACGATATATACCGATTTTTTTCGGCAGCAATTGCGTAAGCTGAAGCGCGCAATTGCTGCCGAAAAAAATCGGTACATGTCATTATTGTACCCTTTTGACTTCCCTTGTCTATGGCCCAGACATAGTGCGGATGCTGAGTATGAAATGCGATTGTTGCCGGAATGCGCTTTGAAAGGGTTGTAGAGATAATCAATCGTCAATGGCAAATTTAGTTGCTCTCTAAATGAAAGGGTTGTAGAGATAATTAATCGTTTATGGCAAATTTAAAGGACAGTGAAGACAGCTAGCCTGGCTGCCATGAGTTAATTCTCAAGTTGATTTTGAGCTTGAATTAATTCTCCTATTCGGAGTGCAAATAGGAAAAGTAGCTATGATTCGCTACGCAAACATTCCTGGCGGAGAAATATGTGGACTCTCCACGGACGAGTTGGCTTTTGTCACCCGAGAGTCGAGCACGCGCTACGTTCTGGAGATGGACAACCTGGATGCGTCGTCCAGTTCCAACGGGCTGCCTGAGCTAGGTAGCGAAGATCTGGAAATGTTGGACCGACTTGAGAGTGACTCAGTGCCGAAATCGACCGAGACGCAACGGAAGCTTCACGTGGCAAGGTTCCGACAGTTCCTCAACGAGAAGGGGCTCTGCCAGGAGTTTGAGCGTGTTCCGGATCGATTTTTGAACGATTATCTGAGGCTTTTCTATTCATCCCTTCGAAAGCACTTTCGCCGTGTTGCTATTGTTGTTCCTTGTTTTGATAGCCAAATACATTCGTCTGAAATCCGGCAACAATCGAAAAAAGCCGACAAACAATTAAATTGTTACCGCAAGTATGAATGCCGGAAACCATAGACAAAAGGGAACAATTTGCAATCCATTCCGACAGTGGCTATGAATTGGCTTTTTCTGTCCTCCTATCTATGGCTCATACTGCGAAATTTCCAATCAATTCCGACAAATTTCAATCTATTTAGACAAGCCACTGGAGTACATACTCGAGCAAGATGCCCAAAATCGTCTCCGTTTGCGTGTGCGTCGATGAGCCTCTGCCGATCGTTGTCACTCACTTTTGCATTCGGCATTACGAGCGTATTAGTATGAGCCATAGATAGGAGGACAGAAAAAAGCCAATTCATAGCCAACTGTCGGAATGGATTGCAAATTGTTTGAATTGATTGCAAAGTGTCGGTTTCTCGTGGTAGCTTGTTTGCTTTGTTTGAAAATTGTCGCTTTTGAAAGCACATTTGTCGGAATTGAATGCACGTCCGGCCAAGAACTACCATAAACTGTCTGAATTGAATGAAAAGATTTTGACTTTGATTGCACGTTTGCCAAAATAGAATGGAAAAAGGTGTAGATATTACCGGCTTACTGCACAGCACTTACTTCAGGCGCACCAACGAATTTGTCATTGGCAAGGGAGACTTTCACAGCATTTTGGATATCAATAATAACAATATTACTTTTAAGAGGAAAATTTTGTCGAAAAGGACTTTAGTGTATAAGGTACGAATAATTGCTTTTTCTTGTAACATGTATGTAAAAGTAAATTCGTAGTAACTCTAGCATTTCTCAAATGCAAAGTTGTTTTTAGCTCGTAATTTTCTAGTTCACTGTATATTTCCCAGGGCTTGAATAAGACATTAAATCCTTTTTTACACAAGGAGCACTTTTATCTTATCGTTGTGTGTGCTAAGCGACGAAAGATTCTTGTCCTGGATTCTATCGATACAAGCCTGGTTAGACTACGGGAAAATAAGCTAATAGTTCTGCGCTGGAAGTAATTAAGCTGTTGTTATCGTATTACAACATCAGTACCTGGTATGTGAGTATTACGAAATGATTTTTGCTTCCACTTGAATTTAATATGATTCGAACATGCAAAATTGCAATTGTCTTCTCGATTCGGATGTCCCCTTCCTTGTTCAGAAAGTGTCAAGACAAGTTTGAAGCCGATACATTGTCACGGACAGTTCAGGTCGATGGATACAGGTGCGATGTTTTCGTCTGTATCGACGCCAGGGAGATTGTGCTCGGAAAAGGGCCTTTTTAAGCGTGGTGCCCAATCTTTGAGGTGCTGTTTCTGACGCTGCAGATTCCCTGGTCTCCTACTCAAGACTCGAATCTCATGCAGGTCCAGTTCCTCCCTAAGGCTGCGCGTGACGGGGCACGCCATGACATGCTCAAGCGTCTCGGTCTCCAAGCCGCAGCTCGTACACCAGCCCTCCTCTTGTCTACCTATGCGCTTCCTGTACTCTGCTAGGTCCATAGAGTGGCCACTCCTGAATCGTCTGAAGTCAAACGCTTCCTGCTTGCTCAGGCCCTTCGGCTGGGGCTCCGCCCCCTGCTCTCCATAGGTTTCCCTGCTTCTCCTGTGGCTTCTGCCGTTATCTCTGCCCAGCTTGCTCTGGCTGTACTTCCTGTTGCTGCTGGGTGGCACTTTGATGCCTTCCTGGGCCCAGGTTGATGCCTCTTTCGCTGCTTCATCCGCCAACTCGTTTCCTGTCAAGCCGCAATGCGCGGGCACCCAGATTAGCTTAACCACCTTCTCTTCCTCCTCCAGCTTCCTCAGCATTTTCCTGACTCTAATGGCCAAGGTGTTTCTGCTCAAGCCCTTAATAGCCTGTAGAGTGCTCTGACTGTCGCTAATGATCACGGTGCTTTCTCCTTTGCTGGTGCGCCCTTCGAGCCAATTTAGGCCAGCTTGACCACGTAGAGTTCCGCTTGCGTTGATGAGCAGGGCGCTCCCGCGGCTTGGTGGATGATCGCTTTGAGCGAGATTCTTTAGAGTGTAAATACAAAAAACTCGCTCGTTCGACGTTGTGTCCGAGTTTTGGCGCTCTTTGACCGCCCCCAGATGAAGCGGCTACCCTCCGCGACGTAGACGAGGTGCCAAGTGTTGTTGTTTTTGTTGTTGTTGTTGCTTTTGGTTGTTGTTACTGTTGTACCTAACCGGTAGCTAGCTCACTCCCTCTGGAAAATAAACCAGATAACACCACAAGATAATTTGCGAATCTTGTCAGATTCACTATACTTCCAATGCTTGTTTAGGGTGCGAAACTGGTAAAACCACCAGATTCGTTACCAGGTAATTTTAATGTTATCTGGTTTGACTCTAATCTGGTGAGCAATCCGAATTTTACCAAATAACAAGGTCCGAATCATGACAAGACAAGATTCGAAAGTTAGGGATAAAATAAGAGTGCTTCCGATGGAAGGCTGTCATACTTAATGACATAACAAGCTACCCCGGCAAGCTATCCCTGGAATCCACCTAGTCAGTGGCGCTAAACCTCTGCATTAAATAAAGGACTTGTTGAAACTGTATTGCTCGTAATGTGAGGTCGCAACCATCCTTTGTATACTCTACTAATTTGCATTTAGTGCAAGGTAGTTGCATTATTGTGTACAAAGGTTTGACTCCCGTTAGCATGTAGTCTGTGTACTG
Source organism: Macrostomum lignano (assembly GCA_002269645.1). Lineage (NCBI taxonomy): Eukaryota > Metazoa > Platyhelminthes > Macrostomidae > Macrostomum > Macrostomum lignano. The sequence goes on along the minus strand of NIVC01000796.1, from coordinate 15,078 downwards.
TACCATACAACAAATGAGGATGCCTTTTGGATGTGTTGCACTCAGACTATTCTAATTACTTCTGAAGCATCCTATTCTTGTGCAGCGCCCTTTCAGTCTACCCTGCCCTTCTGTTGCCCCTTGTTTTTGTTTTCGTGTTTTCATGCTGCGCCGCCCCGTCCACCGTCTCGCGCCCTTGCCGGGGTTTATGAGGCGTAAGCTTCTACCATGGCCTAGTCTTTTCTGCGCCCAGTCCCCTTTCCAATCTGTGCGCTTGCCCTACCCCTCCCTCTTTGCTCCGCCCCACCCTGGGCCTCTCGCATTGACTGGCGGGCTGATAAGCTGCCTTAAGCCCCAGGGTTTGGCCTGCCCCTCTCCTTTCTACCCCCCTCTGGTGTACAGTATTCTATTTAAGTTCTCGCCCTGCCCATTCGGCACTTCACTGCTTGTCTGCGATTTGCGCTCTACTGCTTGTCTGTTCTGCGCTCCACTGTTTTCCGCGTTCTGCGCCCCACTGTTTGTCTGTTTGTCTGCGTTCTGCGTCCGTTGCTGTTTGTGCTGCTCTGCGTTTGGTCGGCCAAATATACGCTTCGTCAAGCTGTTAAATCGATGACTAGGAGTGAGCTCGCGCTTCTTTCTTCTGGGTTGCCGCGAGGGGCCGGTGGGATTGAGTAGGAACCTGAGGTCGGCGAACTCTCGCTAGTCCCAGGGTGATCGGCCAGGGCGAAATCTCGCCGGGTCGGTCAGGGTCGCGTAGGCATAGCCAGGGTTGGGGCTGGGACCTTGGGTGTCTCCGGCGGGAGGACCCGCTCCCCATCCCGTCCGTCGGTCATTAGGCCAAGACACAAACTATGTATATTGTTTTGTACAGCTGGGTGTCTTAGCCGAAATCTGTAGCATAGTTCCAATTATGTTCCAGCAGGCCCAGTGAGTTAAACACAGATTATCCTATTAAGGCAGACGCTATCTAGTCTTCAGTCTGGGCATGCAAGTCTGGGCATGCTCATGGGTTGTCTAAAGTGAATGGAACTTCCAAGTTAAAAGAGGGGCAAAAATTCAAAAGAATGTGCAATACTTAATCCGCAGGGTAATAAAGCCTCGCTTTGATAGAATATTCACTTTTATTTGACTACGCGGGTCAAACTTTAGTCCGAGGGGTAATAATAAAGTCCCGCCATGATGAGAGTAGTCACTTTTATTTGACTACGCGGCCAATCTTTAATCCGAGGGGTAATAATAAAGTCCCGCCATGATGAGAGTAGTCACTTTTATTTGACTACGCGGGCCAATCTTTAATGCGAGGGGTAATAAAGCTTCGATCAAGTCTAGAACAGTTGATACAGAATACGAGGTGGATGGGTAAAAGCCAAAGCCAGTCCCAAGCCCGGTTGAAAAAGGAGGAGGGTATCTTTTTTAAGTAAATGCTGTTCCCCTCCTTCATATTATCGTGAAAATCCTGTGCAGTTGGCGCAAGTAAAGTTACAAATTTACCTTTTCTGCTGCGTTTAGCTTTCATTTATTTCTTATCGTTTTAATATTGGTAGTCTCAGTAGTAGGTACACTAGCGCGTATATTAAAGGGTCATGGCGCGTATATCAATTTTTTTTAAATTGGATCCACAACAGATACACTTTATGCTACAGGGGCCATGTTCTGTCTTGTATCTCTTCAGCTCCTATGCACCCACTCCTGCTTACAAAGCATAATAGCAAAACACGCAACATAAAAGGAGCAGCAGGTATTCGCCATAGGAATAATACGCATTGAGTGCAATTTCATAGACACAATGCACAATAATATTACTGTATGTTACAACAGTACACATCAATCTTTAAATTGCTTGCATTTTTAAACTACTTAACCGTCGCCAACGGTGCCATCTGCCCTTATAACCTATGTAGTCATACATTCTGCATATTTTAGCTACAGTTTTACTTAAATAGTCTTTTTATTACTTTAGTCGTACTATTATCAGTTGTATGTGCATCACATTACTTACAATACAGTGAGAGTTCAATCCGACGATAAATGTATCCTGCAATTTCAGCGTCTGCAATCTACTGCAAAACGCAGTTGACCAATGAAAATTTAAACAGCTTAGCCATGCAGCTGCACTAGAATCTTCTAATGATGGTCCGTGTAACTCGACCACATCAGGCATTTGCACAGCAAAACAGCCGAAAGAGCCTGACAGAGCTTAACAAAACCTGCTGACCAATACCGAGCCGATCACTGTTTGAAGCGGCCCAGAGCGTTGGCTGTTCAAACATGAGAATTTATGGCCGTCTACAGCACAGGGCTGCTGTACGTCGACGGTGACATCGTTGACGACGAGACAATCACAGCCGCAGCAGCAGCGCACACAACTTCCAGCCAGGATCGCGCTCCTGCGGCCGCCGCATCTGTTAACCCAGAAGACCCTGTCGCCGTCCAGTTGCTCCAACAGACATTCGATGAAATTATTCACGGCGTACGCGTAATTAGCTTTCATTTATTAACATACTGCTTGTATAGACATTGTAATGTTACTGATTTCACAAAACGCGCATCCTCTAATACGCTTGCAGATGGCGTGTGTCGAGTCCGTCGTCTGGGCGCTAGCCACAATTGTAGACGCAGGCGACGAAGACGGCATGCCATTCGATACCGTCTAACGGCGCTTCTCAATGCTAACTGGCCGGCCGTTAACTGACGCTATTCGCGGTGTTAGTGCGACGATGGCCGACCGCGACATCCGCAGATTCGTAGGCGTGCACCGGTGTCACCGGTCAGATTCAGCGCCACGCGCCTTTTGCGCCCCGTCAGAGTCCGGACGGCCGTCCCCACTACGCGGCTCATCACGTCTGGGCCGGCTGCAGTGATGGACCTAACGGCGTCGTTGACAGCGGCCGGCTGCAGTGATGGACCTAACGGCGTCGTTGACAGCGGCCTGCTGCCACTCGTCTAGAAGGCGCTCAGACGCGTCTTCAGCGTCGCCTGTGGGCCACCGGTTTCTGCGGAGTCGCTCGATGTTGAGCCTGCGCTTGCTTGATGGTCGGGTCGCTCTGCCAGACAGGCAGCAATTTTTTCGCTGGCCGCATCAGCGGAACCGTTTGCTCCACAGCGGCTCCAACGACGGTGCTGATGTCGGAATATTCCGCCTCGCGCTGGTCTCCAAGCGCGCCTACGAAGGCGCCCGCGAATTGACGCTTGACGCGGGTGTCCAACAGAGCGTGATAGTAGCGCCGTGGTCGCTGCTTTGGCGGTCGGTAGAGCTGGTCGCGGAGCCGCAAGTCGCCGAGCAGAAGTCGGTGGTCTGACTGGAGAGTCAGCGGAGCCATTGTGTCGCAGATGGTGACTGTAATGTGAGCATCTTATGTAAATTGCCTTCAATTGTCATTAATTATTAATTGTGTTTCCATTCTATTTTTAGTCAGGTTTTTCAAAGTGCTTTTACAAGTTTATTATAGTAAACAGGTCGGAAAAGCTAGACGCATTTCCAAGCCAGTGTGGCTCTGGCTTGGCAAACTTGCCAATGTACTCCGGCTTTGCGTTGCCAGGCAATCAGGACCGGCCTGGACCCCTGGCATGCGGCAAACCAGCTCTACCCGGCTTGAGAGCGCGCCGCAGGATCAGTGCAATTTGGATTATCGAGCGGCCAGCCAGACACCCACCACCCGGCTTGAGGGGGGGGGGGTTGGAGAGACTATGAAAGTATGTTTTGGCGGTCGGATCTTACTTCTGGTTTTGGCCTGGCTTCGTTCTTATCTCCCGGCCGTTTTGCCATCTGCCGCGCTTTGAGGAGCTTTTATTGAGTCAAGCCCCGGCCTCCTTTTTTGTTTCCGCTGCCCGACCGCAATAGCATTGCCGGCGTAACAATCGCGACAACCTTGTTCAGAGTTTGTCGCCGGCAAGCGTGGTCAAGATAGGAACTGTCGGTTTGACGTAGTACGCGACCTCGATTCTGAGGGCCCCAGTGTTTCACTGAAAGGCATACCTGGTAGAATTTGGCCAGGGATTCGCTGAACTGTCCGGCCGTCAGTGTCCTCGTCTGAGAGTAGGACCTTGGGATTTAGGCCAGTGGTGTTAGGGAGCTTCTCCGTTAGTCTTGTGCTCCTGGTTTCATCTTTTCACTTCTTCCAGTGCTGAGATCCGCTCACCAATTTGTGATAATTATTTTATTTTAACCTACAGATATGACGGTTCACACTAAATTCCTAGGCTCCTTCTTTTCTAGTAGAACGATAGTCTATGGCCAACCTCACTAAAAAACTAAGCCTGAGAACTCAAAACGAGGCCTGTTAACCGGTTAACAGGCCTAAGAACAAGGCCTGAGAATATTTTAGAACGACTATAATTTGTCAGTTAGTCCATTAGAAGTATAAACTATCAACAGCAGTAAAGACCGATTCATTCTTGCCGATTTACTCGAACATGATTTCTACGCTGTTGGTGTCACCGTGGACAGTCATGCGCATCTTCTTGGTAGTACCCTCAGACACGACTGGTCCGCCCATTGGACTCCATCGTCTCTAGCCAGTCCAGCCCGATGCAACCTGCTGGCACAAGTCTTCCTTAGAGACTGGTTTGAGAATTTACCATCCGTAGACACGGGTTTGGTGATATTCGCCACAATTGGAGTCGAGAGTATGCCGGCCGATAGGTAGACACAGATAGACCGCAGGCGTCTCCATGAAGCAGTTTGGTTTGCCTCTCCTGAAACCAGTCGTCAAATTGCTTTAGTGCCCATCGTTCCTTCCGGCGTGTCGATTCCGGCACAGCAGCGTCAATCCTTTCAGCAACCTCGTTATCGGACAGTAAAGCAAATCTAGAAGCCTCGTTTTCTCTCAGTTCAATGTCATTCACCAGTCGAAAGCGAGTTCCAAGTCGCGTTCCATGATTCTCAGTTCTCTCTGATTTCCTCTAGCTGCCCAAACCTTTCCTTTCTCGCTTTTAATTTAAGCATCGAACCTTTTACTTTAATTTTTGTCTATGGTTAAATGTGGGGGGCCCACACCCCCGCTTTTGACGAATACCTCTCTCCCACTCCCAGTCGCTTCCAATATTTGTAGATTAAGTACGATCTTCGTCTGTTCTTTTGGTGTCTATGGCAGAAAGACCTCGGACGCAATTCTAAGGCCTCGGCTTCGCCTCGGCCTGAGAACAGCGTCCTCGGCCTTTCTCTGCCAAAGGAACCAAAAGAACAGACAAAGATTATATACATCATTTGTCAAGTGTTAAATTGCGAATTGCGTTATTTCAATCCGTGTATATTTGGAGTTAATTAAATTAAAGGATTCAATTCAAGTCTCTGTCAGTCATTCTGTCAGATTAGGAACACCACTCAATCTAAATCTATCTGGAATTGCATTCAACCGTGTTATTCATTTTCTTGTACCGTATCTGCGACTATTGAAGAAAGCTTGGTAGGATTCGCCGACCGGCGATAGACAAATAGGACTAATAGCTTTAAAATCTCCAATTGCTCCAGTAGGTTTGTCTAGGGCCCAAACTATCTGCCGTATCGCAATATATCAAATATTATAGTTAGCCTAGGCGTGTTGAAACGGGGTGAAACGCACAGCATCCCGCCCGCTGCAATAATCTATTGGCCAACTTCAATAAGTAAAAAAACTCGTATGCATATAAGTATCTAGTTACTGTTTCTACAACTTGTATATTTTAAAAGTAAAGCTTAGTGCTGCTTAATAATTCTTAGTGTAATTATCCTGCCTCCTTTCCAGCAAACTGCAGCACTCGAATTTAAAAGAATTAATTTGCTTTTAACGCAACTATGAGCTATAGCAACAACAAAAACAGCAACAACAGCAACAACTCGGTCGTGTGGTACCCCTTGACCGATGCGGAAATCGATGCGGCCTTCGAAGCTGCCTATGCAGCTGAAGATGCCGACCTGATGGCGACTGCAGCCGATCTTGCCGCCACCGAATCAAACCAGCCAACGGCTAACGATGACGAAGAAGACGTCTTCTTCGACGCGGAACTTCTGGCTGCCTGCAGCGCTGCTGAGGCGGCTGCTACGGCGGCGCCGGAAGTGCTACCTGTCGTGCTCGCGCCAGCGACCCAGGCCGAATCGAACGCAGCCGCGGACGATGAATGCGTCATCACGAAGGTGTCAAACGTCGTGGTGCCTTCCAGCAGTGATGAAGATGACTCGTTCAACGAAGGAAGCTCGGTCGCGGCTACTATCAAGCTGGAACTCTTCGCCGACGAGGAGGCCTTCACCAGTGCCCCGACAGCGCTGCAGCCGAAGCGTCAACGGCTGGAGTCCGCTGCTGCTAACCCATCGGTTGTGCCGATGTAGCGGCGGCGGCGGCAGCAGCGGCGGCGGCGGCGGCGGCGGCGGCGGTGACGGCGACGAGTCTGGCGATATCGAGGTTGACGAAGATGACGAAGACGATGACGAAACTGTCGCGGCGCTGAGCGGCAGCGGCGGTGTCCGCCTTAACGCTGAGGAGGTCCAGCTGCGCAATCGGTTTGCGCTGCATGCCACGGTACAACATCCTCTGCGCATCCAGCCATGGTGCGGCCTTCGCCTGGCCTATTTGGAGCCAAACAGCATCTATAGGCGGGACAATGATAGGCTTTGCCACAAGAAACGCCAGTCTGTCGGTTGCAGCGTGCTCTGTCTGCCAACTTCTTTTGTCGAGATGCTCCGCAAGTGGCGTCGAGGCGCGAGCTTCGGCAACTGCGCCTATGATGACGAGGTCTTTGTATTTTGCACCCGCAATGGCACGCGTATGTCTCCGTCGACATTCAGCCACGCTGTGGAATCCGGAGCAGCTGGCATCCTACATCGGGAAGGCGTCGGGCCAACTGTGTTCCGCAGCTCGACGCAGGACGTCGTCATGGCGAACAACCCTGATCTAATACAGCAGATGGCGGCGCTGTATGAGACTTCGACAACCATGATTATGCGACACTACGCACCGAACGCTGTGCTCGCCAGTCGTACAGAAATGCAGGTCACCGTCAGCGGAATGATTGAGCAGCGGGCAGCATCAACGTCCCAGAAGCAGCAGCAGCAGCAGCAGCGGGAGCTGATCGCCGCTCGGGTCTCGCAGGAGCTGCCGACTCAGCAGCGGCAGCAGCCAATGTCGCAGAAGCGGCAGCAACAGCAGCGGCATTCGGAGGTGGTTGCAGTGCCGCAACTCGCGTCGAAACGGCGGGCTGCTGTGGACGCCACGCGCTCCTTGTTGCTGTCCAGTGCAGCGGCGGCGGCTGCGGCGGAGTTCGACTGGTCCGATGCGGCGGCGGCGACGTCCGGCTGCAAAGCCAGACGCAACGGCAGTAAGAAACCTAAATTGTGCCGCGTGTCGGCCTCTGTCTAATAAGCGACTTTTTGCGACAGGCATGTGTCTGACCTTTGGAAGCCGTCTCCTTTTATGTATGTGTCGTTGCTGTTTCTCTCCCTATGTTTCATTGCACGCTCGATGTGACACTGTGGTGGTTGCACTACGCGTGGTGCAGGTTGTGTTTGCTCCCTCTTTGTCTAGATAGTTGGCTATTTATTTTGTTGTAACATCCGCGTTCAGCATCATATACCCCTACGCCTATTATCCACACAGGCTATCAGCTATTGACTGATTGTATAGCTACAATCTATTGGCCATAAATAGCTGCCAGTCCCCGATTCTTGCTGTTTTTACGCTCTATAGCTAGTGTGTACTTAATTACCACAGGCAGATTTGAAATTGCTGCTTGGCACCTCCGGTGCCAAGCACAATTTCTTATCTGCCTCGCCTCACCTCAGCCGCCTACTAATTCTAGTTATAGTACACTGTAGTAGTTGTAGTGTGCACCTACTTTTGTTCTTTTAACACTCTAGTAGCAATAGTAGCTGTAGTGCTAGCACAATCACGGCAAGGTGCCTAACACAATTCCCCTAAATTAATAGCCGGTGAGTAGTGCTGTCTGTCAGACAATACAGTTGTGCTGCGCTTAGCTACGCGTATATTTAACGGGAATTGTGCTGGGCACTGTGCCGCGATTGTGCTATCTCCCATCCCATTGTGTGCTTCTGTTATCTGCTCTAATTGAATGTCTATATTTATATATACAACGTTTACATTGTTATATTAGCTACTGTGTCATATGTCTCGCTCGCTTTTTTATTATAGCAGCCACATTATGCAATGCAATAATCTTATAGTCTATAGTGTTTCTATACAGTCTCTTTATAGCGTGCCCGCATATACTCACCGCATCCCGCGATTACACGGCTGCCCGCTTTGCCTCCTTTTTCCGGATACAATGTACAGTCTACGACTGCCCAAATATACACTGTGTATGCCCGAATTTACAACAGCGGGGCAAGTTTATTGACAAATTTTTTCTATTCTTATTTTTTCTTAGAATTTTTTCTTGTAATGCTCACACCCATTCCCGCCGGGAAAAGTTTCTAAAGTACCACAGAGTTTCTACATAGACTTCACTTATACTTATTGACTGCCTGCGCGTAGAGTTTGCACAGAGATTTTCTGTTTCAAGCAAATATACATACATAGATTCAGACGCCAGTTTCGACTCTGATACTTCGTCGAGTCAGTATTCCACCGCTGATGAAACTTTCGAATGGTCTGAGGACGATGAGATGGACATCGCTGAGAACAACGAGCAAGCCGGTGGGTGGCACATGGTTCAACCGAATGAGGACAACAGGCCATCAGCCCTACCCGATTTTCTCGGAACACCTGGCATCCGACCAGACTGGCAGCCTCCACCAACTGCTGATGGAAACGAAGATGCTTTCCTAAAGCTTTTTTTTCAGACCAGTTGTTCGAAGACCTCAGCAATTGGACTAATGCTAAGGCTTGGAGAATCTTTCAAGAAGCCGAAACAGAGGCTGCACTGCCGAAGCAAGTGTTGAAATGGCGGGACTCAACGACGGATGAAGTTCGTTAGTTGGAATCGTGCTTTTGATGGGTGTCGACAAGAAGCCGGAAATCGCCAACTACTGGTCAACCGATCCAGCGTTTCATTGCTCCCTTCTGGCCAAGCCATTCTCGCTCTCAAGAGACCGCTTCAAGCAGCTGCTGTCCTGCCTGCGTTTTTACAACTGCGCTGAGGCTTTAGGAGATGGCCCTCTGGCAAAGATGGAGCCCTTTCTGCACAGCGTAAAGCATCTGTGCAGCAACAATTACATGCCACGGCAGTGACTGTCGGTTGATGAGACACTCGTTTTGTACAAGGGCAGAGTTGCTTTTAAACAGTACATTCCAACAAAGAAAAGTAAATACGGAATTAAAATGTATTGTATCTGTGAGAGTGAGAGTGCGTACTTATGGAACTTCGTCGTCCACACATTCCCTGAGGTCAATAATCAGTTCGGTGAAGGCCTCGGGTGTCAGGACTTGACGATGAGTGAGAAGGTTGTTGCAGAACTGTGCCGCAGTTTGCTTAATCTTGGACACCACGTCTTGACCGACAGTTGGTTTAAGTCTCAGCGGCTGGCTACTTGGCTGTTGCAGCATGATACGCTGCTAACCGGAACAGTACGGAAAAACCGCGGTATCCCAGCTGAACTGCAAGCTGCCAACCTACATCCGAGTTCATCTGCATTCGCTCGCTCAGGGAACCTACTGGCTTGCAAATTTGTCGACAGGAAGCAGAGCGGCATAAAAACTGTGTATCTGCTAGATACAGCAGGAAAAGCTTATTGCATCCAGGTCCATCGTACCCGTCGTGGAGGTGCCGTGCAGGTGGTGCCGAAGCCTGTAAGTGTGTTAGCATACTGTGCCAGCATGGGTGGTGTTGACCATCTGGACGCTTCAATGCACCCTTACCTAGCCAATCGTAAGAGCATGCGCTGGTTCCACAAGCTTGGGTTCCACCTTTTCCTGATGCTTGTGAGAAATGCCTGGGTCATCTTCAAGCAATCGGGCGGCACAAAGACCTTCTTGCAGTTTATAAGGCTCGCAGTCAAATATCTGTTGGAGGACACTGGTGTTGCCAGGCGACGCGGTCGAATGCCAGATGGAGCAGCTGCCGGTGCTGTAGGCAATGGAGCTGCTGCTCATTCTCCAAGCAAAGCTCCCAGACACAGGGACCAGGCTCGGCCACGCAAACGATGCCGAGTATGCTATGCGGCTGGCCAAGTGAAGAAGACAGTGTTTGTATGCGAAGCTTGCCCGGGAACGCCAGCACTCTGCCTTGGTGCTTGCTTCATGCAATTTCAAACCAATTAGGTCTGACGCCTGGCGATGTGTATTAGACAGTATAGAAAATATTGTAGTATCCACCCTTTCCGCAAATTTGCCTTTCTATTTTGACTTCATTTTGAATTGGTGCCACCACAGCCCCTGGTTACAGATAGTCCAGAAATTGTCCTGGTTACAGAAACTACTAATATGAGACGTAGGAATCAGAAAACAGTAGAAGAGGGTAGGGTCATGAGCACAGGGGTAGAGGTGAGGGAATTACAATAGGAAGGGGCGGATTCGCACAGTGATAACCGCAGGCGCAGAGACGGGGGAGGCAGGGGGTGTTAGAGATGGCGAGGATTCGCAATCAATCCAGGGACCCGGTCTCTCAGCTCCTAGACCTCAGTCCTAGCACCAAGGCCCCTTGAAATAAAATAATATATTTGTTGCATTATCGTGGATAGAAATTACATTATTCCGTATTAATTTGGAGTTATAATAAATTTAGATGCTTGTTGTTTTGTATTACCTGTTTCTTTCCAGTTTTCTAAAAGTTTTCTAAAATCAACTCTACAGAAAATGACGTGACAGCGTGACAATTGTGACAGCTTCCCTCCATTTTTGACCACTCCAGTTAAAAAAATGACCCCACTTCACTATGTTCTAATATAATTTAAGTCGTTAACTTTTAAACAGAAGAAAAATATATGAGTAATTGAAATTACTTTGTTTTGTTACAGTCTATCTTTTCTAAGTGCGTTTTCACTATCTTATTGGCCACTACTTGACCCGATTTCGGGCCACATCAGTCCAGAACGGGTGTGCTAATTTTGCTGGTTTTTTGGCCATAGATATAAAAAAATTCCCCGTTGGCTTTGGGTGTTGAGCCATGACCCGAATTTGGGCCATCCGTCAGCTCATGGTTAATGGGATAGCGCATTTCATATTAGGGACTATAACTAGTCTTTAGTTATACATTAATATACAATGTATTAATGTATAAATAATGTATTAATATACATTAAGTTTATAGGTTAATGTATATAAACTTAAGCTTCCCCCTTCTAGTAGAAGCAGAGCAGCAGTCTTTATGGTTAGATCGCAGAAGAATAGCGCATCGTCTCACACAGTTCCAGCAGCAGCATCGTGAGCATGTTCGACGACGACGACGACGAGATAATGTTAAGTGTGGAAGAGCAGCTCGAGCTCGAAGAACAAGTTGCTGCTGAAGAGCGGCAGGCGGAGCAACTGCAGATGGAAGCTGCCGCTGCTGTTGCTACTTGTCATGAGGAGGAGTTGGAAGCTGCCGCTGCTGTTGCTACTTGTCATGAGAAGGAGTTGGAAACTGCCGCTGCTGTTACTACTTTTCATGAGGAGCAGCAACCCAGTCGCCGGCGGATGCTATTAGAAGATGTCAGCACGCCGCAGACGAGCAGCGCAACGCCCTCTCGGCGCATCATAGCCAATGAGACGCCGGAACCAAGCCAGCAGCGCGGCTTGCTTAACAAGCTGCCGCGATTAATTGTCTACAGCAGCGGTAGCGACGACGAACAGCAGCAGCATCCTGCTGACCACGTCGCCGGCTGCGGCGACCAGCCGCCGACTCTGCAGTTTATTCCGAAGGCGTCGCCCTCATTCCATACTACTGACTCTGCTGCCGCTGCTGCTCAAGCGTCACCGAAGCCGCACCTTCTACGGCAGCCTAGGATCGGCCCGTGCGGCATCGGCGCGCCCTGGCGCTTCACCACTCGCCCTGCTGCTCCTACTGCTGCCTTCCGATTCATGACGCCGACAGCCTCACCGAGACCTCGGTCGAGCCGCCCGCCGACGACGTTCTACCCGAGAGGTAGGTTACGTGCATTTCGCGCTCACACTTTTGCTCATGCTACATTCTCTCATATTACAGTAGTATCATTTTCACATTGTTGTTTCCCGACGACACAGGAGCCACCGCCGCAGCCGTACCGCAGTCGAGTGCTACGCAGCGCGAGCGGGCTTTGGCCTCTGGCTACGAGCTGGCGGCCAGGGAGATGGAGGCGACAGCTAAATATAACCTCGCAGAGACGACCTGCCCGGCCGGCGAGATCCCACTGTTCCACGAAGAGGGGGAGGAACGGCAGCAGCAGCCGGCTAGCACCTCGCCGAAGGGAACGAGCTCGCGCCTTCTGGCATCGTCCGTGTCGCTGCATCCCAGCGACACCATACCAAACGACATAATGTTTTCGGCTAATGCGAGCCGGCGTTCGCATCGTGCAATGTCGGTGATTCAGCTGTACTACGTCAAGAACGCGCCCCAGATGAAGCTGATGATCAACGGCACCTGGAGCGGCGACTTCGCGACACAGTTTGCCATAGGTGAGTGAGTGAGTGTTTGCGTCGTTTCACAAGTGTCTGAAAAACTCATAACAATTATCTTCTACGTAGAACATGCGATTTTAAGAAACTCTTTAACCCATCCCCCAACGCCACCACAACAAACAACAACTACTACTACTGTATGTAATAAGGCCTGGCAGATAACGAATTTATGCTGACTCCCGCGCACATGACTGACGCGTACGCCCCGACTCCATCTTGCCCTGTGGACAAGACACGATCGCTGTTGATATTTTTGCGATCCAATGCCATGCACAATTCCTTCTTCGCGTCTGGCTCCAGCCTGCACACCTTTGCGGTGCAGGGATGGACATGCGCCGAGATCAGGAGCGTGCGCTCAGCAGCTGCCGAAATATGACGGGTGACCATGCACGACCCCACAGCCGCCATCACCGAAATCGACGACGCTTGTCTGTCCCGCGTTGTCCAACTGTACAGATGGGCTATGTCATATCCGCTGGGGAGTATGGCACCGCGACCAGACGACCCCCATCTCGTCTGCGGTAATCCACTGCTTTTGAAGCAGACCATGGATTACTTTACAACGGTGCAACAGATGCGCAGAATTCGTGCCGAAGAGCACGGCGTGTCACTGCTCCCCAGCACCATTGTCTGGCCGAGTATGTGCGGGGCATGTCACCCTCTGCCTGTACAATGCATGCAGGTGCCTCCACGCGGCGACACAGCCGCTTCAAATACGGATCAGCCGGGGTGCAGCAATGTGGCAACACACCGCATCGCGCTAGGTGGAAGCTGCGCGATTCAGCAGGCAATCTGCACAGCGATGCGGCAGACTGTAGTTGTGCCCTCAATCCTGTACCTATGGGGTGCCAGTGGAGTGGGCAAATCAGCAATGGTGGGCCTGCATTTTGGTCGTGAGACCGTATTCACTCCGAACCTTGACGAGGGTTTTGCCTTCGACGGTCTGCGCCTGGGCATTCATAGGTGTCTGTTCTTTGATGAGCTAAGCGTCTCGCAGGCCTCCTCGCAGCAGCTGCTTCTGCTGCTCAATCGCGATAAATTTACCATCAACGCCAAGCACAAGGCCCTCATTCTGACTGAATGGAGCGGCCCGGTGATGCTCGCTGGCCATGTCCCTCCCGCCGATCTGCCCATAGACTTTGTCAGGCGGGTCAACTCCGGCGGCCAGTGTATTCACGTGAAGCACGACATATTCCGGTGCACCGGCTGCCAGCTGCAGGATGATGCTCGCGCAGAGTCTGATTAGAGCTTGATTAGCTGGATTGATGAACAACGGGGCAGATAAACGATGACGCACTGCTTTCCCTGCCCTTAAATATTCCCAAATCCCGATTCCCCTCCTAGCAATCAAGCCGGCCTTATATGCATTAGTAGTGGATTTTGTTGTTGTTGCTAGGCTGCTCACATAGTGCAGGATGCGCCGTAGAACGCAGGTAAACACAAAGCTAGGTAATATTACTCGTGCGTCAGCAACGCAACAAAGTTCACATTTGGCCGTTCAAGTTCCAACAATTTCGTGTTACAGCTATTATACGAGCCACTGCAGGGACAGTAAAAATTCAACTATTCTGCAGCTTTATGTGCACCTTTTGCTGCTTTAGCAGGCGCGAGCATTAGAGCCTTAACGCTACTGTAACTAAGGATAAAGTGCCAGACAAAACATCGGAAAAGTGCTACATTCATTTTCATACATTTCCGTAAGGCGTGTTGGCACAGTAGCACTATCGCGAAATTGTGCTTAGCAACATTCCCATAAAAAGATAAATGGCACATCCAAGCCATGCAGAGGCGATTAGTAGCTGTAACAGTTATACTTTCCCTTTGTTTTTGTGTGTTTTTTAGTTATCGCTTTTAAAGGAAGGAATAGCACCAGTTCGTCTTGTTTCATACTTAAAGGGGTATTTTTGGGGCATTTCCATTCTCGTGGGTTTCTATATTGCAATATTGTTGTTGTCTGCAGTTTTGTTGTGGCTAATGTGCCGCGTATATACAATTTTACAGTCTCAATACCGGCGGTAGTAAGTATTAATCTCGTTGCGATTTTCGACACCCTCTTTTTGAAATATATGAAACAAGCAATCTACATCTCCTTTTGAAAACCACCTTTTGGAACTACTAAACTGTATACTTTGAGTATCGATTCAATACTTCGTTGTAGACTCACTCAGCTAGCGTGCTGCTTTTAGGGGGGGGGGTTAACCATAGACTATAGACCCCGGACCGTCCCTCTTCTCTACTTCGTTAGACACACTCAGTGTACTGTTTTAGTAGGGGGGGGTTTAAACCATAGACTATGCATCGATCGCAGACTCTAGACCCAGACCGTTCCCCCCCTCACCATCGCCACTGTTCATTCTTAAAGAGGTCCAGCATTTCTGTACCCCGCCCGCTGCAAGCAACCAACAACTCGTATAATCCACATAATTTCTGCGGCTTTAGCAGGCGCGAACATTAGAGCCTTTGACTTAACTTAACTTAACTTTAACTTAAGGATAAAGTGCCACATTCATATCCATACATTTCCGCAAATGTTCAGCTTTCTGCGCCTCCTCTTTGGCGACGACGCGCGCAGCTGATCCAGCAGCAGCAGCAGCAGCAG
>NIVC01000795.1:140000-274869 GCA_002269645.1 Macrostomum lignano | reverse complement strand
GGTGAGATTTCCTAGTAGTTTCCATTTATGGGTGAGATTTCCTAGTAGTTTCCATTTATGGGTGAGATTTCCTAGTAGCTTCCATTTTGGTGAGATTTCCTAGTAGCTTCCATTTATGGGTGAGATTTCCTAGTAGCTTCCATTTATGGGTGAGATTTCCTAGTAGCTTCCATTTATGGTGAGATTTCCTAGAAACTTCCATTTATGGTGAGATTTCCTAGTAGCTTCCATTATGGATGAGATTTCCTAGTAGCTTCCATTTATGGTTGAGATTTCCTAGTAGTTTCCATTTATGGTGAGATTTCCTAGTAGTTTCCATTTATGGGTGAGATTTCCTAGTAGTTTCCATTTATGGGTGAGATTTCCTAGTAGCTTCCATTTATGGTGAGATTTCCTAGTAGTTTCCATTTATGGGTGAGATTTCCTAGTAGTTTCCATTTATGGTTGAGATTTCCTAGTAGTTTCCATTTATGGGTGAGATTTCCTATAGTATCCATTTATGGGTGAGATTTCCTAGTAGTTCCATTTATGGGTGAGATTTCCTAGTAGCTTCCATTTATGCGTGAGATATTCCCTAATGGCTTTCTTAGCTTCTGCGAATTTCACATCTTTCACAGCTGTTTGTGATCATTCATTTCGCAAGTTTCTGTGACGGACAGTCTGCGGTATTCCTTAATTATTGTTGTTACAATTTTTGCTTCTATGCTAGTTAATGTTAGCCATAAATTGTTCCGTCCTTGTTGGCACTTTGCGAGTCGTATTGCGGCTTTTTAATATTGATATACTTTTTTTAAAGTTAAGTTTGTTGCTTCTGTCTGCTTTGAGGGCGGCTTTTCTGTGCAGCTGTGCGGCATTTTGCGTCATTTTTACTATTTTAACAAAATTTTGCTGTACCTATAATAGTTGTCCATATTTGTACTGACTATTTGCTAATGTTTCTACTGCTACTCAGTTAGTAGTATGATCCGCTTTCAATGGCATGGTGCTCTATTTAAATTCTATTGCAATTTCGCATTCCTGTATTAATTAACCTTGATTTGTAATGTGCAAGTTAAATAGACCAAATGTTGCCATGACAACTGAGGCGAATTAAAAATCAGGTAATCAGAAGCTGTGATTTTCGTTAATTTGATAAATTTCTGGTAAACAATGCTAATAATGCAGGGGGTGAGTTGACAGCAATAAGCCTTACTATGTAAGTTTGTTTATTTTCGCATTATTCAATCACCAGTTCGCTGACTCGGGTTGGTTTGGGGATTCCGCAGATGGGAGACGGGGAGGCGGCACGAAAATTGGGAATTATTGTAAATTTATCAGCGCGATTCAAATGACAATTTAAGGTTAAGCAAGACAAAATCACTGAATCTGAGTGTACGCTCGTAATACTACTTACTTACTGTTCCGCGAGTAGTCAGCAATGACTTTGAATAACTAATAAAATAGAAATATTCAAGATGACAACAGGCGGGATCATTGGGTTCCGATAATACGCACTTGCGGACACGACACAGAAGCTGCAGGCAGGACTTGGAGCTTCTTCATTATACTACTACTTTTAAAAGTAGCTTGAAAGCGTCTGATCTTGCTTAATATTCGCATACCGTGATTTCTACGCCGCAGCTTCGGTGTCAAGGCAAATTTTACTGTGACTGCTAGTAAGCTAAATTATAATAATAATAATAATACAATAACAAGTTAATTTTTAGTAAATGCGAATATTACGAATACGAGCGGATAAGCTAGGGAGAGATGAGACTCAAACAGGGTAACACAAAAAGCTGAGCAAAGTATTTTTCAATCAGTTGAAGTATTTTTGAGTCGATCAGTTGCAAGTTGAGAACAGCAGAGCAGTCTGCAGTTTTGGCAGCGTTTAGGTGATGCTGCAACCCGAGGTAGCCTGAAATTTTGATTACCAGTCTATTATTTTATAACTGTATAAGCTAGTGTAGTGAGATACATTGTACATAAAAACAATAAAGTGCAAATAAACGCATTAGTAGCCATTCGCGTAGGTAGCGCACGCATTTAGCGCCCCCTCTGACAACCCGATTCTGTAGTACCCTGACACTTGCTGCATGTCCCAATACACAGATTATACCTCCTACTCGTAGTGCAGAAACAATAAATGAAAGTAGAAAATGATTGACAGAACCTGTCACACTGGCTAGCGGTGCAGAATGTGATATATTTCTCAGGTGCAGTATTTTATGCATGTCTGAAATCGATAAATCGTTTCTGATAACAACGGATCACTGGTCGCTCTTTTACCTTCATCTTGTAGAACCAGCCAATTATTTATTCCTCATCAACTGACCATGCAGCTGCTTGTGCTTAATTTGGTGGCGAAGGTTGAATTGTTATCAAGTTTAGTTCATGCAAAGCATTATTGCTGTTGGGAAGCATCTCAATTGAGTTTACTTGCATATTAAAGTACATTTTAGGTGAGTCACATCTAATGTGAGCATTGGGAGCATTGGGGTTCAAGCATCTGAGCAGCTAAGGTTAATAAGAAAATCTAAGATAAGCCTACTACTGCCAGCAGCCTGTGCGTCTACGGCGCTCTACGGATTTTACTCTGCATGGTTAGTCATCACACTGCCTACCTTCTTCTCACTCTCCCACCACCTCTTCGCACTCTCCCTTTTCCCTTCTCACTCTCCCATCACCTCTTCACACTCTCCCTTTTCCCTTCTCACTCTCCCACCACCTCTTCACACTCTCCCTTTTCCCTTCTCACTCTCCCATCACCTCTTCACACTCTCCCTTTTCCCTTCTCACTCTCCATCACCTCTTCACACTCTCCCTTTTCCCTTCTCACTCTCCCTTTCCCTTCTCACTCTCCCTTTTCCCTTCTCACTCTCCCATCACCTCTTCACACTCTCCCTTTTCCCTTCTCACTCTCCCTTTCCCTTCTCACTCTCCCTTTTCCCTTCTCACTCTCCCATCACCTCTTCACACTCTCCCTTTTCCCTTCTCACTCTCCCACCACCTCTTCACACTCTCCCTTTTCCCTTCTCACTCTCCCTTTCCCTTCTCACTCTCCTTTTCCCTTCTCACTCTCCCATCACCTCTTCACACTCTCCTTTTTCCCTTCTCACTCTCCCATCACCTCTTCACACTCTCCCTTTTCCCTTCACACTCTCCCACCACCTCTTCACACTCTCCCATCACCTCTTCACACTCTCCCTTTTCCCTTCACACTCTCCCATCACCTCTTCACACTCTCCCTTTTCCCTTCTCACTCTCCCATCACCTCTTCATACTCTCCCTTTTCCCTTCTCACTCTCCCTTTTCCCTTCACACTCTCCCATCACCTCTTCACACTCTCCCTTTTCCCTTCACATTCTCCCTTTTCCCTTCTCACTCTCCCTTTTCCCTTCTCATTCTCCCATCACCTCTTCACACTCTCCCTTTTCCCTTCACATTCTCCCTTTTCCCTTCTCACTCTCCCTTTTCCCTTCTCACTCTCCCTTTTCCCTTCTCACTCTCCCTTTTCCCTTCTCACTCTCCCATCACCTCTTCACACTCTCCCTTTTCCCTTCTCATTCTCCCTTTTCCCTTCACACTCTCCCTTTTCCCTTCACACTCTCCCACCACCTCTTCACACTCTCCCTTTTCCCTTCACACTCTCCCTTTTCCCTTCACATTCTCCCTTTTCCCTTCTCACTCTCCCTTTTCCCTTCTCACTCTCCCTTTTCCCTTCTCACTCTCCCTTTTCCCTTCTCACTCTCCCATCACCTCTTCACACTCTCCCTTTTCCCTTCACACTCTCCCACCACCTCTTCACACTCTCCCTTTTCCCTTCACACTCTCCCACCACCTCTTCACACTCTCCCTTTTCCCTTCTCACTCTCCCTTTTCCCTTCACACTCTCCCTTTTCCCTTCTCACTCTCCCACCACCTCTTCACACTCTCCCTTTTCCCTTCACACTCTCCCTTTTCCCTTCACACTCTCCCACCACCTCTTCACACTCTCCCTTTTCCCTTCTCACTCTCCCTTTTCCCTTCTCACTCTCCCTTTTCCCTTCACACTCTCCACCACCTTTTCACACTCTCCCATCTCCTCTTCTCACCTTCATCCCTTTTTTTCTCAATCTTTTTTCCTTCCCCCTTTTCCCGATGAGACTCGCGAACTGAAGTCAGTCAGTTATTCAAATGCAGCGCATCACAGAGCATCACAGAAATGCAGTCCTACACCAAACACGAAAGGCAGACCTACTAGGAGAATTGGCGCTAAGAAGCTGGCAGAATCATATTAATTTTAAATTTACCACTTAGATGAAGAGATCCGATAAAAATTTTGACACAGCACTGCTGACTTCCTAGATTGTTTTGTTTTCCGGGGTGAGGGGGGTGGCGAACTTGTGAGCACTGTTAGTATTTTTACTGCTTTTAATTAAACATTTTAACTCAAAGTGTTCATCCAACTCGGCACAAAACGTGAGTTATTCAAAGCCTGGTCAATAAAAAATTTTCTAATCGGTGAACATGTGAATGTCGAAATGCCAGTGGAAAATGTTACTGAGTCGGCAAGTGGCCGCTTATCTCAAGCTTGAGTTGGGTGGCTTGAGGCAATAAAACAATGTCGGCTTGGTCGCAGTTTTGAGTGCCTCTTAAATACTTCATATTTGACCTTATCAATAGACTGGCCTAGCTGTAAAAGTTGAAAAATTTGCCGCCTGCAAGAACTCTAGATTACAGATAGGGCTCAGACTCACCTTGCCCTCGAACTCCACGCTGGTGACGCAGCAGGCGGAGCCGTCGATCATCACGTGACGAATGTCTTCCAGGCGGTGCCTGACCTGGTACTTGGCCACCGCCGCGTCGTTGATTGCAATCTAATCAATCGTGGGCGGGGGGTGCAGCAAAGTGAAGCTTTCGGGGTCAATCAGAATATTTTTTCATTTGGATCGATAAGTAATATCATAGCCCTCACAATGTACTCGGTGTCCGTGGCCTCAAGCGACACTGTCTCAACGTCGCGGGCCAGCCGCTGGTCGAACCGGCAGGTCTCCTCGTCCCTAGCGACGCCCCGGTTGTCCGCCCAGGCGAGCGAGGCGAAGCCCTGCGCCAGGTTGACCTCGCAAACCAGCGGCTTGAGGCCGGAGTCGGCGGGGCCGCAGCAGAGAGCGAGGCTGAGGCTGAAATAGTAGTAGTAGTAGTAGTAGTAGTAGTAGTAGTAGTAGTAGTAGTAGTAGTAGTAGTAGTAGTAGTAGTAGTAGTAGTAGTAGTAGTAGTAGTAGTAGTAGTAGTAGTAGTAGTAGTAGTAGTAGTAGTAGTAGTAGTAGTAGTAGTAGTAGTAGTAGTAGTAGTAGTAGTAGTAGTAGTAGTAGTAGTAGTAGTAGTAGTAGTAGTAGTAGTAGTAGTAGTAGTAGTAGTAGTAGTAGTAGTAGTAGTAGTAGTAGTAGTAGTAGTAGTAGTAGTAGTAGTAGTAGTAGTAGTAGTAGTAGTAGTAGTAGTAGTAGTAGTAGTAGTAGTAGTAGTAGTAGTAGTAGTAGTAGTAGTAGTAGTAGTAGTAGTAGTAGTAGTAGTAGTAGTAGTAGTAGTAGTAGTAGTAGTAGTAGTAGTAGTAGTAGTAGTAGTAGTAGTAGTAGTAGTAGTAGTAGTAGTAGTAGTAGTAGTAGTAGTAGTAGTAGTAGTAGTAGTAGTAGTAGTAGTAGTAGTAGTAGTAGTAGTAGTAGTAGTAGTAGTAGTAGTAGTAGTAGTAGTAGTAGTAGTAGTAGTAGTAGTAGTAGTAGTAGTAGTAGTAGTAGTAGTAGTAGTAGTAGTAGTAGTAGTAGTAGCGCTCACGTGACCGGCCGCTTCGGTTCCAGGTCGGCTATCAGCCGCACGGTGACGAAGCGCGAGTCGCGCAGGCTGACGGGGAACTGGTTGAAGTAGGGCAGCCCCACCTGCTCAGGGAAGCTGGCCTCGTAGAAGATGGCGCCGCCAGACAGAATCAGGTGGGTGAGCCGACGCGGATCAATCTGGTGCGGCAGGTTGGCTCCGCCCTCGGTACCGCCGAGCTGCACCTCGAAGCCGCCCAGCTTGTAGACGATGCCGATGTCGAACTGCTGCATCGGCGCGAGCCCCGGCCTCGCCAGGGTGGTTGGCCGGCTCTGGCGGCCGCCCGCGGAGCTGCTGAGAGTGATGGGGCTGCCGGGCTGGCAGCGCAGGCAGAAGCCGATGTCCGACTTGGCGGGGTCGCGACCGCAGGCGAGCGTCACCTCGCATGCGGCGGCCTCGTCTGGCAGACGGCCGGAGACGCGGACGCTGCGGCCGACCTGGAAGCTGGGTGGCAGCTGGCTGACCTTGGGCGCGCGCTGCGGGGTCCGGGGTGAGGGATCTGCGATAATTTCAGGATCTCTGCAAGGACTGCAAAGTAGTCCAAGATGCATAAGCGAAGAGCCACCGAGAGCAAGTGGCAGATTAAGCTAAGCTGCAGTCCACCCTGCTGTGATTGGGCAGCAGCTCTGAGCTGCAGTTCACCCTGCTGTGATTGGGCAGCAGCTCTGAGCTGCAGTTCACCCTGCTGTGATTGGGCAGCCGCTTTGAGCTGCAGTTCACCCTGCTGTGATTGGGCAGCCGCTCTGAGCTGCAGTTCACCCTGCTGTGATTGGGCAGCAGCTCTGAGCTGCAGTTCACCCTGCTGTGATTGGGCAGCAGCTCTGAGCTGTAGTTCATCTTTCCAATTTCCTTCTGTTCTACTTTAAAACCACGTTGAGACCCCTATAAAAGACATCCGAAACCCGCAACTCAAAACCGCACCTTTTCTTTCCAAGAAACGTCCTTCAACTGGAAGTTGCCATCGATGAAGAAGTCCGTGATGTACTGTTTCTGGTTAGGCAGCTCGTAGGAGACCACCGGCTTGCCGTCCAGTTGAATCTGCGTTGAATTGATTGCGAGAGTCGCAGTTAATTAGAAACCATCCCAGTCAGTCAGGGACCGCGAATCGGGGACTGCTTGCCTTTACCTGAACGGACGAGTGGTCCAGCTTCAGCAGGATGTTGTTCAGCGCCGCCAGGCGAGGCAGCCGCTCCACGCGGGTGTCGCACACGAAGCCGCCGGTCTCCGGGGCCGTGCGGCCCACCGAGACGGCTTCAGCGGCGGCGTCGATAACGCAGAGCATCGCTGCGCCCCTGTCGAAGCCGAAGCTTATTTTTGTTGTTGGCGGCGACTTGAGCATCTGCAGCTTCACCGAGATGGAGCTGATGAGCTCCAGCGAGTGCGGGAACTCCTCGCTGTAGGGCAGCTCCAGCTCTTCGGGGAACTCCACACCCTGGTACTCCGTGTGGCCGTCCAGGATCAGGTGGGTGAAGTTGGAGAACGGCACTCGGTGTGGGTGCACGCAGACAGCGTCCTCAAAGCTCACCTGGGGATCGGCGAGATGATTGACATGTTTTTTTGTCTGTCTGTCTGTCTGTCTGTCTGTCTGTCTGTCTGTCTGTCTGTCTGTCTGTCTGTCTGTCTGTCTGTCTGTCTGTCTGTCTGTCTGTCTGTCTGTCTGTCTGTCTGTCTGTCTGTCTGTCTGTCTGTCTGTCTGTCTGTCTGTCTGTCTGTCTGTCTGTCTGTCTGTCTGTCCAACTCACATTGAAGCCGCTGGAGGTGGTCTGAATCTCCAGCCTGAAGTTGCCTCCTTGAAACCGGCTGGTTTTCGCCCGCTCCTCGGCCGTCCATCGGTTGCCATTGAACTGGCTGCAGGCCAGCACGGTGCTGCCCTCGTCCGGCCGCGCAGTGATCTGCACCCGGAACTCCTCCTCCTGGCCAGCCGGGCTGTTTGCGTTCTTCAGCGACACGGTTGTGCTGCAAATTATTGAAATTCAAAGTGACGGCCTTCGCGTCAGCTGGAACTACAGGTTTGCAAAATATTTACCACTGGCGCTATGGTTACTCTTGGGCGACTATATTCAGATTTTAGCCCTTTAGCATTGGCTGTACTTTATGGCAGGCACTGTGCTCACCTGTTGGTCTCATCGCTCATTCGGCCATAGACAACAATGCGGCGTCCACTGCGCAGCGACTCCGGCAGATGCGCCTTGAACGGCACCGGCTGGAATGAGGAGTGCGAATTAGGGGGTTTATAGAAAAAGCTTAAAGTTAAATTTAGAAAATCAAGTAGCAATATCGATTCTGTCAATAATTGAAAAGCTCATTAAGCATAATTCGACGTTTGAATAAATTTTTGTGCAATATTGCGCTATTGTGCAATAATCATTAGTGCGAATCAAATAAAGCCACACCCGCGCCAGATGACATGTCTTAGCAACGAAGCTTTCCGTTAAAATTCGGATAAATATAGAGTGCATCAAGCGATTCGCTTTGATAAACCATAAATGACTGAAGCCGGCATGCAGTTGTAGGGGAATAAATGCTTTCGGTGTGCAGTTGACTTGTCGGATTGCTGGCTTAAATTCGTGCACTCTAAAGCTCGCCATGCCGTTACCAGTCTTCGCCTGCTCTGCCCGTTCCTGACTGCTGGCATCGTCGTGTCCTCAACCGCCGCCGTAGCGCCCGCTGACGCAGTCGAAGCCGCCTCGTCGAGGCAGGAATCGTCCGACGAGCTGCTGCCCTCGCAGCTCGACGAAGAATTGGCCGAACGGGCGCGAAAGAACGACGAGTGCCGATTGCGCTGGGCCAGCAGATTCTCCTGCACGGAGCGGCGGAAGCTCGCCAGCTCGGGCTCACGCAGCCGTTGGTCGCTGGCCACGCTCTCCGTCTCCATCTGGTCGCCTTCTTCTGCAGGCGAAGCCAGAATGAACTCGCCACCGCCGCGAAGGTGCTGCTGTAGCTGCTGTTGCCTTTGTTGTTGTTGTTGTTGTTCCTGCTGTTTCTGTTGTTGTTTCTTTTGTTCCTGTTGTTGTTGTAGCTGTCGTTGTTCTTCTGACTTTTGCTGTTGTTGTTGTTTCTGTTGCTTTTGTTTTCGTTCCTGTTGTTGTTGTTGCTCTTGCTGTTGTTTTTCTTCCTGTTTTCTCTGCTGCTGTTGTTGTTGTTCGTGTAGCTGCTTTTGCTGCTGCTGAGGCGAGGCGGCAGCCGAGGTGGCTGTTGAGGCGGGTCGGGATGCTGCTGAAGCGGAGGCTTCGGATGTTGGCAGTTTTGGCAGCGAGTGAAATCTGGCTCCGGTCGAAGCAGACGTCGGAGTTGCCACTGGCGTTGCTGACGCGGACGCCCCGAATGAGTCTTCGGCCACCCAGCTGGCCGGCCGGTATGTGCCCCTCAAAGCGGCCGACTTGTCCTCGGCGGCGGAAGCCTGCTCCAGGCTGTAACTCTTGCTTCGACGGAACAGACGCCAGAGCCCACCGGTTCGTCTTTTCGATTTTTTCTCCTCTTTTTTCTGCTCTCTCTTGTGATTTTGATGCGGCTGCTCACTAGGCTGGCTTGCAGCGGCTCCCAGAGGCCCGCGCCGAAGCTGCACCGAAGGCTATATGTTTCAATTCAGAAGCAAAAAACCGGCATCTTAAATCACGTTACAGAGAAGCTGTGCGCTACCAAGTATTACTCTATTGTTAAATACTTCTAAGTACGTTGTTGCCATTGGTTAATGAAGTAGGCAAACAAGTCTGCAACTTCATGAAACAGGTTAAATTTGAAAGTAAGTCAGGCGCAGACACGGCAAATTTGTTAGTTGAAAATGAAAATGGCAAACTAGGGCATGGCTCATGAGAATTAATTGATTTTCTCAGTTCTCTACAATTTTAGTGAAAAACGGTGGCCCAAAACGCTCAAAAACCGGCTTGCAGACCTTATCAGTTAAATGCTTTTCTAACATTTGGATGGATATTCTTGTTTTGAGCAGAAGGAAATATGCAGTTGACTTTCTAGTCAAACCTTCAAACCCATTCCTATTATTTTGTCACAATCTTTGACTTAAAATTATCATCAATTTACGGCTCGTACGATTGTCTCCATTTGGGCACATTGCAGTGGCATTGGGACTGACACAGTCCTAGGCAATACGTATAATACTTGTAAATTCTATCATAGTTCAATGTTCCCCTTTGCTAACCTCTTCTTCCTCGCCGTCGCTCTTCCGTGCTTCCACGATGCTCAGCTCGTCGACTTGCTCCGTCTGAATCCGGTGCGCCGGTGGCTGCGACTCAAGCAACCCGGACGCCTGCTGCATTACCACAGAATCTTCAAAGACGTCCCCAGCATCTACCGAATCGGTCGCAGCTGCTGCCTGAAGCTCATTGTCATTTGCCGAAATCTCCAGTGCCAGGTCCAGATCCTCACTGCCGTGTTGAGCATTGGCATCTAGCTCGCCCGACAGACTGACGTTTGAAGACTTTTCTGATTCCTCGTCAACGTCCAGTTCTGGTCGTCCAGAGAGTTCAACGTCTAGCTCCTGCTCTCCAGAGAGTTCAACGTCTAGCTCCGGTCCTCCAGAGAGTTCGACGTCCAACTGCTGCTCTCCGGAGACTTCAACGTCCAGCTCCTGCTCTCCGGAGAGCTCAACATCTAGTTCTGGTCGCCCGGAGACTTCAACATCCAGCTCCTGCTCTCTGGAGAGCTCAACATCTAGCTCTGGTCGTCCGGAGACTTCAACGTCCAGCTCCTGCTCTCCAGAGAGTTCAACGTCTAGCTCCGGTCCTCCAGAGAGTTCGACGTCCAACTGCTGCTCTCCGGAGACTTCAACGTCCAGCTCCTGCTCTCCGGAGGGCTCAACATCTAGCTCTGGTCGTCCGGAGACTTCAACGTCCAGCTCCTGCTCTCCGGAGAGCTCAACATCTAGTTCTGGTCGCCCGGAGACTTCAACATCCAGCTCCTGCTCTCTGGAGAGCTCAACATCTAGCTCTGGTCGTCCGGAGACTTCAACGTCCAGCTCCTGCTCTCCAGAGAGTTCAACGACTAGCTCCGGTCCTCCAGAGAGTTCGACGTCCAACTGCTGCTCTCCGGAGAGCTCAACATCCAGTTCTGGTTGTCCGGAGAGTTCAACGTCCAGCTCCTGCTCTCCAGAGAGTTCAACGTCTAGCTCTTGCTGTCCAGTGAGTTGGCCATCAACTTCTGGCAAGCGAGCGTTCACATCAATTTCAGGCTGCTTAAAGTCGGCACCGATTGCAGAATCCAAATTGAGCGCTTCTACAAACGAAAAGTGATAAAAATTTTGAAACCAAGGCTATACTACTAGCAAAAAATCAAATATTTACCATGTCGAATGCACTTTGTAACTCACTAAAATTCCCCTTTTCCTGAAAATTCGAGCAGTTCTAAGCGCTATAGGCATTTTTTACAAATCCCAAATAACAACTTTTATTTGCAATGGTTGTCAATATGAAAAACTGCAGTCTTATTGGGGCATAAAGATGGTCTAGTGTTGAAAAAAGCGTTGAAAAACTTATGTTAAACAACGCGAACAAGCCACATTACAGTTAAACCTAACAACATCACAAACCATGCAATCCAATGAGAATCTGGATGCATTCACTTGATGTATGCATTTTAGTCCATTCAATACCTGATGCAGAAACAGTATCTAACGTTTTAAAATTAGGAAACACTACAAATAAAAATGGTTAAACTTCGATGCAGGTAGTAATTAAAATTAGTAGGACTTACCGGAACCGGAGGAAAGGTCGGACATCTGCAAATCATCTGCATTATCAGCACCAGCGAAGTTAGGAGACTTAGGTTGGTCCACATTCAAGCTCAAATTAACATCCGGAGCCTGAGCATCTATTACAACCATGCCACCTGCACCGAAGCCACTCTCAAACTTGGATCCCCTATCCGGGTCTTTGCCATCAGTAGCAGGAATTGATGATTTTCGACGAAAGCTTGAACCGGAAACAGACGGATGATCATGATCTTTCATATCGTACGATCCACGGTGACTTCTGTCGAACATTGACTCGACCCTGCGACCAAGATTTGTGAAAGACTCTTTCAGTCCACGCTTTGGGGACTTCGATCGCTTCAACGACGCACTAGCAGACCCGGACATGGAGCCTGAAGCAGAAACATTCCCAGATGATGGTACATCATCAAAGTCAATGTACAGAGAACCAGGCTCCGGACGAGATACTTCCAACTGAGAATTTACTTCCAAATCAAAGCTTCCAGCATCAACCTTCACGTCGATGTCTACGTCCGGCTTTACGTCAGTGTCAATGTCCACGTCTACATCTGGCGCCTTTACATCAATGTCGAGGTCAGGCTTCTTCACGTCCACGTCGACGTCTACGTCTGGAGCATCGACGTCAATGTCGACGTCTGGTCCCTTGACTTTGGGTCCTTTCAGTCCGAAGCTCGGCCTCTTGAAGTGAGGTCCCTTTACCTTCGGACCCTTCACGTCGATGTCTACGTCCGGCTTTTTGAGCTTTAAATCAGTGTCCATGTCCACGTCTACATCTGGCGCCTTTACATCAATGTCGAGGTCAGGCTTCTTCACGTCTACGTCGACGTCTACGTCTGGAGCATCGACGTCAATGTCGACGTCTGGTCCCTTGACTTTGGGTCCTTTGAGTCCGAAGCTCGGCATCTTGAAGTGAGGTCCCTTTACCTTCGGACCCTTCACGTCGATGCCAACGTCTGGCTTCTTAAGCTTGACATCAGCGTCCACATCTGCGTCGACATCAATGTCGACGTCTGGTCCCTTGACTTTGGGTCCTTTGAGTCCGAAGCTGGGCATCTTGAAGTGAGGTCCCTTTACCTTCGGACCCTTCACGTCGATGTCTACGTCTGGCCTCTTAACCTTGATATCAGCGTCCACATCTGCATCGACATCAATGTCGATATCCGGCCCATGGACTTTGGGTCCTTTGAGTCCGAAGCTGGGCATCTTGAAGTGAGGTCCCTTTACCTTCGGACCCTTCACGTCGATGTCTACGTCCGGCTTCTTGAGCTTTACGTCAGTGTCAATGTCCACGTCTACATCTAGCGCCTTTACATCAATGTCGAGGTCAGGCTTCTTCACGTCCACGTCGACGTCTACGTCTGGAGCATCGACGTCAAAGTCGACGTCTGGTCCCTTGACTTTGGGTCCTTTGAGTCCGAAGCTCGGCATCTTGAAGTGAGGTCCCTTTACCTTCGGACCCTTCACGTCGATGTCTACGTCCGGCTTCTTGAGCTTTACGTCAGTGTCAATGTCCACGTCTACATCTGGCGCCTTTACATCAATGTCGAGGTCAGGCTTCTTCACGTTCACATCGACGTCTACGTCTGGAGCATCGACGTCAATGCCGATATCCGGCCCATGGACTTTGGGTCCTTTGAGTCCGAAACTCGGCATCTTGAAGTGAGGTCCCTTTACCTTCGGACCCTTCACGTCGATGTCTACGTCCGGCTTCTTGAGCTTTACGTCAGTGTCAATGTCCACGTCTACATCTGGCGCCTTTACATCAATGTCGAGGTCAGGCTTCTTCACGTCCACGTCGACGTCTACGTCCGGAGCATCGACGTCAATGTCGAAGTCTGGTCCCTTGACTTTGGGTCCTTTGAGTCCGAAGCTCGGCATCTTGAAAAGAGGTCCTTTTACTTTCGGACCCTTCACGTCGATGTCTACGTCCGGCTTTTTGAGCTTTACATCAGTGTCAATGTCCACGTCTACATCTAGCGCCTTTACATCAATGTCGAGGTCAGGCTTCTTCACGTCCACGTCGACGTCTACGTCTGGAGCATCGACGTCAATGTCGACGTGTGGTCCCTTGACTTTGGGTCCTTTGAGTCCGAAGCTGGGCATCTTGAAGTGAGGTCGCTTTACCTTCGGACCCTTCACTTCGATATCTACGTCTGGCTTCTTAACCTTGACATCAGCGTCCACATCTGCATCGACGTCAATGTCGATATCCGGCCCATGGACTTTGGGTCCTTTGAGTCCGAAGCTCGGCATCTTGAAGTGAGGTCCCTTTACCTTCGGACCCTTCACATCGATGTCTACGTCCGGCTTCTTGAGCTTTACGTCAGTGTCAATGTCCACGTCTACATCTAGCGCCTTTACATCAATGTCGAGGTCAGGCTTCTTCACGTCCACGTCGACGTCTACGTCTGGAGCATCGACGTCAAAGTCGACGTCTGGTCCCTTGACTTTGGGTCCTTTGAGTCCAAAGCTGGGCATCTTGAAGTGAGGTCCCTTTACCTTCGGACCCTTCACGTCGATGTCTACGTCCGGCTTCTTGAGCTTTACGTCAGTGTCAATGTCCACGTCTACATCTGGCGCCTTTACATCAATGTCGAGGTCAGGCTTCTTCACGTTCACATCGACGTCTACGTCTGGAGCATCGACGTCAATGCCGATATCCGGCCCATGGACTTTGGGTCCTTTGAGTCCGAAGCTCGGCATCTTGAAGTGAGGCCCCTTTACCTTCGGACCCTTCACTTCGATGTCTACGTCTGGCTTCTTAACCTTGACATCAGCGTCCACATCTGCATCGACGTCAATGTCGATATCCGGCCCATTAACTTTGGGTTCTTTGAGTCCGAAGCTGGGCATCTTGAAGTGAGATCCCTTTACGTTTGGACCCTTCACATCGATGTCTACGTCCGGCTTCTTGAGCTTTACGTTAGTGTCAATGTCCACGTCTACATCTGGCGCTTTTACATCAATGTCGAGGTCAGGCTTCTTCACGTCCACGTCGACGTCTACGTCTGGAGCATCGACGTCAATGTCGATATCCGGCCCATGGACTTTGGGTCCTTTGAGTCCGAAGCTCGGCATCTTGAAGTGAGGCCCCTTTACCTTCGGACCCTTCACTTCGATGTCTACGTCTGGCTTTTTAACCTTGACATCAGCGTCCACATCTGCATCGACGTCAATGTCGATATCCGGCCCATGGACTTTGGGTCCTTTGAGTCCGAAGCTCGGCATCTTGAAGTGAGGTCCCTTTACCTTCGGACCCTTCACGTCGATGTCTACGTCCGGCTTCTTGAGCTTTACGTCAGTGTCAATGTCCACGTCTACATCTGGCGCCTTTACATCAATGTCGAGGTCAGGCTTCTTCACGTCCACATCGACGTCTACGTCTGGAGCATCGACGTCAATGCCGATATCCGGCCCATGGACTTTGGGTCCTTTGAGTCCGAAACTCGGCATCTTGAAGTGAGGTCCTTTTACTTTCGGACCCTTCACGTCGATGTCTACGTCCGGCTTCTTGAGCTTTACGTCAGTGTCAATGTCCACGTCTACATCTGGCGCCTTTACATCAATGTCGAGGTCAGGCTTCTTCACGTCCACGTCGACGTTTACGTCTGGAGTATCGACGTCAATGTCGACGTCTGGTCCCTTGACTTTGGGTCCTTTGAGTCCGAAGCTCGGCATGTTGAGGTGAGGTCCCTTTACCTTCGGACCCTTCACGTCGATGCCAACGTCTGGCTTCTTAAGCTTGACATCAGCGTCCACATCTGCGTCGACATCAATGTCGACGTCTGGTCCCTTGACTTTGGGTCCTTTGAGTCCGAAGCTGGGCATCTTGAAGTGAGGTCCCTTTACCTTCGGACCCTTCACGTCGATGTCTACGTCTGGCCTCTTAACCTTGATATCAGCGTCCACATCTGCATCGACATCAATGTCGATATCCGGCCCATGGACTTTGGGTCCTTTGAGTCCGAAGCTCGGCATCTTGAAGTGAGGTCCCTTTACCTTCGGACCCTTCACGTCGATGTCTACGTCCGGCTTCTTGAGCTTTACGTCAGTGTCAATGTCCACGTCTACATCTGGCGCCTTTACATCAATGTCGAGGTCAGGCTTCTTCACGTCCACATCGACGTCTACGTCTGGAGCATCGACGTCAATGTCGATATCCGGCCCATGGACTTTGGGTCCTTTAAGTCCGAAACTCGGAATCTTGAAGTGAGGTCCTTTTACTTTTGGACCCTTCACGTCGATGTCTACGTCCGGCTTCTTGAGCTTTACGTCAGTGTCAATGTCCACGTCTACATCTGGCGCCTTTACATCAATGTCGAGGTCAGGCTTCTTCACGTCTACGTCGACGTCTACGTCTGGAGCATCGACGTCAATGTCGACGTCTGGTCCCTTGACTTTGGGTCCTTTGAGTCCGAAGCTCGGCATCTTGAAGTGAGGTCCCTTTACCTTCGGACCCTTCACGTCGATGTCTACGTCCGGCTTCTTGAGCTTTACGTCAGTGTCAATGTCCACGTCTACATCTGGCGCCTTTACATCAATGTCGAGGTCAGGCTTCTTCACGTCCACGTCGACGTCTACGTCCGGAGCATCGACGTCAATGTCGAAGTCTGGTCCCTTGACTTTGGGTCCTTTGAGTCCGAAGCTCGGCATCTTGAAGTGAGGTCCCTTTACCTTCGGACCCTTCACGTCGATGTCTACGTCCGGCTTCTTGAGCTTTACGTCAGTGTCAATGTCCACGTCTACATCTGGCGCCTTTACATCAATGTCGAGGTCAGGCTTCTTCACGTCCACGTCGACGTCTACGTCTGGAGCATCGACGTCAATGTCGAAGTCTGGTCCCTTGACTTTGGGTCCTTTGAGTCCGAAGCTGGGCATCTTGAAGTGAGGTCCTTTTACTTTCGGACCCTTCACGTCGATGTCAACGTCTGGCTTCTTAAGCTTGACATCAGCGTCCACATCTGCGTCGACATCAATGTCGACGTCTGGTCCCTTGACTTTGGGTCCTTTGAGTCCGAAGCTCGGCATCTTGAAGTGAGGTCCTTTTACCTTCGGACCCTTCACGTCGATGTATACGTCTGGCTTCTTAACTTTTATATCAGCGTCCACATCTGCATCGACGTCAATGTCGACGTCTGGTCCCTTGACTTTGGGTCCTTTGAGTCCGAAGCTGGGCATCTTGAAGTGAGGTCCCTTTACCTTCGGACCCTTCACGTCGATGTCTACGTCCGGCTTCTTGAGCTTTACGTCAGTGTCAATGTCCACGTCTACATCTAGCGCCTTTACATCAATGTCGAGGTCAGGCTTCTTCACGTCCACGTCGACGTCTACGTCTGAAGCATCGACGTCAAAGTCGACGTCTGGTCCCTTGACTTTGGGTCCTTTGAGTCCGAAGCTGGGCATCTTGAAGTGAGGTCCCTTTACTTTCGGACCCTTCACGTCGATGTCTACGTCCGGCTTCTTGAGCTTTACGTCAGTGTCAATGTCCACGTCTACATCTGGCGCCTTTACATCAATGTCGAGGTCAGGCTTCTTCACGTCCACGTCGACGTCTACGTCTGGAGCATCGACGTCAATGCCGATATCCGGCCCATGGACTTTGGGTCCTTTGAGTCCGAAGCTCGGCATCTTGAAGTGAGGTCCCTTTACCTTCGGACCCTTCACGTCGATGTCTACGTCCGGCTTCTTGAGCTTTACGTCAGTGTCAATGTCCACGTCTACATCTGGCGCCTTTACATCAATGTCGAGGTCAGGCTTCTTCACGTCCACATCGACGTCTACGTCCGGAGCATCGACGTCAATGTCGAAGTCTGGTCCCTTGACTTTGGGTCCTTTGAGTCCGAAGCTCGGCATCTTGAAGTGAGGTCCTTTTACTTTCGGACCCTTCACGTCGATGTCTACGTCCGGCTTTTTGAGCTTTACATCAGTGTCAATGTCCACGTCTACATCTAGCGCCTTTACATCAATGTCGAGGTCAGGCTTCTTCACGTCCACGTCGACGTCTACGTCTGGAGCATCGACGTCAATGTCGACGTGTGGTCCCTTGACTTTGGGTCCTTTGAGTCCGAAGCTCGGCATCTTGAAGTGAGGCCCCTTTACCTTCGGACCCTTCACTTCGATGTCTACGTCTGGCTTCTTAACCTTGACATCAGCGTCCACATCTGCATCGACATCAATGTCGATATCCGGCCCATGGACTTTGGGTCCTTTGAGTCCGAAGCTGGGCATCTTGAAGTGAGGTCCCTTTACCTTCGGACCCTTCACATCGATGTCTACGTCCGGCTTCTTGAGCTTTACGTCAGTGTCAATGTCCACGTCTACATCTAGCGCCTTTACATCAATGTCGAGGTCAGGCTTCTTCACGTCCACGTCGACGTCTACGTCTGGAGCATCGACGTCAAAGTCGACGTCTGGTCCCTTGACTTTGGGTCCTTTGAGTCCAAAGCTGGGCATCTTGAAGTGAGGTCCCTTTACCTTCGGACCCTTCACGTCGATGTCTACGTCCGGCTTCTTGAGCTTTACGTCAGTGTCAATGTCCACGTCTACATCTGGCGCCTTTACATCAATGTCGAGGTCAGGCTTCTTCACGTTCACATCGACGTCTACGTCTGGAGCATCGACGTCAATGCCGATATCCGGCCCATGGACTTTGGGTCCTTTGAGTCCGAAGCTCGGCATCTTGAAGTGAGGCCCCTTTACCTTCGGACCCTTCACTTCGATGTCTACGTCTGGCTTCTTAACCTTGACATCAGCGTCCACATCTGCATCGACATCAATGTCGATATCCGGCCCATGGACTTTGGGTCCTTTGAGTCCGATGCTGGGCATCTTGAAGTGAGGTCCCTTTACCTTTGGACCCTTCACATCGATGTCTACGTCCGGCTTCTTGAGCTTTACGTTAGTGTCAATGTCCACGTCTACATCTGGCGCCTTTACATCAATGTCGAGGTCAGGCTTCTTCACGTCCACGTCGACGTCTACGTCTGGAGCATCGAAGTCAATGTCGACGTCTGGTCCCTTGACTTTGGGTTTTTTGAGTCCGAAGCTCGGCATCTTGAAGTGAGGTCCCTTTACCTTCGACCCTTCACGTCGATGTCTACGTCCGGCTTCTTGAGCTTTACGTCAGTGTCAATGTCCACGTCTACATCTAGCGCCTTTACATCAATGTCGAGGTCAGGCTTCTTCACGTCCACGTCGACGTCTACGTCTGGAGCATCGACGTCAAAGTCGACGTCTGGTCCCTTGACTTTGGGTCCTTTGAGTCCGAAGCTCGGCATCTTGAAGTGAGGTCCTTTTACCTTCGGACCCTTCACTTCGATGTCTACGTCTGGCTTCTTAACCTTGACATCAGCGTCCACATCTGCATCGACGTCAATGTCGATATCCGGCCCATGGACTTTGGGTCCTTTGAGTCCGAAGCTGGGCATCTTGAAGTGAGGTCCCTTTACCTTCGGACCCTTCACGTCGATGTCTACGTCCGGCTTCTTGAGCTTTACGTCAGTGTCAATGTCCACGTCTACATCTGGCGCCTTTACATCAATGTCGAGGTCAGGCTTCTTCACGTCCACGTCGACGTCTACGTCTGGAGCATCGACGTCAATGTCGAAGTCTGGTCCCTTGACTTTGGGTCCTTTGAGTCCGAAGCTCGGCATCTTGAAGTGAGGTCCTTTTACTTTTGGACCCTTCACGTCGATGTCTACGTCCGGCTTTTTGAGCTTTACGTCAGTGTCAATGTCCACGTCTACATCTAGCGCCTTTACATCAATGTCGAGGTCAGGCTTCTTCACGTCCACGTCGACGTCTACGTCTGGAGTATCGACGTCAATGTCGACGTCTGGTCCCTTGACTTTGGGTCCTTTGAGTCCGAAGCTCGGCATCTTGAAGTGAGGCCCCTTTACCTTCGGACCCTTCACTTCGATGTCTACGTCTGGCTTCTTAACCTTGACATCAGCGTCCACATCTGCATCGACATCAATGTCGATATCCGGCCCATGGACTTTGGGTCCTTTGAGTCCGATGCTGGGCATCTTGAAGTGAGGTCCCTTTACCTTTGGACCCTTCACATCGATGTCTACGTCCGGCTTCTTGAGCTTTACGTTAGTGTCAATGTCCACGTCTACATCTGGCGCCTTTACATCAATGTCGAGGTCAGGCTTCTTCACGTCCACGTCGACGTCTACGTCTGGAGCATCGAAGTCAATGTCGACGTCTGGTCCCTTGACTTTGGGTTTTTTGAGTCCGAAGCTCGGCATCTTGAAGTGAGGTCCCTTTACCTTCGGACCCTTCACGTCGATGTCTACGTCCGGCTTCTTGAGCTTTACGTCAGTGTCAATGTCCACGTCTACATCTAGCGCCTTTACATCAATGTCGAGGTCAGGCTTCTTCACGTCCACGTCGACGTCTACGTCTGGAGCATCGACGTCAAAGTCGACGTCTGGTCCCTTGACTTTGGGTCCTTTGAGTCCGAAGCTCGGCATCTTGAAGTGGGGCCCCTTTACCTTCGGACCCTTCACTTCGATGTCTACGTCTGGCTTTTTAACCTTGACATCAGCGTCCACATCTGCATCGACGTCAATGTCGATATCCGGCCCATGGACTTTGGGTCCTTTGAGTCCGAAGCTCGGCATCTTGAAGTGAGGTCCCTTTACCTTCGGACCCTTCACGTCGATGTCTACGTTCGGCTTTTTGAGCTTTACGTCAGTGTCAATGTCCACGTCTACATCTAGCGCCTTTACATCAATGTCGAGGTCAGGCTTCTTCACGTCCACGTCGACGTCTACGTCTGGAGTATCGACGTCAATGTCGACGTCTGGTCCCTTGACTTTGGGTCCTTTGAGTCCGAAGCTCGGCATCTTGAAGTGGGGCCCCTTTACCTTCGGACCCTTCACTTCGATGTCTACGTCTGGCTTCTTAACCTTGACATCAGCGTCCACATCTGCATCGACGTCAATGTCGATATCCGGCCCATGGACTTTGGGTCCTTTGAGTCCGAAGCTGGGCATCTTGAAGTGAGGTCCCTTTACTTTCGGACCCTTCACGTCGATGTCTACGTCCGGCTTCTTGAGCTTTACGTCAGTGTCAATGTCCACGTCTACATCTAGCGCCTTTACATCAATGTCGAGGTCAGGCTTCTTCACGTCCACGTCGACGTCTACGTCTGGAGCATCGACGTCAAAGTCGACGTCTGGTCCCTTGACTTTGGGTCCTTTGAGTCCGAAGCTCGGCATCTTGAAGTGAGGTCCTTTTACTTTCGGACCCTTCACGTCAATGTCAACGTCTGGCTTTTTAACCTTGACATCAGCGTTCACATCTGCATCGACGTCAATGTCGATATCCGGCCCATGGACTTTGGGTCCTTTGAGTCCGAAGCTCGGCATCTTGAAGTGAGGTCCCTTTACCTTTGGACCCTTCACATCGATGTCTACGTCCGGCTTCTTGAGCTTTACGTCAGTGTCAATGTCCACGTCTACATCTAGCGCCTTTACATCAATGTCGAGGTCAGGCTTCTTCACGTCTACGTCGACGTCTACGTCCGGAGCATCGACGTCAATGTCGATATCCGGCCCATGGACTTTGGGTCCTTTGAGTCCGAAGCTGGGCATCTTGAAGTGAGGTCCCTTTACCTTCGGACCCTTCACGTCGATGTCTACGTCCGGCTTCTTGAGCTTTACGTCAGTGTCAATGTCCACGTCTACATCTGGCGCCTTTATATCAATGTCGAGGTCAGGCTTCTTCACGTCCACGTCGACGTCTACGTCTGGAGCATCGACGTCAATGTCGACGTCTGGTCCCTTGACTTTGGGTTTTTTGAGTCCGAAGCTCGGCATCTTGAAGTGAGGTCCCTTTACCTTCGGACCCTTCACGTCGATGTCTACGTCCGGCTTCTTGAGCTTTACGTCAGTGTCAATGTCCACGTCTACATCTAGCGCCTTTACATCAATGTCGAGGTCAGGCTTCTTCACGTCCACGTCGACGTCTACGTCTGGAGCATCGACGTCAATGTCGACGTCTGGTCCCTTGACTTTGGGTCCTTTGAGTCCGAAGCTGGGCATCTTGAAGTGAGGTCCCTTTACCTTCGGACCCTTCACGTCGATGTCTACGTCCGGCTTCTTGAGCTTTACGTCAGTGTCAATGTCCACGTCTACATCTAGCGCCTTTACATCAATGTCGAGGTCAGGCTTCTTCACGTCCACGTCGACGTCTACGTCTGGAGCATCGACGTCAATGTCGACGTCTGGTCCCTTGACTTTGGGTTTTTTGAGTCCGAAGCTCGGCATCTTGAAGTGAGGTCCCTTTACTTTCGGACCCTTCACGTCGATGTCTACGTCCGGCTTCTTGAGCTTTACGTCAGTGTCAATGTCCACGTCTACATCTAGCGCCTTTACATCAATGTCGAGGTCAGGCTTCTTCACGTCCACGTCGACGTCTACGTCTGGAGCATCGACGTCAATGTCGACGTCTGGTCCCTTGACTTTGGGTCC
Organism: Macrostomum lignano; assembly: GCA_002269645.1. Taxonomy (NCBI): domain Eukaryota; kingdom Metazoa; phylum Platyhelminthes; family Macrostomidae; genus Macrostomum; species Macrostomum lignano. The sequence continues at coordinate 252,837 of NIVC01000795.1, read as the reverse complement.
TCTGAGTCCGAAGCTGGGCATCTTGAAGTGAGGTCCTTTTACTTTCGGACCCTTCACGTCGATGTCTACGTCCGGCTTCTTAACCTTGACATCAGCGTCCACATCTGCATCGACGTCAATGTCGATATCCGGCCCATGGACTTTGGGTCCTTTGAGTCCGAAGCTGGGCATCTTGAAGTGAGGTCCCTTTACCTTCGGACCCTTCACGTCGATGTCTACGTCCGGCTTCTTGAGCTTTACGTCAGTGTCAATGTCCACGTCTACATCTAGCGCCTTTACATCAATGTCGAGGTCAGGCTTCTTCACGTCCACGTCGACGTCTACGTCTGGAGCATCGACGTCAAAGTCGACGTCTGGTCCCTTGACTTTGGGTCCTTTGAGTCCGAAGCTCGGCATCTTGAAGTGAGGTCCTTTTACTTTCGGACCCTTCACGTCAATGTCAACGTCTGGCTTTTTAACCTTGACATCAGCGTTCACATCTGCATCGACGTCAATGTCGATATCCGGCCCATGGACTTTGGGTCCTTTGAGTCCAAAGCTCGGCATCTTGAAGTGAGGTCCCTTTACCTTTGGACCCTTCACATCGATGTCTACGTCCGGCTTCTTGAGCTTTACGTCAGTGTCAATGTCCACGTCTACATCTGGCGCCTTTACATCAATGTCGAGGTCAGGCTTCTTCACGTTTACGTCGACGTCTACGTCCGGAGCATCGACGTCAATGTCGATATCCGGCCCATGGACTTTGGGTCCTTTGAGTCCGAAGCTCGGCATCTTGAAGTGAGGTCCCTTTACCTTCGGACCCTTCACGTCGATGTCTACGTCCGGCTTCTTGAGCTTTACGTCAGTGTCAATGTCCACGTCTACATCTGGCGCCTTTATATCAATGTCGAGGTCAGGCTTCTTCACGTCCACGTCGACGTCTACGTCTGGAGCATCGACGTCAATGTCGACGTCTGGTCCCTTGACTTTGGGTTTTTTGAGTCCGAAGCTCGGCATCTTGAAGTGAGGTCCCTTTACCTTCGGACCCTTCACGTCGATGTCTACGTCCGGCTTCTTGAGCTTTACGTCAGTGTCAATGTCCACGTCTACATCTGGCGCCTTTACATCAATGTCGAGGTCAGGCTTCTTCACGTCCACGTCGACGTCTACGTCTGGAGCATCGACGTCAATGTCGACGTCTGGTCCCTTGACTTTGGGTCCTTTGAGTCCGAAGCTGGGCATCTTGAAGTGAGGTCCCTTTACCTTCGGACCCTTCACGTCGATGTCTACGTCCGGCTTCTTGAGCTTTACGTCAGTGTCAATGTCCACGTCTACATCTAGCGCCTTTACATCAATGTCGAGGTCAGGCTTCTTCACGTCCACGTCGACGTCTACGTCTGGAGCATCGACGTCAATGTCGACGTCTGGTCCCTTGACTTTGGGTTTTTTGAGTCCGAAGCTCGGCATCTTGAAGTGAGGTCCCTTTACTTTCGGACCCTTCACGTCGATGTCTACGTCCGGCTTCTTGAGCTTTACGTCAGTGTCAATGTCCACGTCTACATCTAGCGCCTTTACATCAATGTCGAGGTCAGGCTTCTTCACGTCCACGTCGACGTCTACGTCTGGAGCATCGACGTCAATGTCGACGTCTGGTCCCTTGACTTTGGGTCCTTTGAGTCCGAAGCTGGGCATCTTGAAGTGAGGTCCCTTTACCTTCGGACCCTTCACGTCGATGTCTACGTCCGGCTTCTTGAGCTTTACGTCAGTGTCAATGTCCACGTCTACATCTGGCGCCTTTACATCAATGTCGACGTCAGGCTTCTTCACGTCCACGTCGACGTCTACGTCTGGAGCATCGACGTCAATGTCGACGTGTGGTCCCTTGACTTTGGGTCCTTTGAGTCCGAAGCTCGGCATCTTGAAGTGAGGTCCTTTTACCTTCGGACCCTTCACGTCGATGTCTACGTCTGGCTTCCTAACTTTGATATCAGCGTCCACATCTGCATCGACGTCAATGTGGACGTCTGGTCCCTTGACTTTGGGTCCTTTAAGTCCGAAGCTCGGCATCTTGAAGTGAGGTCCTTTTACTTTCGGACCCTTCACGTCGATGTCTACGTCTGGCTTTTTAACCTTGACATCAGCGTCCACATCTGCATCGACGTCAATGTCGATATCCGGCCCATGGACTTTGGGTCCTTTGAGTCCGAAGCTCGGCATCTTGAAGTGAGGTCCCTTTACTTTCGGACCCTTCACGTCGATGTCTACGTCCGGCTTCTTGAGCTTTACGTCAGTGTCAATGTCCACGTCTACATCTGGCGCCTTTACATCAATGTCGAGGTCAGGCTTCTTCACGTCCACGTCGACGTCTACGTCTGGAGCATCGATGTCAATGTCGACGTCTGGTCCCTTGACTTTGGGTCCTTTGAGTCCGAAGCTCGGCATCTTGAAGTGAGGTCCTTTTACTTTTGGACCCTTCACGTCGATGTCTACGTCCGGCTTCTTGAGCTTTACGTCAGTGTCAATGTCCACGTCTACATCTGGCGCCTTTATATCAATGTCGAGGTCAGGCTTCTTCACGTCCACGTCGACGTCTACGTCTGGAGCATCGACGTCAATGTCGACGTCTGGTCCCTTGACTTTGGGTCCTTTGAGTCCGAAGCTCGGCATCTTGAAGTGAGGTCCCTTTACTTTCGGACCCTTCACGTCGATGTCTACGTCCGGCTTCTTGAGCTTTACGTCAGTGTCAATGTCCACGTCTACATCTGGCGCCTTTACATCAATGTCGAGGTCAGGCTTCTTCACGTCCACGTCGACGTCTACGTCTGGAGCATCGATGTCAATGTCGACGTCTGGTCCCTTGACTTTGGGTCCTTTGAGTCCGAAGCTCGGCATCTTGAAGTGAGGTCCTTTTACTTTTGGACCCTTCACGTCGATGTCTACGTCCGGCTTCTTGAGCTTTACGTCAGTGTCAATGTCCACGTCTACATCTGGCGCCTTTATATCAATGTCGAGGTCAGGCTTCTTCACGTCCACGTCGACGTCTACGTCTGGAGCATCGACGTCAATGTCGACGTCTGGTCCCTTGACTTTGGGTCCTTTGAGTCCGAAGCTCGGCATCTTGAAGTGAGGTCCCTTTACTTTCGGACCCTTCACGTCGATGTCTACGTCCGGCTTCTTGAGCTTTACGTCAGTGTCAATGTCCACGTCTACATCTGGCGCCTTTACATCAATGTCGAGGTCAGGCTTCTTCACATTTATATTTAGTGTTTTGTTAGGTTTCGGCTCGTTCTTTTTTGACCAAGGGAATTGCACCCCTGATTCTTGTTCCTTCACTTTTTTGGGTAGGATGAAATCTGGAAATTTTTTGTCATTAGGTGTGCACGATTGCATGCTGTTTGTGCTTTTATGTACTTCATGCGTCTAATCGGAGTGCATATAACTTAGAGAATCGCTATTCATGAAGCATTGTCAGTCGAGTGCATTCATGCAGAAATTTTGTTATCGCACTTACCTGCTTCGACTTCTTCGTGGGTGTCTAAAGGCTCAGTGAGCACCTGATTAATTCCGATCTCTTCCTGCTCCGACTCCGATGATGCGTCGATGTCTTCGATATCGAGAAACTCGACGGAAGTGAATTCCGCTTCTCCGTCTAACATTAGCATGTGAATCATGCTGTGCAGGCTCCCGTGCTCGATTGTTGACAGGACTTCATCGTTTAGCCGGACCTGTCGAATTTAGTGTTCCCCGAGCAATTTTCTTGCACACGCGTCTTTTATCTATTGTACTATTGCTAGACTAGACTAGATTGTACTGTTGTTAGAGTAGACTAGATTGTACTTTTGTTAGACTAGACTAGATTGTATTGTTGTTAGACTAGACTAGATTGTACTGTTGTTAGACTAGACTAGATTGTACTGTTGTCAGACTAGACTAGATTTGACTATTGCTAGACTAGACTAGATTGTACTGTTGTTAGACTAGACTAGATTGTACTGTTGTTAGACTAGACTAGATTGTACTATTGCTAGAATAGACTAGATTGTACTGTTGTTAGACTAGACTAGATTTGACTATTGCTAGACTAGACTAGATTGTACTGTTGTTAGACTAGACTAGATTGTACTGTTGTTAGACTAGACTAGATTTGACTATTGCTAGACTAGACTAGATTGTACTGTTGTTAGACTAGACTAGATTGTACTATTGCTAGAATAGACTAGATTGTACTGTTGTTAGACTAGACTAGATTGTACTATTGCTAGAATAGACTAGATTGTACTGTTGTTAGACTAGACTAGATTGTACTGTTGTTAGACTAGACTAGATTTGACTATTGCTAGAATAAACTAGATTGTACTGTTGTTAGACTAGACTAGATTGTACTATTGCTAGAATAGACTAGATTGTACTGTTGTTAGACTAGACTAGATTGTACTGTTGTTAGACTAGACTAGATTTGACTATTGTTAGACTAGACTAGACTAGACTAGACTGTACTGTTGTTAGACTAGACTAGCTTGGAATATGACTACTTGTACTTAAGTACTACTTGTACTAAGTTACTTTATTTTATGTAAAAATTGTGAAATACAAATTTTACCATTCTATAAGCATTTGTATCATTATAGACGCACCTCATAGCGCTCATTCTCCACCAGAATTTGCACGGTGAACGAGGAGCCGGTGCGGAATTCGCCTTTACTCTTGCCGGTTTTGAATCGGTCTCTGGCGCCGGGCTCCGGCTGACACAGGAGCTCAAAGTGTCCGCCCCGGTTGATGCTGATCCGCAGAGGGATCTGCGCCCGGCCGCCGGTCTGCTGCCTGCTGGCGAGCTCGAGCACCACTCTGTGGGGAGGGGCCGAGCATCGCATGGTTAAGCTAAGCTGATCAGCAGTCTGGGAGGGGCATCGCATAGTTAAGCTAAGCTGATCAGCAGTCTGGGAGGGGCATCGCATAGTTTAGCTAAGCTGATCAGCAGTCTGGGAGGGGCATTGCATGGTTTAGCTATGCTGATCAGCATTCTGGGAGGGGCATCGCATGGTTTAGCTATGCTGATCAACAGTCTGGGAGGGGCATCGCATGGTTTAGCTAAGCTGATCAGCAGTCTGGGAGGGGCATCGCATGGTTTAGCTAAGCTGATCAGCAGTCTGGGAGGGGCATCGCATGGTTTAGCTAAGCTGATCAACAGTCTGCGTGTCCGTGAATATGGAATACCTTCGGCCGAGACTCACCTGTGACCCGACAGAATTCCTTTAATCTCCACGCAGTCGCCCTCGATAAGACCATCCGGTATGTCGTAAGTGAACTGAGTTCCCTGTGTGTGGATGCGATGATTGCCCAAATTAGTTGCAGCAAAAAAGCAGCAACGAAACCGACTCAATAAGCCAGCCTTACCAGGACCATCTCTGTCTCATTTCAAATTTGACTTCGGGAGGAAATCTCAGCTCTGTCTGCTCAGAACAGCCAGCCCTACCTCATCGGGTAAGCGACCAATTTATATCTCTAAGGCGAATTGCGCCTAAAGAAAGTTTTTCTTTATTGGCGAGGCCGGCGGCGGTGGGTTTTTTTGTTCTCTTCTTTTTTTTGCTCTGTTTTCTCTCCCAGCAAAATTTATGGAAATAATGGGGACGCCGTCACACAGACCTGCAAGTGTGTTTGCCTTCAATACCGCATTGCTCTGTAATGGCACTGCGAGACCACCGCGCTGTCTTTCAGGTGAGCATCAGGTGAGTCGGGGGGGGCGGTCCATCTCTTAGTGCTCGGGTATGCAGAACTACATTTAGGTCACGTAGAAGTGACTTAGCAGGCCGTGTATTAACCAACTTGTGTGCCATTTTAGTCCAAATTTGTACCGTTTGGCCGACGCCCCAGAAAAGAAATGCATAAATCCTGCAGGGTGATGCCATGTTAAGTGCTTTCAAACTGCGCATTTGAAGTTGGCCAAGGCGCCACATTTCGGAGAAAACAACTTCTTTTCTTTGCTCGACTGCTCGCCCAAAGCTTTTACTTGAATTCCTGAATGCCTGGCTTCGGGCATGCTGTGAAGGTCGGAATTGAAAGTCAGCCATTTTTTCTAGAACTGTTGGCAACACCGAGACCAAACTGGGCGCTTGTTTAGAATGAGCACTTAGCACCGAGTTCAAATAAATATACTCGCTTTAAACTGAGCACTCAGGTTAGACTGAGCACTCGCTTTAGACTGAGCACTCGCTTTAGACTGAGCACTCAGTTTAGACTGAGCACTCGCTTTAGACTGAGCACTCGCTTTAGACTGAGCACTCAGTTTAGACTGAGCACTCGCTTTAGACTGAGCACTCGCTTTAGACTGAGCACTCAGTTTAGACTGAGCACTCGCTTTAGACTGAGCACTCAGTTTAGACTGAGCACTCGCTTTAGACTGAGCACTCGCTTTAGACTGAGCACTCGCTTTAGACTGAGCACTCGCTTTAGACTGAGCACTCGAAGACTCGGGATAAATATTTGGCAATATTTAGAGGCAAAGTCTTATTCAATCTGTCCAGTTTCCAAGAAAACTGCAGCATTTGGTGGCTTCCCAGCAAAGTTACCTTTTTCCACAGGCAGTACTTGACACTGGGCAAAGCGGCCGCATCATCCGACAGAGAGGCTGAGTCAGCTGATCTCTTGGCGGCCAGCTTCAGCATGGCTGACTGCTCGACTCTGCTATTGGCTTCACTAAGTATTATCTCAAGGAAAGCCGCTTACAGGCTTGGAGCATCAAAGATAACCTATTTAATCAGCTGTACTATTTGCTATCTGCAAAGCGCATTGACAGTCTCATATACACAAGCAAAATCCTAGCTATTATAAAAATGCTTATCTGAGTTCTTACTCCAGCTTATTATGGAAGCAAGTGCTTGGCAGCTTGGCATTAAAGTATTTATTATGCGACTTTGGGCGAAGGGGTGGACGAGTGCTCTCTGCGTCTGCAGTTTCGCTGGCTCTGCCACTCCTATAGAGCTCCGGCGGCTTCAGGTGCTCGTTCGACCTCTCACCGGCTCTGATATTTGCTGGCCACCTTTGGCTCTGCTCTGATAGTGCAAAACTCTCCAATCCCCGGCTCTCCTTCTGCCCACCCCTCTCTCATTCCATTGCTTCAAGTTTTCTTGCTATTCGACTGCGAAATCGCGTAAACAATGTCTCTCTCCCCCCCACCCCACCCCACTGGTAAATTGTGCTGAGAGCATTGCTTTTCTGGCTTTTCTGGCTTGCCTCTCCATTCGCCCAAAGCACCCCCACCTGGGCTGGCATTCCATCGGCCCCCCTGTCTCTCGATCCATTCGTTCATTCATTGTCTTTCGCGGGCCCTTCGCTAAACTCAAACCGTCTTCATAAGTTGTTCCCGCGTCGCGTTGTTTGCTTCTGCCGAGTTCGTGGCTGAAGCGCCTTCATGAGCTCAGCTAGATACTCTTTCTACTCTCTAAAAGAAGCCGCGGGTGGGCACTGCTTGCACTTACTAACAAGCGATCCGCAGACACGTGTCGGCGGGGCATCCCAGTGGGGGCATCCCCCACACGATTTTGTAGGGGCAAAGCGATGGACTCTTTTGCTACAATAATAAATTCATTGTTTGCGCCCACATGAGTACAAACTGCACCTTTGCAGTGAATTTCAGCGACAGAATTCAGGGGCATAAATGAATAATGTAAAATTAATTCTGTGCGGCAATTTTTTATACTTATTCTCCTCACCTGACCAATTTGCAAACCGCCAATAGGCTGATGCTTTTGCGTTGCTTAAGCCAAGTGCTACACCAGTCTGAGTAATTCACTAAGACTCTTGCCTATGCTTTTTGCTTAGAAACCTCACTCAACACGCGCGCAACAGAAATCCGAAGAGAGAGAGGGAGAGAGAGGTGCGACACCATCGCGCTGAGAATTCTCACGCCTGAAGTTTGCTTGCCTTGTTGGAGAAATCCGACACTTGTTAACAACTCGTAGAACTTCCTCACCAACTACCGAGACAGGGCAAGTTGCAAGATGTACGCGCGAGGTACTTGGGAAGTCAGCACAGTCAGCCCTGTCAACCGCCTCCCTCCCTGTCCTAAGTTCCATTGCTCGCTCACCTTTAGTCGCTCGTGGTAATCGGTAGGCAGCCACACTGTGTCACCGTTGGTTGCCATAGCAACAACCGAGTGCTGCGCTCGACTTCTGGCACAATTCAACGGTGAAGATCTCGGCGAAAGTCGGTGCACTCTGCTTTGAATTGAAAACTTTTGATGCTTCTGGCAAATGCCTCGCGGCCTACAGGTGGCCTTTTTTATTACCTTTTATGGCGCTGTCAGGTTTCTGCCAGAGCTCTCCATTGTTCTAACAAGAATGTGCAACTCCCCCACACCCCTCTGTCAGATGAGGGTGATGCAGTGAGCAGTTAGGTTCGAGCTGGGGAGGGGAGACAGGTCAGCTGCTGTTGTACTCGAACTTGCGTGCAGAAAAGTAAGTGTGGGGCTGGGGGGGGCGTCCCTCGCTTCCAAACTGCCCCCTCCTCCAAGAGGGACTCAAAGCTTGGCCACTGTGCCCAGCCCCGACCGCACAATGCTGCAAATAATAATATTTCAAAAGCAGCTCAAACACAACAATGTCAAGTTGCAGTATAGCTGGGAGGGGGGGGGGGGCAATGGGCGAGCCTGATTTGTCTCTCTTGCATTCTTCTCTGTGTCTTTTTTTCATAATAGGAAGGAAATGCTTTTCGATGGTTGAATCTAAAATAATGCAACTTGAAATTTCTTTGCTAGTCTATGAGTTTGGCCTCGTTTAGAAATGAAATGAATTTGTCCAGAAGGGTGAGCAGCCTGACTGAGGGGCTCAGTAGCTTCTAGATGAAAATAAACAAATCTTAGAAGTATGCCCGCCGCAATCGACTTTGTTGTATAGCAATTTATGTATTATGTATGTAACGTCTTTAGTAAATAGTAATAATAACAATAATATAAAATAGTAATAACTGATTGCACCTGCCCCAATTGGGCCAGATGTGCAACCGACAGCTCAGCCGCAGCTATTGCGCAGCGCATCTGAAGGCTGCGTACGGCTGTTCAGTCCAAGGAATGGGGGAGGGGGTCGCCACACACGCCCTCAATTACCCCAGCTAATGCTGGCACCCATTTTACAGCTGGGTGAGCTGAAGCAATGCAGAGTTAAGTGTCTTGCTCAAGGACACAAACTGTTCCAGTGGGATCGGGAATCGAACGCCGACCTTCAAGTCTTGAGTCCGACGCTCTAACCACTAGGCTAAAACCCCCAGTAGTCTTATTAGTCTTTAGTAAAACTAATTTGATAAGAGTGCGCTAAAATAGCAGCCTAGCTACGCTAGACTTCGTGGGCTCCGGGCCACAGACAAAACAGCCGCCGAAACGCAGCTTCAAGCTCTCTAGGAAAGGCAGCACTCATAGCTAAGCCAAGCCGATCCAGCGCAGCAGCTCACTTTCAAACAGCTCATTCTGTCCAGCCTCAGGCGATGATGGACGAAAACAACAACGCGGGCCAGTCGGCGGCTGGCGGCGCCTCTGCCGCCAAGCCCGGCGCAGCCGTCCTGCAACCGAAAGTTGGCCGCCTGAAGGACGGCAAGAACAAGCGGGTGATCTGCATCTACGACACCACGACGGACGAGGGCTCGGACGATCAGGCCAGCTTGGACGCCACGCCAATTGAAAATAAGAACTCTGCGCTGCCCGCTGCACAGGCGAAGCAGCCGCAGCAGGACATGCAGCAGCAGCAGCAGAAGCCGCGGGAGGAGCCGCAGCAACAACCATTGCTCTCGACGCAACAAGTAGTCAAGAACAGCAGCGACAATGACTGCGACCAAGACCTAATGGCACAAGCTGTGGCTGGCCTGGAGGAAATCAAAGCTCTCATCACTCGCTTGTCGCATTGCCAGTCCTGCCGCCAGCGACTCAGTTTTGCAACTGTCCGCTCCGCTCAGTCGCTGGCAGTTTCCGTTGATGCCTCTTCGACCTCGGCATCGGCAGTTACGTCATCGGGCCAGGCATCTTTGCTGCAGCAGCAGCAGCCTCTGCCGGTACGCAGCGCGCATCACAATTCTGCCGCGTCGGCTGCCGGTCCGGCCGATCCCAATGCGCAACGCTCGAAGCGTCGGCGCGTTGTGCGCAAAGTCGTCAGAACAAAGCGGATTCGATCGTCGGGATCGTCAGCTGCGCCTGGTGAACCCGCCGCTGCCGCCACCGACAAGCGAGTCGAAGTGGCGTCGACGTCAGGCGATTCGGCGGGTGCGCGTCGTATTCGAAGTCGAGCCAGACGGACATCCGGCGCAGGAGGCGGTGGCGGCGCCGCGGACTCAAACTCGCGCAGCCGTCAGAGTCGGTCAGAGCCAGCGGAGGCGCCTCAGACGGCTGCTCAGCATGCAACGCAGACGGCAACAACTCAGGCCACGACAGTCAGCGCCGCCTCGAAGAAGCCGAAGATGGGTAAGGGACAATTTTTTGCTTTCCAGTAAGTAGCAAGAATTGTAGAAAACAATTGGTTGGAAGCTAAGATCTATCATTGTTGAAGACCGGGAGTAGCGGTGAGCTCACGCAGTCCAGGCCGAAACTTCAATTCACGCAGTTCGCGCCACAAAGATTCTGGTGAAGCGGCGCCGACCCGACCAAGGGAAGCGCAAGGACAGCGACAAGTCGGAGCCAACGATGGCGCAGGCACCGGCAAAGCAGCTGCAAAACAGCGGAACTTCCGGCGATCATAAAAAGAAATTGTCCCGCAGAAGGTCAAGCGGCGGCGGCGGCGGCGGCGGCGTGAGCGCCAACGGCAACAATGACTCTGGAGTGAAGCCGATCTCCAGGTCCACAGTTCAGGACCTGGTGAACATGCTACAGTCGGCGCTGAGCTCAAGCGAAGCCTGAGTGTCACGGACGCAGTACTCTTGAAAAACATGTTATTGGTATAAAATGTTGCAAAGAGCAACAAACATCTCTCCAACCCAACGTATTTGTACGACCTGTATCTCAGTAGCAGAACAGACCAACAAGTCGCCATCTCTCGACCAAGCTATGAACGTGTAGAATTTTTTTTCAGAAATACAAGCGACGGACTTGGAAGCTAATAATCAATATTTTTATAACTGCACAAGTAAATGCAACTAATGTCTACCGGTAGGGGGCCGTAGCCCAGCGGTCTAGAGCAGGCTCTGGTGTGCCAGTGGCCCAGGCTCGATTCCAAGTGCAGCCACATTAATTTGGAGCTGAATTGGAATTTCGGCTTGGCTCTGCTCGTGCAATTAACGGCCTTGAGAGCCAACCCCCCAAGGCGCAGTGAAGTGTACATGCCTAACGATAAAATAAAGTTTGGGCCGCTGTACACTCCTGTGTGAGTGTGTGCCTGCGTACGTATCCGCGCGCTTGCGTGCCTGCTCAGGGGAGTCGGCGGAATGGGCAGTAATGCCTCTCGCCGGTTGTGTGCCTATGTCGCTTAAAGTGCGCCAGGGTGCACACAACCCCCCTGCCTCTAATAAAAAAAATGTCAACGTGTTTGAATTCTGTATTGGTTAGGAACTCTAATATAAATAGAGGAAAATATGCAGTATAAATAGCACGAAAAGTTTAGTGTACTAGTAATTATTTTAGAGCTGAAATATTCGATGGAGTATCACAGAAAGTATTAGAATAGAGTGACAGGTGCATGTTTTAGACAGTTAAAATATATATAACTTTTTATCAGACTAACACGGCATCCATTAGCGATACATCTAGTTTGTCTTTAAGAGTATTGGCTAATATTTAAAAATACTTAAATAGCCTTATTATTAGCCTTTTCAATTGTTTTTATCAATATTACAGATTCATATATAAATAGAATCCGGATAAATGTCTTTAATTACTTCGCCTGTCCGGAAAGTCGTGAGAATGTGTCAATTAAGCAAGAAAGCAGCAAGCTGTTGACGTGGCACACAGAAATTTTCAATAATAGACTTATATATGTCTATGGTGAAAATTCTTGTTATTCTAGTAGCAAAATTGGGGGGCAGGGGCGAGCTCAGTATAAAGTGCTCAATAGCAAATGCAACGCGGTGATCAAGTTTGAAAATTTTGACAGCAAGTTCTTCAAAATGGAAGACTTCCAGCTGTCCAGGGTTATGCCTATGCTAGATACCGTCTTGGAATCTGCGCTCTCAGCTGCCATGACGAGCTGCTCAAAGTTTATGGAGATGCTGCACCAGGTCGGTCAACGGTTTACAGATGGTATTCGAAGTTCCGTGACGAAGCATTTCCCCCGGTCTCAGCTCCTCGGACTGGCCGGCCACGGTCAACAAGGATAGCGGAACTGATCGAAACCTGCCGAGCTCTCGTTGAAGAGGATCCAAAAGTTGTGTCCGAGACCTCGCTGACTTTTTGGAAGTTTGAAAAACAACAGTGCACGAAATTTTTACTGAGGATTTGCACCTTCGAAACGTTTCTGCTGTCTGGGTTCCGCATGCTCTATCCGAGGAGAACAAGACTGCTCGCATCAATTGTGCCAAGCAAATTCGCAGGCTTTTTTACAACAAGGGGGTGGAAAACTTTTGCGACAAGTACGTGGTGGAAGATGAGACATGGGTGTACCTGAACAACACTGGCACAAAGCAAAACAATAGGTGCTGGCTTGGCCAAGGGGATCATCGGCCCCAGGTTGTCAGGCACTCGGTCGGCAATGCAAAGACAATGCTTCTGGTTGCTTTTACTCCAAACAAGCGCTTCTCCATTGAATCCACAGCCCCAAAGCAAACTGTTGATGCAAATGGCATAGTTAAGTTCATTCGGCACACCGGAGACCTATGGCGTACTCTGAGGTCAAGGCCAATTCACCTGTCGGGTGTTCTTTGGCAGTGGGACAATGCGCGACCTCACGTGGCTCGTTCTGTGCAGCAGTACATGGAGTCCCGTGGAGTTCAGCTGGTGTTTCAGAGTCCTTACAGCCCAGACTTCAATTTGTGCGACCGTTTTTTGTTCAGTTGGATGAAGAATGATTTCTCCAGGCGAGTGTTCAGCGACCATAATGAAGTTCGAGAAGCTGCGTTGCAATGGGCAAGAGGCCTTGACGAAGATTGCTTGAAAAGAGAGGTTCAGCGACTCGTTGACCATTGCCAAGCTGTAATCAACGCAAGGGGAGATTACATTACCAACTAGTGCTGTTATCGTGTTTTTTGATAGTTCTGACTGATTTTTTAAATACATTCTCACGACTTTCCGGACAGCCGGAGTAAGAAGCAAAAAAATAATTTGTCGACTTTTAAACCAGAAGACAAAAGTAGCGCGCATAATTGGAAAACTGGAATAAGATTTGTTTTAAAGCATGCTGAAAAATTTTAAAATTGTTTATCGTCAGTGCGTATATGTCCTTTCCCGTTAGATGATTAAATAATTTCGAAACATTCGTGGAGTCTTTCCCATGAAATTTTATACAAACTGATTCTGTTAATCGCTAATTCTCAATCATCTAAGAAATGAACTGAACAGATTGTGAACTCACAATCGAAATTCATTCTGCAACTTAAACACTTGTTTCTTAGAAATACGATTCCGTAATTTTCTCAGGCAGAAATTTGTTTACGCTTGGCTAGACTACCAACAGTCCCCTGCGAATTCCTCGGTAGTCGACGATCGCGCCTCGCCTCTCCTGCCCTCTGCTGGCTCGGTTGCCGTTCTGCAGATCCAGTTGCAGCCCTCTGCTGGCTCGGTTGTCGTTCTGCAGATCCAGCTGCAGCCCTCTGCTGGCTCGGTTGTCGTTCTGCAGATCCAGCTGCGGCCCTCTGCTGGCTCGGTTGTCGTTCTGCAGATCCAGCTGCAGCCCTCTGCTGGCTCGGTTGTCGTTCTGCAGATCCAGCTGCAGCCCTCTGCTGGCTCGGTTGTCGTTCTGCAGATCCAGCTGCAGCCCTCTGCTGGCTCGGTTGTCGTTCTGCAGATCCAGCTGCGGCCCTCTGCTGGCTCGGTTGTCGTTCTGCAGATCCAGCTGCAGCCCTCTGCTGGCTCGGTTGTCGTTCTGCAGATCCAGCTGCAGCCCTCTGCTGGCTCGGTTGCCGTTCTGCAGATCCAGTTGCAGCCCTCTGCTGGCTCGGTTGTCGTTCTGCAGATCCAGCTGCAGTCCTATGCTGGCCCAGCTGCCGTTCTGCAGATCCAGCTGCAGCCTTCTGCAGGCTCTGGGATCGGTCAGCGGGTTTCGAATGTTCTTCAACCTGCCTCGCTTTGTTTTGTTCGCGTTCGGGCAGATTCTGAGCGTGTTCGACTTCATTTAGCCTGCGTTTTAAGTAGGTCAGATCCTCGCTAATCTCAGCATGCACTCTTGCCAGGCTATTCTCGGAGTGCGCTTTCAGCTGCTCGAAGTCACTTCGATTTTTCTCCACTTCTCGCGACAGTTTCGGACGAATCCTACGCAACAGCAGAGCTTGGTGATACAGATACTGCAGGAAAGTCGCGGAGTACTTTGGTCCACCTTGATCAGCGTCTTTTTCCTTTAAAGAGTTGGCAGGCGGAGGATTTTTACTATAAAAGATAATGCTCTACTGTGTTCTAGCGTTTTGGATCTAGGGTCCGACCACACAACACACTGTAATTATTGCAAATTACAAATCAGCACTTGAAATTCATTTTCTAGCGTTTCGTTCAGCTTATTCCCAATCCAGTACAAGTTTAACATCCATACCCCTTCCACTCCCAGGACAAAAGTTACATTTTTGAACAGCCCGTGAGAAGCCAAGCTTTTACCCTTCGTAAGGTTTTGCTTAGACTCCACCTCTTGGACGCCCTCTCAATCTCAGCCCATGGCGACATCGCCAGGCATTAATACTTTCAGGGAAAATCCGCAGTGAGGAATGCCCTTTTGCTTCTCCAGCGTTGAGAATGCGGAACACTTTATCTGTGACTGCATCGCCTTTACACACCTACGAGCAATCTTGCCCCAAACATCGATGTTACCGAAGTTTTTAGACCCGAGAATTTCCGCCACATCATCCCCCACCTAGATGCTATAAGGCGCGGATCATCCACTCTTCAAAGGGGAAGCACTAGCTGCTCGAGGTGGCCAAGTCGCTGGCCCAACGGGCGTCAACGCCTTCCCGCTGCATCCGGATGCCCAGGACTTCTAGACTTACAGGACGTAAAACTCAAACATCGTGCAATTTTATGGAGGCCACGATTTCCTGGAAAAAATACACTGCGAAGATAGGAAAAATCCGTTTTCTGATAAAATAAAACTAAACTAAACTAAACTAAACTAATCCTAACCTAAAAATCAGTTTAGAAAAAAAATAGCTTAAGACTAACAGTACCTACATGCTATGTTTTTATTACAACTATACTTTATTTAAAAAAAGAACAACACAAAAAGTTTGGCTAATGCCACTTGTTAGTATTTGCAACTTTGGGCTTATGAAATAAAGTGAAAACAATTTGAAAATTAAAACTTCACTACACAGCTATATGAAAATATAATAGAGTAACAGGTTGTGCATGTTAAATTAAAAGAATGGTAGTCTTCACTGCCCCAGATCAAATACAATTACTGATTTTGTGACGAAAAACTGATTTTTTCCTATCTTTCCAGGAAATCGTAGCCTCCAAAAAATTGCACGATCTTTGAGTTTTACGTCCTGTTAGTCTAGAAGTCCTTGCCGGATGCCCGGGCCCTCCGCAGCCAAGTCAAGTAAGTAAAAGCCGAACTCACAGACTCTGGTTTTCTGTCAGGACCAACTCGCGAACATTTTCGGTTGATGCAACAGCAGTACCGGTACAGTGCAGCTCGCCGCTGGTACTCGCGAAGCAGCTCAAAATATCCCTGTCTCCAGATTCCGATGGCCTTACTGTGAATCGAGCTCACCCGAAGGCTGAACAGAGCGATCAGCAGGTTAACCATCACAATGTTTACCAGCAGGAGGAAAACAAATAGCGTGAGATTGCGGAACCAAGACAGACCGATAGCGTTTCTGCCTCTGCCATCGCGATCGGCAATGAGTTTTTCTAATTTAAGGGTTGTCAACTTTTCTCGCAGTGCTTCCAAGAGTTTCTTGTCACCGCCAGCAACGATGTGCAATACTGTTTGTCATGGCTAAGTCATGGCTAAGATTAGATTTGTAGAGATAGGATTTTGTGCGATGAGATTCAGCCAATCTAGATTAGAACGGAGAATGGGGCTGGAAGTCATGCATTCAAAGTAATGAATTGGGAATATGAATTACGAGCTACCTGGCTTTCAATAACCGAGTTTGTGCAGCAGAATGCAGAAAGCTTGCAGTGATCAGATCAAGCGGTACTCTCCGTCGGTACAACTCAAAAATGAAACCTTCATCCTCGGAGGCGCGGGTGCACGTGCACAATTTTGTCTCTTTATAAATCATAGAAACAGAGCACCTGCCTGGCGCACTGTGGCTTGGTAGCAGAAAACCTTTTCCTCTTGTAAGCACAACAAAAGCATTTGCATCGGAGTGGAAAAAAGAACTAACCTAACGCGTCTCGACCACGGCTACCAAACAGACGAACTCTAGACTAGCCGATCTCAACGCCCAAAGGGAACTCAGGTTTGAGGGCCAAGCCGGCAGGATGCGAACGCCTGACACAGAGGACTGGCAGCAATGCTTTGGAGAGGGGGTTGATGGTTGCCTAACCAGGGCACAAAGAGAAACTGCTTGAGGGCTAACCCTTCACTGCTCAACCATTCATTGCTTGGCATTGCGTCTAAGCGTTCTCGTTGACTAAGAAATATACACTGCCTTGAATAATATTCGGAACTGCGAGTTTGAGATGCGAACCTCTAAGTCACAATAGGGCCTGTAGAGGCCAGTGTTTTTGAAAGCATTTCTATCTCGTAAGTAGAAGATAGCAGAAAAAAAGCCTATTAAGTAGTTTTTTCTGAAGGGGGTTTTTGGAAAAATTCTCTTTGAGGTACTACCTCAGCGAGAACAAGAGAGAGATATAAGCTCCTATTCACCCAGTTTGCTCTCTGACTGCAGAGATTGTATCGATTTTTCTGGCCTAATCCCTAGGCTTTTTAGTGAAGGCATAAGCCAGTCAGCCCTCTTCCCTCGGTTATTATTTTCATCAAACTATTTTGAGGGGTTCAGTGGCCCCCAAACTACTTACAACCTTGGGTTGTCAAACCTTTGCTTGGATGCGTCAGCTTTTCTAGTACACAATGTCCAGTACACAGGGTCGGACAGTGAATTTTCTATAAACTGTTTACTATTAAAATATAATATACTTATTTACTTAAAATGTCAGACGAGAAACTGAAAGCACTTTACGAAAATTATGGCTGAACCAATTAGCAAGCTGCTTACGTCTATAAGCTTGGGCTTCTAAACTTATCAAAGTCATCTCAGCTGCCTTTATTCCTATAAAATACCATATATAATCTTCATTGCTACTGAACTGAAAGTAGAAAGTTGTTTTGCTAAGTATATATGCCTAAGTGGCCCATCTAGTTATCCTAGTATCTGTGATCCCCACCTAACCAGAAAAAATCGCATCTCTGATCCTGGTATGGAATTCATGGGCGCTGTTAAAACTCTTGCAAAAGCACAATACGAAACTGCGCTATGGCAGAAAGGAACTGTGCAAGGACCGAGGCCGAGTCCCCTCTGAAAGGGAATGCGGTATCATGAACTTTGATACCGCTGATAGGCCGGCGGATTTTCATTGGGTTTGCTGGGTGATCGATTTTGATCACAAGCATAAATACTATTTCGATGGCGATGAAATGACAGTGTCTGTGAGAAATCACCTAAAAGGGCAAAAAATTGCCGTCTATACTTTGTCCTCCAAGGGCTTAGCAGGGACATTTTTGCTGACCTGTGCATGACCGAAACCCGAACGTCACAGATTAAGTATTTCTCCACTTAGCGCAATTTCTACCTGGAGCCAGAACTTTGCATGTACCGAACGCATTCCTTCTTGCACTGGTATTGGTGTTTTCATTTATACAATTGGGTGAAGTTGGACGGAGTAGGAGCCTGGTGAGACAACAAGAAATGTTTTTATCGTAATTTTTTCAGAGGCTGTGGACCATGAGCTGCTGGGACTTTGAAAGTTGCGGTGATCCGGTTTTGCCAGCAAAGGGAATGGGGTTTGAAGAATTCACATTGCATTCTCGATGCAGAGGATTGAGCAGTTTGCCTGTAAAAGTAGTATGTTCGAATTTTTTAGACAAGAAAATGACGTTGTTATTGGGATTGAGCAAGTAGCAGGTAAAAGTGTTGTTGGAAGATTTTCGAACTAAGTTGACCCCTTTTTACACTGATGTTTTGGCAATAATGAGTATAAAATCAATGGGATTATAGAAAATTATTGTATTTTTAAACAAATTTACCTAAGTTGAATTAATGGTGATATGGAGGTAGTGAAAATTATGATGACAACAACAACCGCGCCCATTCAAGAACTCGCGCCATTGGTGATAATTAAAATTACGACAAATGAATGCTACTCATACAAGCTTTTTGTGTACTCACAGCAAGTTCCATGTATCAATATTTTATTGTATTTTTAAAAACTAACAATCTTGAATGCTGCATTAGACAGGATCGAAGTCGATTATAGAAAGAGGAAAATATGCAATATTAATAACACAAAAAGTGTAGTATAGTACTAATTGTTGTAGATCTGAAATATTCGATAGAGTATCACAGAAAGTATATTAGACTGGGGTTGACAGGTGCATTTAAAACATATTTAGTTTAAAGTAACTAGATTATCATGGCATCCACTAGTGCTAATGATGATACATAAAATTTGTCTTTAGTGTCTTTGTTAACAGTTTTTGTCAATATTTAAGATTCATACAAATAGAATTAGTCTTATCAGGAATTAAGATCTTCAATTAAGAAGCAGACATTTTATTAAGTTGGCGGTTCATCCAGAAGCCAAAATTATTAATTGGAATGCTTTTCCCGGAAATCTAATCTCAGCTAATTCTGTTCATCGCTAATTATCAATAACATAAGAGCGTAAGAACTGAGTGAACTCACAATCGGGATTCATTTTGCGACTTAACCGCTTGTTTCTTGGAAATACAAGTCTGTATAGTTTCCTTGCTACATTGCTAGTTTACCCACAGTGGCCTGCCATTTTCCGGTGGTCGGTGTTCTGGTCTCGCTCCTCCTACACTCTGCTGGCTCGGCTGCCGTTCTGCAGATCCAGCTGCAGTCCTCTGCTGGCTCTGGGATCGGTCAGTAGGTCTCGGATATTTTTCAAACTGCCTCGCTTTGTTTCGGTCGCGTTCAGGCAGATTCTGGGCGTGCTCGACTTCCTTTATTCTGCGTTTTAAGTAAGTCAGATCCTCGCTAATCTCAGCATGCACTCTTGCCAGGTTATTCTCGCAATGCGCTTTCAGCTGCTCGAAGCCACTTCGATTTTTCTCCACTTCTCGCGACAGTTTCGGACGAATCCTACGCAACAGCAGAGCTTGGTAATACAGATACTGCAGGAAAGTCGCGGAGTACTTTGGTCCACCTTGATCAGCGTCTTTTTCCTTTAAAGAGTTGGCAGGCGGAGGATTTTTACTATAAAAGATAATGCTCTACTGTGTTCTATCGTTTTGGATCTAGGGTCCGACCACACAACACACTGTAATTATTGCAAATTACAAATCAGCACTTGAAATTCATTTTCTAGCGTTTCGTTCAGCTCATTCCCAAACCTGAAAAAGTTTAACGTCTATATCCCTTACACTCTCAGGATAACCGTTACATTTTTGAACAGCCCCTGAGAAGCCGCCCTCTCTGGCATCGACAGTCATCGCGATTTCCAGGGAAAATCTGCAATGAGGAATTCCCTTTTGCCTCTCCGCCGTCGAGGATGCGGGGCACTTCATCTGTGACTGCATCGCCTCAACTAAACTACCTCGGCCCAAACATGGATGTCCCTGAAGTTTTCAGACCCGAGAATTTCCGCCGTATTATTAGCAATCTTAGGGCTATAAGGCGAGTTTCATCCACTCTTCAAACGGGAAGCACTAGCTGCACGAGGTCGCCAGGCTGTTGGCCAAATAGGCATCAATGCCTCCCCGCTGCATCCGGATGACCGGAGCCCCCTGCAGCCAAGTCAAGCAAGGACTACTCCAAGTAGAATGATGGGAAACTATACATATCTCGGAAAAGTTATTTGGAAAATCTACGATTGTACGTAGGATATAAAATTAACATAGAATCCTAATTTTCCAATCAAAAACTCTATGAATATCAATAGAGCTATAAGAAAAACAATACGTAATAAAAGATGAGCGTTGGGTCTGTCTCCTACGAGTATCAAATGCAATAATAATTCTCGTAATGAAAAATTAAAATCTCTCCTACCTCCGTAATGTATTTTTTCGAAAAAAAACCTGCCTCCTAAAATTTTCAGTCAACGTAGCTCATGGTTTCCCGTCCTTCTACTTAAGTAGTCCTTGAAGTCAAGTAATTACAAGCCCGAACTCACCGACTCTGGTTTTCCGTCGGGACCAACTCGCGAACACGTTCGGTTGATGCAACAGCAGTACAGTGCAGCTCGCTGCTGGTACTCGCGAAGCAGCTCAAAATATCCCTGTCTCCAGATTCCGATGGCCTTACTGTGAAGCGTGCTCACCCGAAGGTTGAACAGAGCGATCAGCAGGTTAACCATCACAATGTTCACCAGCAGGAGGAAAACAAATAGCGTGAGATTGCGGAACCAAGACAGACCGATAGCGTTAGCCACTGATCCGACTTCCTGACTCAAGTCGCTTCTAGGAGTGTCAAACTGAATGCGTTCAAAGTTGGTAAACAGCAGATCGAACGGCATCGTTAAAACCTGCAGCATGACTCGCCACCAGTAGAACTCGGCCTGCGTCTCGCTTGACTGCGCGGTGGTTGATGGGAACAGCAAATTGAAGAAAAACACTCCAAACGATAGAAAAATGATCGCACTGATCGCAAGGAACGGTACCAAGTCTCCTATCATTAGCTTCTTCAGCATGACGATAACGTGCCCCGTCTTTTGCCATGAGCTTAGGAAGGCAACAGAACGAAATCCGCAGAAAAGGAATGACGTGCTTAGAATGCACTGGCATGCGTAGGCAGTGACGTCACCAGGCTCTCCGAAAATGGCCCACTTCCAGACGATACCAAGCCACAAAAGCAATAGAGCTATGAAGTCAAACACATTGTACACATTTCTCCAGTACATCGAGCACTTACTCGACCTACCACCACAACAGATTGCTTTTGGTGGCAGCAAGGTAAAGTCAAATACTTCGAGCACAAGAAACAGCAGCGCAAACGCAGTCAGAATTGCGTCGCTCACAAACGAATTGAATGTCGTCTTAAAGTCGGTAACAAACCAAACAAAGTACAACATGAATACGATGTAGGTAGCTAGGCTAAATCCGAAGTGGGTAGTTGGACTTCCGCAGTTCTTTGCCTTCTTCCACTCCTCCTTAGCCAGTTTGTAGATGCAGTCTGTAGCAAACAGGTCTTCGCATTCAGCAATTTCAACGAGGTCCAAAACTGTGCACCGTTGAGACTCACCGCTGCAGCATCTGGTCGCTCTACTGTTTTCATTTTCGTCAATGCTGTACCTTGGACCTCCGATTTCGCCTCTGATGTAATTGAATAAAAGCTCTCTATCTTTGTCATCTGAATTTGCATACAGCTGGCCAAGCGTGTTTACGGCTATGCTGATGACTTTGCTTGCGAGACTCTTTAGCTGGTCGTGATAAACATCGTGCTTTTTGATCTTTCTCTTCAGCTGAATGATTAGTCTAATGCAGCTGGGAATCAGTTCGAACTGCCTCGTGATGATGAGGTCAGGCAGAAGATCGAGTTTGTTGTGTTTAAGTGCAAGGTCAATTAGTTGCATCTCGATTGGATTTTTATCTATAGAACTATCATCTGGGTGGTCTTTGATCCACTGTCGAATGAATCCTTTCTCTGTCTTTGCCCCTAGTAAGCTTAGTTTTAGTGCGCTGCGAAACGCTTGGGGTGAGTCATCATCCCAGGCTGCTTGCAACACGGAGACCCCCTGTGACGACTGGTTCTCCCTTTTAAATCTTGATGGGCCTCTTTCTAACTTTTCTTTCACCACCTGGTCGACAATTCGAGCAATGTGCTGCATCGCGGCCGGCCGGTCAGGCAGCTTCACTGCACGGTGCAGTGGGTCAAAAAGACGGCAAGCCTCGATCGGTTGGAAGCCCTGGGCCTCCACTAACTTTTTCAGCTGGTCAGCATCGCGAGCGTAGTCGATGCAAGTCAGCCCATCGTGGTCCATGTCAGTTATTTTAAGGCCGTTTTTCGTTAAATAGGCAATGTTGGCCTGGTGGCCTGCTTGACAAGCGAAGTGCAGGCAATTGGCACCTTTGTTGGGACCCCGTTCCACTACCTTGCTGCGTAGTTCGGCTTTCTCGGCATTCGCAATCGAGGCGAGAGGTTCGATCAGATTCTCCAGGTTGTACCGGCTCGCGAACTCGTGAACTACGTGAACGCCATCCTTGTTAAGAAAAACTTTTTTCAAAATCGGACTATCGACCGCGGCACTTAAAATTTTAATGAGAACTTTCTCCTTTAATTGCGAGCAGTGAAGAAAGTTCTTTTTTAGATTGTTCTCGTGATTCACGCCATTTGGCATTTTCTCGGCAAGAAAGGCCACGTTTTGGAAAAATTCCTCCGAAGAAACAAGTTCATCGACTCTGTGATTTAAGAACATGGCGTGCAAGAGGCTATTCTCGTCGGCATCAACTTCTTTGAAAGCGTCTGATTGGCTCTGCAGGATCTTCAGGAGCGAAAAATTCCACGCCATGCAAGCGTAGAAGAGCATATTTCTGCCTCTGCCATCGCGATCGGCAATGAAGTTATTTAATTTGAGGGTTGTCAACTTTTCCCGAATTGCTTTCAAGAGTTTCTTGTCACCGCCAGCCACGATATGCAATACTGTTTGGCCGTCGTCATTTCTTTTTTCGCTAATTAGCTCAATGCATTCGTCTTCAGTGCTGGCTTGCTTCAGGATCTCTAATATTCTGGCGAATGTTTTGCATTTTTCGCTCATTGCCGCAATGTGCAGGTAGCTGTTTTTCTCTTCATCAGCATATTCTCTTAGTTGCTGCAATTTTTTGTCAGCAAACGCCTCCACCATCTGCTTAGCCGTTTCGTCGGCGCAACGCTGAATGACTGTCTTCAGCACTGACTGTCCCGCCGAATCCTTCCAGCTGAGGCACTCGTTGCCGAAAAATGTCTTCACTTCTTCAAACACTTCATCATTTTGGCAGCCTGGATTTTCGTTCCTAGCGGCACAGTGAGCCAGCGTGTCTCCGTCGTTGTCAACTGCAATCTTTTCTTCATTTATCCTATTCCCAAGGTGCTCTCTGGCCTGTTCGAGCAGATGGTTCACCAGCTCATCACCGCAATGCTCAACGGCCACATGTATGACCTCTATTGTTCTTCCATAGCATAGCAGGGAGATTCTCGTGAAGCGCCGATCTCAGGACTGACTCATCTGTAGTGTTTCTGGCAGCGTAGTGGGCCAGCGTGTCTCCAGCTTGATCCCTCATCTTTGAGCTCCGCAGCTCCTGCTCGGCGTCGGGATGCAGCTGGTGAAACTGCTCAATACGATAGTTCTGAGCAGCGTAGTGAAGCGGAGTAGCTGAGTTCGAGTCTCGATGGTCAAGGCAAGATTTACCCGCCTTCTCGATCAACGTCTTGAGTAGTTCTTTTCCTTCAGAGCTCATTGCAGCATAGTGAGCCGCAGTTCTCGAGTGCTCATCTTCGTGCAGCTTCAGAGTGCTTTCGTCTTTGCTGTTAGCAAATTTCAACGCTTCTTTGAATTGTTTATCGCTGGCGTGAATCAACAACTCGTCCATGAATAGCAGCTTGTCCGTGAATCGGTACTGCATAGCCGGCCGCACTTTCGTCTGGACGCGGTTGTCGTCTCTGGGTGTCGGATCGGGCACCTCCGCCGGTGGCATCGGTTTCTCGGGCCAATCAGACTGGTCGAATCCGTCGAAGATGGCGTGGCTGCTTCCGGCTGGGGCACCCGGACCCAGCGGTGGGGCGGCGGAGCGAGCGGCAGCCATCGCTGGCGGCAAAATGTATGGAGTACATTCATGAATTTTGAAGTTCGCTGACAACGAGGGTTAAAGAAAGTAGTTTTTTAGGTATACGAGCTACAGCGATATGGGATATGAGGTGTGAGACAAGATTCAGTAGGATGAGAGCCTGCGAGATGAGATTCGATTAAATAATTAGGTTCGGTGAAGTGAGATTCGGAGAGATTCGGTGGGATTCGGTGAGATGAGATTCGGTGAGATGAGATTTGGAGAGATTCGGAGAGATTCAGTGAGATTCAGTGAGATTCGGTGAGATGAGATTCGGTGAGATGAGATTCGGAGAGATTGGCTACGCCGACGACCTCGCCCTGCTGTCCTCGACCGTCGAGGGCGCCCAACGGCAGCTGGACAGGCTGGTTGCCGTTGCGGCGAGTGTCGGCCTGGTGGTCAACACGCAGAAGACCGTTGTGCTCTGCGTGCCGGACGACATCGAGGCTGCAATATTTTGCCGAGGCGCTGACGGGCAGGCGACCGAACTCCCGCGATGTCAGCAGTTCGTCTACCTCGGCGGTCTGGTTCCAGACGCTCGCGAGGACCTGCGACGCCGCCGCGGGCTTGCCTGGGCTGCCTTTCGTTCTGTGAGGGCAGTCCTGCAGTCCGAGGCCCTACCGGACCGCCAGAGGGCGGCGCTGTTCCAGGCGGTAATCGAGACCGTCCTGCTGTACAACGCCGAGACCTGGACGCTGACGGACTCACTCGAACAGCAAGTCGATGCGGCGCACGCTGGTCTGCTGCGCGCCGCCTTCAACATCGGCGTCGAGCGAGTCACCAACGCGGTACTCTATCGCCGCGCTAGCCTGCCACGTCCAAGTGATCTACTGCGCCGTCGGCGACTCCAGCTCGCAGGCCATCTCATCCGCGCCGAGTCGTACTGCCCACAGCCGGTGCAGGAGGTGCTGCTGCTCACGCTGCAGGCACCCTACCGGCGAGGTCAAGCGCGAACTCGGCGTTATGTCGACTGTCTGCTGGCTGACGCCGGCGCCCCGGACACTGCCGGTGGCGCGGCCTTTGTTCGCGCCCAAGCCATGAAGCGCGCCCTGTGACGCTGACTTTTACCATCATGACAGCGTATTTTGTTGTTGTTGTGTTGGTGTAATGAGAGTCGATGAAATGAGAATCGGTAAGATTCGGAGTGATTTAGTGAGATTCGGTGAGATTCGGTGAGATGAGATTTGGTGAGATACGGCGAGATTCGGTGAAATGAGATTCGGAGAGATTCGGAGAGATTCGGTGGGATTCGGTGGTATGAGATTCGGCCAAGATTAGATTAGCTCATAGACAAGAATGGGGCTGGAAGCTAGTCATGCATGTCAACGAATGCACTAAAAGTTAAAAATTAATATAAATTACGAACTACCTTGCTTTCAATAACTGAGTTCGTTCAGCAGATGCAGAAAGTTTATAGTGGAGATCTGAGGACGTACTCTCTGTCGATAAAACTCGAACTTGAAACCCCCTTGCCTCGGAGGCGTTGGGCACGTACCCAAGTTTTGTCCCCATTTATAAGTCATAGAAACAAGGCAGGCATCTGGCTATTGGGGCACTGCGGCCTGGTAACAGGCAACTTTTACCTGTAAGAGAGCCATTGAGCCCGATTTTTTACAATGAAATTTACTCATAACTACCCTCTCGGTCAGTTTAACGGGCCCAGGGCCAGGCCGGTCTTGCACACTTTTCATTGTGAGAACTATACACAGCCGCCTTAAGCAGAAGTATTATCTTAGTGCATGCGAGTCGAGAGATGTTCTCAGGTTCCCAAAGACGGTTTTGTCTCTGCAAGGTCTCTCTATGTTATAAAACCAGACGTTGGCAACCAACATGTTCTTGGCATTTTCGTCGCCTCTGCCACAAAGGAGCGGGCGAGTTACTTCATGCAGAGGTCACCCCGAACGAAACAGTTTCTCGCAAGCCGTCCAACAAAGTGCATGCATGATGGGCATTGCATTTTTTATGCACCGCAGATGTAATTTCTATTAAGGATTTAAGGAAAACATTAATTTCATTTTTCAAGTTCAGGTTGCCCTTTCATATTTTACCAAAGTCCTACTAGATGATGGTTACTAGGATTGGTCACTAGCTAAGCCTGTTGCTTAGCCTCTGTTCAGCAGCCCCAAGGATATCTGCCTTGAATTGAACACTCACGATGCCAACAAGCACCCAAATGTATGGGGTCGACGTGTGGAACAGCACGGGATCGAGAGTCTGGAATTGCAACTGAAAACTTCAGATTGAGTCAGACGTCGTGGATCAAGTCTGTCTCATTATACCTTGGTAGAATGAACCGGAATCACCATTTTTAAATAGATTGCGCAATTTTCAACAAATGATCGACTTTAGGACTTTTGAAAACAGCAGAATATACTATCAAAGAGTATTTGATACTCTAGCGCAAGGACTACTGTATATAGTTGTATACAGTGGACCTTGCTCTATAGCGAAAATCTCGGATGCCTCGACAGCAGTAGAAGCACTGAATTAGCTGTTTCGCCATGTAAACAATTGTGATTTCTCGAGACCATGCTAACTGCATTACTGAACTACAGCAATACGAAAAATATACGCAAGGACCATTGTATATACGTGTGAATATACATTCTCTAATGAACTCCATCTTTATTTCTAAGAAAATAGTGTGTAACGTCATTCCATTCCACTTCAGTTGTCCACAGGTCCAACTCAGACCAGTAGACGAAGGATTGTTCAAGAACGAGTAGGCCTAGGAAAGATTTTAGGTTGCTCATTATTCCTAAAACCAGTGAATATTCGGAATTTATGAAGTCAGCGTTCTCAGCGTACAGAAAGTCTGCTCGTTAATAGCCTAAAGAAAAATAACAAAATTTGCTGTAAACCAGACCCAGTCAGATTCAATGTATATTGTTTTTAAACTAATTGAGTTGCTTAATTTCGCGATTATTTGCTTTTAATTGAAAAACAAACAGTGTTTCTTGTTCTATTGTTTAAGATTTGAAACAATTGATTTTAAGTCCGATCCAAGTCATCAATGTTCTTGAATGTCCTTGAATGTTCTTGAATAGAATTTTAATATTAAATTCTATTTTTTTATAACTGTTAATGAATGGATAAATTGGCTATTCACTATTTTAAACTTATTTAATATTAGAGAATATAGGCCTATAGCAGTATAGGCCATTAGTTTATATAATAGGTATATAATATTCATATGGCTTCAAATTTTAGTGTTTCAACTTTAAATTGAATGTTTTATTGCAAAAATAAAAATGACTTAGTTTAGTCTTAAGCTAAGCCTAAAGTTTCATATTTTTATTTTCAAAATTGATAGTTTATTTATTAGGGCCTAGCTTGATATTTATATATCTTTAACAGTCAACATTATCTTATAATTAATTTTTGGAAGTGCTTATCCCTATGGTCCCGTGCTGATAATTCTAATTTTATCCACACAGATCAATGTCAATAATTTCAGCTTATCTCCATGGCTAAGTGCAGTTGTTTGTGTTAAGTTTTGTGTAAGTTTTGTGACAATAAATCCAGTGTTGGGCAAGTTACTCAAAAAAAGTAACTTGCGTTACTGTAACTTAAGCTACCACTTTTTAAAAAGTAACTTACGTTAGCCTAGTAACTTTGAACAAAAACCCGGTAACTTTTAAGTTACTTCCGTTACTTACTTCCGTTACCTATGTTATTAACAAAATTTTCTGCTTTTTTAACATTGCAAATGTGATGGAACAGCACAAATGATCGCGAAAGCCAGGAGGAAGAATACAACAACATTAATTTCAGTAACTGTATTAAATTTTAATCACTTTAGGCCCTTTCCGTAAAAAGAAGAGAAGCTGAAGGTCAGAAACGTTAAAGGCAAAACGCAATTTAATTTTTAATAACATTATAAGTTATAATACACAAGGACAACTTAACGTAACTTCAGTTGTCCTTGATAATACATCGCTCGTAATAAGTACCTGGCTTTACTCCACTCTACAGTCTGCTTTACTAGTCTTTTTATTTATTTTCAATTATTATCATTAATATTAAATTATTGTGCAGTGCAGTGCAGTGCCAGTGGACTTTAGTGGTGTAGCCAGGGAGGCCGCCTTAACAATCGTTGGGGCGGCAACTTCACCCCACCTGCAAGACACCCCACCTGGGGGGGGGTGGGGTTGGGCGTGGCGGGTACCAAAAACCATGAGGCGATTGAGTGCCTGCGGCGCTTAAATGAGTGCCTGCGGCGCTTAAATGAGTGCTTGCGGCGCTAAAATGAGTGCCTGCGGCGCTAAAAGTGGCAATGGCATGAGGCATGGCCAGCCAGGCCAACCCGCCCCCCCCCAATTAAAATTCCTGGCTACGTCGATCACTGAGTGGATTTGTGGAGACTACAGATGAATTTCTTTCTTTGGTTGTTTGTTTCTAAGAACTAAACAAAATATTTTTATTAACTTAAAAACGAAAAGCAAAAATATTTTACCGAAAATAACAAAGTAAAAACATGTTTCAAGTATTTCTTTATTAATTACAGCGTAATACCGTATGATATTATTCACTTAGTTTTGAATTTAGGAATGAAAAATGCTAAAAATGTGACAACTGGAGTAATAGCTAAGCATATCAGTTTTAAATTTAAATATTGCGATTGTTGCAAAGTAACTGTAACGGACTTCCGAAATTTGAGTAACTTACCGTTACTCCGTTACCAAAATAGGAAAGTAACTTGCGTAAGGAACGCTTTACGAAAAAGTAACTTGCGTTACCATTTACAAGTTACTCGGTAACGGAAGTGCCCAACACTGAATAAATCAATATTGTCATTATTATTAGTATTATTATCATTAGGCCTATTATTACATTTTTTAATTTTGAACTTTGCAAGTCTCATTTGACTTGCTCAATCTTAGGGTTCATTTGGTCATTCTAAGCAAAGCTAGGCCTAGTAGCTAAGTGAAAATTTAAAATTAACCCTTTTAATAACAAAAAAGTTTTAACAAAGTATTCAATACTATTCAGTATTTAGTAGTTTGGAAGATTTGCAAAACAGTGAAAACAAATAGTCTTTTTTGAACAGATTCATTTTAAGGTAGGTTCTCTATTCGAATAAGCTGCCATGGGGAAAAGCTGAAAATTATTAACATAGATCTGTGTGGATAAAATTAGAATTATCTGTAAAGGACTGTGGAAATAAGTATTTCCTTAATTTTTAATCTTTAAGTTAAATGTATTTGGCTCATTCCATATAAGCATGGTCGTAACATGACAGGTTATTTTTACTTATAAAATGAAATCTAATAATAGAATATACTAAACCAATATTTTAAATGAAAGATTATTTTGTCTAGAATATATTTATAGAGTTTCATATAGATATCATCATTAGTATAGATGCTATTAAACCTTAAATGACACTTATGGTCGTAACGACAGGATTTTTGACATATAGAAACTAAAAGGTAAAAGTCTTATAACATTTTTCATTTTTGATATTTGCAATACATTTTTAAAATTTGACTAAGAACATCTTTAGAAATCATACTCTTTTATTAGAATATATAAACTCAAAAGGCAACAAAGATACAAAAGAAAAGGCAGCCTTATGGTCGTAACATTGTGGTCGTAACATATTTTTTTCTGTCAATTCAGTAACTTTGAGGTACTAATACATTAAAAATATAATAGATTATTTGGTCACCAATGCTTTTATCTGATGATGCAAGTACTATACTTTTATCTATAGTTTGTTTCAACCTTCAAAAGCTTTCTATTTGTTTTTAAAAGGTACAAAATCTTACTGATGTCTTTTGCTTCAAAAAATGTCCAAATTTTAACAAAAATGACTTTTTGCCAATTGATAACATACTAATCCAACATTTTACCATTCCTTTATTCTTAGATTGTATATATTGCACAATATAAACATTTGGTAAAAAAATAGGCTAATTAGGCAATGGCAAGCAAAAATATTGACTTTTTTCTATTTTCCAAATATGTCCATCTTATATGGAATGAGCCATTTTATTGTAGGCCTAACTTTGCCTTTTAGTATTAAGCCTATTATTGAAAACCTTGAGTAAGTATCTTTAAATGGATTTTGATTCAAGTATTAACATTGTAACTTGATGTTTTTAAATGGTTTTTAGGCCTATGATAGTTTTGTTTTCTTTATATTTTTATAACTTTTTATACTCCTAATCTTATAGTTAGGCCTATATTTTTTGTATCAAAGAGCTTGCATGCATGGCAGCTATATTTCTTATATACAGTGAGTCATATACTGTTCAAATTAGTATTCAAATTAACAAAAAAAAAGCAATGAATTGAGATTATATTTGCTATACATGGTGTACATATGATAATTCAAAATAATATAGTAATAATAATTTTTAATTAGGTTTAGTTAGTAGTAACACCCAGATTAGGCTTAGGCCTATAACTGCCAGCTACTGTGCACACAGTTTAAACACTAGGTGGAGAGCTGCTATGCATGCAATTCTGAGCTTATATGATTGGCTACCATGTACGCAATCTCTTCATTTTTGTATTTGTATATTCAATCTTCTTTGATCTAAAATTTAAAAGATTATTTATATCCTTATTTATAATTTAAATAAATGGTTATAGGTGATTGTTTAGATATATATAAGAGTTATATATATATAATTTTTAATAAATGTTTTACAGATAATTGTAAAAGAAATCAAGTGGCTGAATAATTTCCTTTTCTTTTAAATTTGAAAAATAAGAAGTTTAATAATTTAAATCTTTTTATTTCTTATAAAATTCTATTAGACTTGCATTCTAGAGCTTTTTAAAATGTATATTAATGTTAATTCTTATCTTTCTTGAATTAAATAAAATGATTATATATTATACTTAATGTAGTACCACTGCCACTCTACCAATTTCCCTAAGTAGATATAAGCCTATGCCCTATTGGAATAACTGCATATATAGTATATGACTATATGCTATACAAAGTTATAAAATTTGATTCCATCTTGCACTACTATAAAATTAATAATATTTATATATAATATTTACTATGCCTAAGCATGTTTACAAATGTATGCCATATATCCATAGGATTTGAAATTGTATTCCAATAGGGAGCCTTTGGATATATAGTTATGTAAATAGGTTTTTATATAAAAGTATATAGTAGCCTAGCTTTATTTATATTTAAGCATATATACACTTTATTATGCCTTAGAAGTTGATCATCAAGGGCATAAATTGCATAAGCAAAACCAAGCTAAGATTCAAATTTAGCTCCAAATATGACTAAACTTGAATTAAATCATAGTACCACACTGTATCACTAGGCTTTGCTCCACCCAACCCTATGTGACCCTATCCCAATAATTATAACTATTGATACTTCAAATGAAGTACAAGTAGGATACGTTATGACACAGTAAAAAAACCTAGCCTATGATAATAACTGCAAACCATATTTCTCAGTCTACTTCTGTAAATGATGTATTCAATATTTAGCCAATTCAAGCCAAAAAAACATATGCAATTGCATGCTTAAACCAGCTTGGCCATGTAACAGATTGCAAAGCTGTTTTGCCACCCTGCTAACATCTTGAAATTCAACAATGTCATCTGACAATAATGTTAAGCGAGAGTACCAAATGGACTTTGACATTGTTGAAGCTGCCAATGCTGAGGATGAGTTCTCATTTTTTGCCAGCCTCCCGGATATGCAGCCATCAACATCGGCTGGTCTGTCATCATCCACGTCTGCAGCATTGCAGTCTACTGTGACTGGGGGCTTCAGCTATGGGCACCTGATTGGCCAGATGGTGCTGGATGTGAGTTGTGGGACTGCTTAGTTACCATTAGAAAGTCTGGATGTGAGTTGTGGGACTGCTTAGTTGAATATAATATTAATATAATTGATTACACCTGTCATAATGGGCAGATGTGCAACCAACAGCTCAGCCGCAGCTATTGTGCAGCGCGTCTGAAAGGATCTGCGTATGGCTGTTCAGTACATAGACTGGGGGGTCGCCACACACAGCCTCAATTACCCCAGCTAATGCTGGCACCCATTTTACAGCTGGGTGAACTGAAGCAATGCAGAGTTAAGTGTCTTGCTAAATGACACAAATAGTTCCGAGTGGGGTCAAGAATCGAACCCCCGACCTTTCAGTCGCGAGTCCGACGCTCTAACGACTAGGCTACGAGCTACAACCCCCCTTTTACTAGGCTCCAAGAAATCTTGAATTCATAGTTGTAATTGCTGCACCCTAGTCTAAACCTGCAGTCTACAATATTTCATAGTTATATTTGAAATGCAAACCCACCGCTACAGACTGTCGAAGGCTTCCTGCTGGTTGTGAACGAATCTGCTATCATTGACTTCGCCTCGCAAAATGTTGCTGCCTACACTGACTATACGGCGGAGGATCTGGTGCACAGGCCGCTCTATACAATTCTGCATAACGAAGACAGACAGCTGGTTCAGCCGCTCATTGCCTCTGTGGCTGGTAAGGGGCTGCTTTATAGTCATCTCCGCCAAATTCCTCTAGGCTCTACTAGTGCTCGAATCCCACAGCCTCATCTCCAGCTTCCAGTGTCCTAGGCTCTACTAGTGCTCGAATCCCACAGTCTCTTCTCCAGCTTCCAGTGTCCTAGGCTCTACTAGTGCTCGAATCCCACAGCCTCATCTCCAGCTTCCAGTGTCCTAGGCTCTACTAGTGCTCGAATCCCACAGCTTCATCTCCTGCTTCCAGTGTCCTAGGCCCTACTAGTGCTCGAATCCCACAGCCTCATCTCCTGCTTCCAGTGTCCTAGGCTCTACTAGTGCTCGAATCCCAGTCCAGGTTTCACTTTTTGGCTCGAATTTCCGCAGGAACGGCGCCAGTCAATCCGCACTCCAGCCGCGCTGTCCTGCGCCTGCTGCCCAACTGGCGCCCAGGCGGCGCTCCTCGCGCCGGATCGGCGGCCTGTCAGCCGCTCGCGCTGGAAGCGACGCTGAAAGTCCAGTCGCTGTCCGACAGCCAATCAAGTTCGCCCGGTAAGCGCTGACAGCTTCCTGACAGCTCTGGGACTGAATCTGTAGGTTAATTAGTTTGCATTTTCAAACTGATCAGGTTTATCTCGGCGCTACCTGGT
Source organism: Macrostomum lignano (assembly GCA_002269645.1). Taxonomy (NCBI): domain Eukaryota; kingdom Metazoa; phylum Platyhelminthes; family Macrostomidae; genus Macrostomum; species Macrostomum lignano. The sequence continues at coordinate 219,721 of NIVC01000795.1, read as the reverse complement.
CTGCTTGATGAAGCCGTCGCCTCCGCAGCAGCGGCAGCAGCAGCAGCAGCAGATGTCCTTGCCGATCCAGTCGTCCCAGCCGCCTCCAACTACTACCAGGGCTTCACTGTCTATCTCGGGTTCCCGGAGTCAGCCGCAGCCGCCGCCTCAGCCGCATTCTCTGTCTGATTATATTTCCTGCCAGCACTCCTGCTCGGGCAGCAATGAGGTGCTGCAGGCCGTGTGCAGGTGAGGGGCCGGCCAGCTGATGTTCCAGTGTTCCTGGTAGACAGAAACTGACAGAAAATGGGAGACACTATGGCAGACCATGGGAGACACTATGGCAGACAATGGGGGACACTATGGCAGACAATGGGAGACACTTGAAGACAATTTGAAACACTTGCAGACAATAGGAGACACTATGGCAGACAATGGGAGACACTATGGCAGACAATGGGAGACACTATGGCAGACAATAGAAGACACTATGACAGACAATAGGAGACAATGGGAGACACTATGACAGACAATGGAAGACACTGAAAGACAATGGGAGACACTATGGCAGACAATGGGAGACACTATGGCAGACAATAGGAGACACTATGGCAGACAATGGGAGACACTATGGCAGACAATAGGAGACACTATGGCAGACAATAGGAGACACTATGGCAGACAATAGGAGACACTATGTCAGACAATAGGAGACACCATGGCAGACAATGAGAGACACCCAAGGACCACTTAAGTAGAAATTTGGGAAACCTGGTTTCTTGGAAAATTTTTGGAAGGCAGGTGTTTCCACTACGGAGATAAAAAACTACGGAGTAGTTTTAACTACGGAACTACGGAACTATACGAAACTACGGAAACTATAAAAAAACTACTCCGTAAACACTACGGAGATAGAAAGTTCTCATTTTTTAGCACAAAAATTGTTATTTCTTTTGATAGGTTTTACGTACATTTGCACGTATCTTGTGCCTAAAAACCATTAAAATGGCACAGCTCCGGCTCTTTGGTTTTATGATTCTATTGTAGTAGGGCATTATTTTAGGAACGGGAAATTTTGTGGGTTTAAATATGCTTTTACCCTACTATCAGTAGTTTCAACCCGGGGAAATAATTAGAGCGGGGTTAAGTGGATAAAATTGGGGTTCCTTTAGAACTACAGAGCAGTTGGGCTCTCGGGAAAGAAAACGCGGAGCTTCTTTGGAGTGTCTTCTCCTGTGTAACTTAGAGAGTTCACGAAGAAGTGGTAAGGAAAGGGAAATATAAGGGTTAGGCTTGCACAGAGGAGTCTTGCCTCTAATTATTGGGAGTCTTGCCCAACGCACAACGGGAATAAAACTAGGGAATTAATGTAAAACAAAATAACCTTTTGTACGCATTCTCTTTATTATTAAATATTTCCAACTGTTAACTATAATCTTTGGTGTCCTGACTCACTTCTTTAATCTAAAATACTAGAATTAGGGAAAGCAGGAAACCTGGTGGCAGCGAAACTACCAAATCTCAAATCAGTACAGCAGATAATCCACTCATAATCCTTAGCAATAGAAACCAGTAGCTTAGCCGCGGTTACACGCCCATTCCAATTGGTGGCAGCTTAGAGGATTAGAATACCCGAGAAGCGCATACACTAGACTGGAGCTTAGGATTAGAAAAGGGATTAACGGATTAACTCCTATGTGCTGAAATTAGAACTAAAACTAACACAAATTTACTAATTAAGGTTCTAAATTAGAGATTAATGTACATAGTCAGTGGTCTAAGATCGTCTAATCTCAGATTAACGGATTAACGGATTAGGAACGGATTAACGCTCCTGAAAGGAATTTTAACTTAGTTTCTTCGCTAGAAGATTAGTAAAGTCTCAATTAAGACCAGAAGTAAGGCGGAAGTAATAAAACTAGAGTCACTGCTGTTTTATTAACTAAAGTCTTACCATTAGGCAATTAGCAGCTAAATTCGGAGTCTTGCCAATTTAACTGACCAAAATTATTAAACCAGAAGCGTTAATTCTAAAATCCAACCTAAAAATTAAACTAATATGGAAGCGAATGACGTAGTAGAAGCACTGGCTGAAGGCATTAGAGACAGGCTAGACATTAGGAAACATATTAGGATCCAAAAGTACACGCCTAATCAGGATATAGACGTGTGGATTCAGGCTTTTGAGCAGAGGTGTATCGCAGATGAGATACCCCCAGCTGAGTGGAAGAATGAGCTACTGTCTAACCTAGATGTTCAGTCAGCGTTCGCTATCGTGACAAGGCTAAACTTAGACCCTAATCTAGCATACGCAAACTTTAAGGATAGACTAATTGAGCGGTTCACGCATGTAGGTAGTGCTCAAGAAGCTAGGGAAGAGTTCCGTAGTAGGTTCCAGTGCAAAACTGAGAGCACTGATGACTACGCTGAAAAACTAACAGAGCTAGCATGCAGGGCGTTTCCCCATCTAACTAACGATCAGAGACAGGAAGAGGTGGTGGAACAATTTATCAGAGGTGTTAGGGTTGCCCCAGAGACTAGAGAGAAGCTACTGCTAGCTCAGGTAAACTCGCTTCAAGAGACACGTCGAGTCTTGCGACGTATCGAAATGGCGTACGCTATGTCTCGCCGAGGTAGAGACCCGCAGCAGTGTAAGGCAACTGGAGGAGAAGAAGCTGAGAATAGCTTGAAGGAATTAGTCCGCAAACAGGGTGAGGCGCTAGAAAATCAGCAGAAGGTGCTTCAGGAGTTACTCCGACACCACCAGAATGTTGAGCAGAAGGTCAAACAGCAGCAGCCGTCAGGTCAGCAGCAGCAAGGCCAGAATCAGCAGAGGCGTCCCCCAGTGAAGTGTAACAGGTGTGGCAAGCTAGGTCACGTAGCTAAGAATTGTAGACAGCCACATCCTCAGAACCAGCTTAGGTACCCGGCTCAGCAGCAGATGCAGTATCAGCAGCCGCAGTATCAGCAGCCGCAGTATCAGCAGCCGATGTACCCACAGCAGCAAATGCAGCCGCAGTACCCGCAGCCGCATTACCCTCAGCAGCAGAATTCGGGAAACGGAATAGACGGAAGCGTCGGAGGCAACGCTTTCCAGCAGTAGATCCCTCACAGTCTGTAGCCTCACAACCTGTAAATAGCAGCGATAGTTTTTCTGTAAATAGTGAATTGAATCCTTCAGTGTATAACAGTACGCATGCGCAATCATTTAATCAATCATTTAATCAACCAAACATTTACTCTCAGCACTTTTCAAACGCACCACAACAGCAACCTTATTCTAGCAAGCAGCAGCTAAAACAACCAAAATTAACTGAACAAACTAAAAAGCAAAGTTACGATCCGTACATCACTGGCAGCATTTTAAATAAGGAAATAGTTTATCTATTAGACACTGGCAGTAATAGAAATATCTTAGGACGCGAAACCTGGAAGCATCTTTTCACTGGCAAGAATAGGCATCTAATTAAGCATTGGGACAATAGAATTGTTTCTTTTATGGAAGAGCCTATTCCAATTAAGGGTTTCGTAGTTATTAAGGCAACATTTGGCGATTTCGAAGAAGAAATTGAGTTTCTATTATGTGACGCAGATGTAGACAATGTAATAGGTGTGACGTTTGTCCAAAATTATTGTACTACTATTGACTTCGATGCAGGAATGCTAACCATGAAACAAGGAACTAGAATTCCGCTTCGATCAACCAGAGCTAAGCCTCAGGTTAGGAGAATCTATGTCGCAGAAAAGACGACAGTTCCAGCCAATAGTTCAGGATTAGTCAAGGTCAGATTAGCAGCAGGTAGTGAAACTAATTTCGGAGTGCCATCAGTTGTTGAGCCACTCAGATCAGGATTAAAGACTAGAACAGAGAAGGTATCTGTAGTGCCAAGTTTAGTAACTCTAAGACAAGGGGAAGCTTATTTAGAAGTAATTAACACCAGTTCACAGGAAGCTAGAGTACCAGCATCAGCATTAGTTGGGATGGCTAAGCCACTCTTAGCTAGCGAGCTTAACTATCTGAAGGAACAGCCAGAAGAAGAGCAGAATAAGAACACGCAGTCTTGCGGAAGCAGAGAAAAGATCAGCCAGGTACAGGACAAGTCAGAAGACTGGATTAGTGAGATTAACATAGGAACTGAACTGACTCAGGAACAGAGACAAAAGGTGATCGAGGTCGTCAAGGAACATTCAGCAGCTTTCTCGCAGCACGAGTTAGACTTAGGCAGAACGCATTTAGTCACTCATGAGATTATCTTGAAGGACAACAACCCAGTTCAGATACCAGCTAGGAAGATTCCACCTCATTGGATCAAGGAGGTAGATGAACAGTTAGATCTCATGTTGGCTAGAGGCATAATTAGGCCTAGTTACTCGCAGTACTCGACTCCATTAGTCATAGTACCTAAGAAAGACGGTTCGCTGAGATTAGTTAACGACTATCGAGCACTAAACAATAAATCGGAGTACTTTCCGTATCCAATAACGAATATCAATGAAACATTTTCATGTCTCCATGGAGCCAGTCAATTCTCTACGTTAGATCTATTTTCAGGATATTATCAGATAGCTCTTAGGGAAGAAGATAAGTGCAAGACTAGCTTTCCAACTTTACATCGAGGCTCGTTTGAGTACGAAGTATTGCCAATGGGACTGCAAGGAGCTCCAGGAACTTTTCAAAGGTGCATGAACTTAGTTCTTAAGGACATTGCACAGAAGTTCGCCATAGCTTACTTAGACGATGTAATAGTTTATAGTGCAGACTTTGAATCGCATTTAGAACACCTGAAAGAAGTGCTCAAGAGACTAATACAAGCTAACATGAAACTAAAGGCTAAGAAATGTCACCTTTTCAAATCAGAATTACAATATCTAGGACACGTCATAGGCAAAGCAGGAATTAAGAGGGATGCGTCGAAATTAGAATCAATTAGGAACTGGCCGAAACCTAAATCTGTGACAGAGCTTCGAAGTTTTCTCGGACTCTGTAATTACTATAGAAAATTCGTTAGAGATTTTGCCGAGGTAGCAGCACCACTCTGTGAGTTAACTAAGAAGAACATCAAGTGTATCCAGGACAAATGGACCAGGATTCATGATGAATGCTTCGAACTGTTGAAGGAACGGATGTGTTCCGAAGAAGTGCTTGCTTACCCAGAGTTCAATACAGACCCCCAAGTTTATTTTGTGTTAGACACTGATGCATCAGATGTCAGAATTGGGGCGGTCTTAAATCAAGTTCAGAGCGACGGCATAGAAAGGCCGATCGCGTATTATAGTCGGAAGATGAGGCAGTCAGAAACCAGATATCCGATTACGAGGAAGGAGCTTCTAGCGATTGTTGACTCGCTGAAGTATTTTAGATTTTACCTCGTAGGAAAACATTTTAAGGTGCGCACTGATCACAATGCCCTAACCTGGTTGCTTCGCCAAACCGAACAGACAGGCATTTTAGGTCGTTGGATCGAAAGACTTTCCGAATTTGATTTTGAGATAGAACATAGGAGTGGCCCTAAACATGTGAATGCTGACGCTCTATCCAGGATCCCTGATCCTCAACCGGAAGAGATGTCCCCACATGCCAGGTCGCTAAGCTGTAGGGCAACTGTGAATACAGACCCAGCATCAGCTTGTACTGTCAGCTCAGGCAATTCCGCGTTAGCTGAAACCTGTAGCTCGAGCAGTGGAGTTCCGTCATGCTGTTCGTCACAAGACACTGTCACGAACCGACACAATACTCCGATCTTTAGTAGCAGTAGGCTAGACAATAGACAGGGACAGGAGCCTAAAACCGGAAATCCGCCTGCATGCAATGCCCTGCTCAGTGACTATCTCCGTAGCCCAGTTCGCCGTGACCAATTGATCGCAGCACAGCTAGCCGATCCGGCGGTAGGCTTTGTTAGAAATTTAATTGAGAATGACTCGCCTAAACCGACATTTCAAGAACGACTAGAGTTAACCCACGACTGTAGGAACCTCTTAGGTTACTATGAGTTGCTCAGAATTGAGGACGGTGTACTCAAAGTAGACTTATCTATGGGGCAGACTGATCCAAAGGTAGTGTTGCCCAAGTCTCTGGATAGTGAAGTCTTTCACCAATTCCATGATTCACCGTTAGCGGGACACCTAGGTCGAGATAAAACTTATCAGAGAATTAAAATTCGATTTTGGAGGCCAGGATTAGCAACAGCAGTTGAACGCTACGTAGCCAAATGTAAATCATGCCTAGAAAGCAAAACTAGACGAAGAATTAAGGCACCAATTCAGAACTATCCTGTAGTCGAACCGTTCGGTAGATTGCACATAGATCTAATAGGACCTATTGGCCAAACTAGCAAATCAGGAAACAAATATGTACTTTCAGTCATAGACAGCACTAGCAAATTTCCATTCGCATTCGCAATTAGGAATCAGAAGGCTAAAACAGTTATCAAAATTCTACAAGAACGAGTTTTCGCTGATTTTGGGATTCCACAATGGATTCACACAGACCAGGGAACACAGTTCACTGGTAGGGCCTTTAAGAAATTTTTAGACCTCTATGGCATTAGACACACTCGAACAACTAGTTATCATCCGCAGAGCAATGGCTTAGTAGAAAACCTTAATAAGCAGATTAAATCAATTCTCACCTGTTTACTGGAGAAGGAGCATTCCAACTGGGACGTTCTGTTGCCAGGTTGCATAACAGCTCTGAGAACCAGCACGCACACTGCCACAGGATTTAGTCCGCACTATTTAGTCTTTGGACGAGAGGCCAGAATGCCCTGTGACAATGAGCTGAACGAGCCAAAGCAGTTCCAGGATTTGCCATCTTATGTCCAGGATCATCAGCAGAATCTGCAGGAAGGCCAAGAACTAGCGAGAAAGAGATTAAAATTAGTGCAGCAAAACCGTGAGCAGGGGTACTCCAATAAGCCTAAGCCGAAGACATTGCCTGTAGGAAGCTTAGTATTTATCAATAATCCAGTAATTGCTAACACAGAGGCTAACAAATTTCACAGAAAACAAAGGGCAGTTTACGAAATTGTAGAACAATTATCAGAAGTAGTCTTTAAGATTAGACCAGTTACCAAAAATAAAAAGGCTAGAAAGGAAGAACTTATCATGCATAGAGACAATTTAATGAAAGTACCGCAAGCAGATTATCAGGAAGAAGAAGCTAGTACTAAACCAAAAGAACAGAAGAAACAATACGATAGGGAACAGTTAGCCAATAGCCAGCCGAATGTGTACAATGACTCAGAAAGCGACGATGAGTACGAGGACGCAGTGCAGTTTATGCCAGTGCAACATCAAAATAATGAGCAGTTTATGCCAGTGCAAAATCAAAATAATGAGCAGTTTATGCCAGTGCACAATCAAAATAATGTGCAGTTAGTGCCAGATCAACAAGTGCAGCATCCAAATAATAATCAAAATAATTTAGTAGGTGTACAAGGAGTTATGCCGGTACAATTAAATAATAACAATAATAATCTAGGGATTAATTTAGAAGCTAGGCCAGCTAGAGAGCGTCATGCTCCAGATAGGTTAACTGTCAGGCCAAACCAGAAAAGTTATGTGCAGAGGATAGCGGAGTTGTTTAACCCATTTAACCTCTTGCAGCCAAAATCTCAATAACTATGGCCGACGCCCCAATCCGCGTCTATCCGACAAAGAGAATATATGGCCAGCGCAGAACTAGCCAAGAAGAAAATGAGCCTCCGCAAGTTAGGGCAGTGCAACTGGCCAAGCGCAGAAAAGAGTCTAAGAAGCCGAGATTGGACCAGCAAAAAGAGGAAGAAGGAAGACTGGCCATAGATGTCAATCTAGAAGAATTAGAGAGGGCGACTAAACAAAAGGAGGAAGAGTTCAGAGACGAGATGGCGCGATTTATGGAGGAGATACGGCAACACGAGGAAGGGGTAGAGCCCATAGACGAGCAGGAGGAGACGGCCGCAGACGAAACGAAGTGCCAACCAGAGCAACGTCAGCCCGAGCAGTGCCACACAACGCGAGGCCAGCCTGAGCCTGCGCCGAGCCCGCTCATTGATTATGCCTCACTGCTCAGGGTAGACCTGGGTGACACGCCGGCCTTTGAAGAAACCAGCACGGAGCGTCCGGACAGCCCCGGGACACAGGCGCGGAAATTCCGCAAGTGCCGTCGCGCTCTTAAACGGTCTATCCTGGCCACAGGAAGAACAGGGCACTTCGAGGCTCAGCTACCGGAAGCGTGCGTCCATTTCCTGGCCACGGCGACATCAGAGGAGGCAGTCAGGTGTTTTGAAATCGCCTGCTCATACTGCCTACAGTACGCAGAAGGAAGGGCTCGGGGACCAATCAGTATGAGGGCGACCACCGAGCAGCTTGAGTTCATCGCCAGTCGATTTGACCCTGCTAATCAGCTGATTCCGGTAAACGGACTACTTTACTTGTCCACGCAAAATACCCTAAATCTCCGGCCAATCAATTAAGTAAGACTAGGGAACTTAATAACTCTTCCAAAGCAACATAATTACACATGCTCGATGCCATCAAATATTTTTTTTATCATTTACCATCTTTTGGAGTAAGAACTTGCCAATTATTTTACTGCTTTTTTTTGCACCGCTTTTTTTTTTAGATGTTGTATACACTTGCCATTATTTGCGTTCTTTTGTTCAACTTACTCAACATTTAGCGTTTAATAGTGTAACTAGTAAGCATGTCATTAATTCCTCTTATCATACTTAACATTTAATCCAGGTCTTAATAATACAATGCCATACGCATATTTCAACTTGTTCAACCACTTAATATCATTAAAGTTTTATGACTATGTATACCATTAACTTTTCCACTTGTCATACGTGCAGACTTAATAATCCTTGCTCACTACATTGTTTTATATTCAGTTATCGCTGATAAAGCGCAATATTACTTATTAAATTTCATTAAATAAATATAATATCAATGTACAAAAGGGGGTTTTGCACATTTGTTTAGCGAGGGGGAGGTGTAGTAGGGCATTATTTTAGGAACGGGAAATTTTGTGGGTTTAAATATGCTTTTACCCTACTATCAGTAGTTTCAACCCGGGGAAATAATTAGAGCGGGGTTAAGTGGATAAAATTGGGGTTCCTTTAGAACTACAGAGCAGTTGGGCTCTCGGGAAAGAAAACGCGGAGCTTCTTTGGAGTGTCTTCTCCTGTGTAACTTAGAGAGTTCACGAAGAAGTGGTAAGGAAAGGGAAATATAAGGGTTAGGCTTGCACAGAGGAGTCTTGCCTCTAATTATTGGGAGTCTTGCCCAACGCACAACGGGAATAAAACTAGGGAATTAATGTAAAACAAAATAACCTTTTGTACGCATTCTCTTTATTATTAAATATTTCCAACTGTTAACTATAATCTTTGGTGTCCTGACTCACTTCTTTAATCTAAAATACTAGAATTAGGGAAAGCAGGAAACCTGGTGGCAGCGAAACTACCAAATCTCAAATCAGTACAGCAGATAATCCACTCATAATCCTTAGCAATAGAAACCAGTAGCTTAGCCGCGGTTACACGCCCATTCCACTATTTTATCATTCTTAGCTGACTGTGTAACAAATATTTGTAACAGAGATGATAAAATAGATTCATAAAACCAAAGATTGGAGCCGTGCCATGCATTTTTATAATTGTTAGGTACAGGAAATGTACGTAGAATAAAAATTAACATAGAATCCTAATTCTTTGAACAAAAAGCTTATGAATATCAATAGAGCAATAAGAAAGGCACAACATATCAAAAGATCAACACTGGATCTGCCTCCTATCAAAAGCAATAACAATTTTTGTGCTTAAAAGAAACTTCCTATCTCCGTAGTGTATTTTTGGGAAAAACCTGCCTTGCGAGACACTATGGCAGACAATAGGAGACAATAAAAGACAATGGGAGACACTTGCAGACAATAGGAGACTCTATGACAGACAATGGGAGACACTATGGCAGACAATAGGTGACACTATAGCAGACAATAGGAGACACTATGGCAGATAATGGGAGACACTATGGCAGACAATAGGAGACAATGGGAGACATTATGGCAGACAATAGGAGACACTATGGCAGACAATAGGAGACACTATGGCAGACAATAGGAGACACTATAGCAGACAATAGGAGACACTATGGCAGACAATAGGTGACACTATAGCAGACAATAGGAGACACTATAGCAGACAATAGGAGACACTATGGCAGACAATAGGAGACACTATGGCAGACAATAGGAGACACTATGGCAGACAATAGGAGACACTATGACAGACAATGAGAGACACTATGGCAGACAATAGGAGACACTATAGCAGACAATAGGAGACACTATAGCAGACAATAGGAGACACTATAGCAGACAATAGGAGACACTATGGCAGACAATAGGAGACACTATGACAGACAATGAGAGACACTATGGCAGACAATAGGAGACACTATGGCAGACAATAGGAGACACTATGGCAGACAATAGGAGACACTATAGCAGACAATAGGAGACACTATGACAGACAATGAGAGACACTATGGCAGACAATAGGAGACACTATGGCAGACAATAGGAGACACTATAGCAGACAATAGGAGACACTATGGCAGAAACTGTCAGATAACTAGACTGAAACTGACAGACAAACCGACAAGCAAGCATATAGACGTCAGACAGACACTATGACACAGACGGGTAGACAGCTGCGGACACCAAGACTGTATCTGTGTGGCAACGCAAATCTCAACCTGCCAGTCTGTCATCCAATCCTTTCTGAACAGCTCCGCCCTGGCCAGCAAGCTGTCTGTGAGATCGGATTTCTTCATTGGCCGGCGCTGGTGCAACCTGGTGCTCCCGGCCGACCGGACCATCTGGCAGCGCCACGTTGAGGATGTCGGTGAGTTCAGGGGGCCGACACGGTTGTAGTCTCGGGTTCTATGCTTGGCATGAACTATTAACACCCAGCTGCTCTTTCTCATTGAATCAGCCTGTCCGTTTCTTAGAGAAAAGTACGAGTTCTGGTTAAATTCCCACTACTCAAACCCGCCCCACTCGCAGTGTCGAGCCGCGATGCCTTGTCCAGCGGCATCTACCGCTGCCTGGTGACCGCGGCCGGTCAGATGGCCTTTGTAAAAAGTCGCAGCTACCTGACCGACCAGCAGTCTGGCCAGTTCACATCTACCCACTGCATTATCAGGTAGGCCATAGCGACGATATGTAAACTTTAATATTGGTGGCACTTTCCAAGAAACAGGAGCTAACTGGTCGTTTGGAGAGGCCAGGACGGCGCTATACTACTACTGCTGCCACTACTACTACTACCACTACTACTACTACTACTACCACTACTACTACTACCACTACTACTACTACTACTACTGCCACTACTACTACTACTACTACAACAACAACAACTACTACTACTACTACTACTACTACTACTACTACTACTACTACTACTACTACCACTACTACTACTACTACTACTACTACTACTACTACTACTACTACTACTACTACTACTACTACTACTACTACAACTACTACTACTAATACTACTACCGCTACTACTACTACCACTACTACTACTACTACTACTGCCACTACTACTACTACTACCACTACTACTACTACTACTACTACTGCCACTACTACTACTACTACTACTACCACTACTACTACTACTACTACTACTACTGCCACTACTACTACTACTACTACTACCACTACTACTACTACTACTACTACTACTACTACTGCTACTACTACTAAGCTAGTTAAACAGTAGGATATGCTTTATTCGCGCAGATTCTGCGACTCGGAAGCGGATCTCAGCGGCGCTCCGTCCGCCAGTCTGCTGCGCCGTGTCGGCTCCGGTAGCGGCAGCAGCCCACCGGCGGCGTCGCTGCAGCAGCAGCCGCAGCCCCGTCCCTCTCTGGGGCCTCGCGAACGCCAGGAGCTGCTCAGCCTTGGCGCCTTGTACAAGAGCTGCGCCAAGCAGGACCCGGACCGGGCGGAGGCCCTGCGCAACCGCATGCTGGCTTTGTGGTCGGACTCTCAGCAGCAGCAGCAGCAACAGCAGCCTCCCCAGACTCAGCCGCAGACTCCGGCACCGGCGCTGTTCCTGTCGGCGCTGCCGCGTACGACGGACACTTCATCATCGCTATCAACCCTGACAACCAGCGGCCAGCAGCCGGCCTCCCTGCTGATGAAGCTACTCAATGGGCCGAGCCAGCACTCATGCGCTGTCAGCCTCACGTCCAACACGCTGCAGGTTCGCTGCTGAAGTTTTGGGGGTGGGGCTGGCAGCGCACACAGAAATCCGGGGTTGGGGGGCTGGCAGCGCACACAGAAATCCGGGGTTGGGGGCTGGCAGCGCACACAAATCTGGGGTTTGGAGGCTGGCAGCGCACACAAATCTGGGGTTTGGAGGCTGGCAGCGCACACAGAAATCTGGGGTTTGGAGGCTGGCAGCGCACACAGAAATCCGGGGTTGGGGGCTGGCAGCGCACACAGAAATCTGTGTGGGGCAGTCCCTAGTCTAGGTCGCGCATCCTGTACTGCTGGGCACACAGCGCACAACTCCCATCTCCCAACCCCGATCCCACACAGGAGCTGCTGTGCGCCAAGGAGACGCAGGCTCGAATGGCCGAGCAGCAGCAGGTGAGCTCCACCACGGCCACGCCGAGCACGCCGGGCAGAAAGCGCCAGCCGTCTTGGCCGGAGGAACTCGGTGGAGGCGGAGACGTGGACAGCAGCACGCAGCAGCTCGGCGGAGGCAAGCGAAAGCCACCAGGCGGCACGCAGCTGCTGGCGGCTCTGCTGAGCGATTCGGCGGCAGCGGCGGCAACGACTTCGGCGGCTTCGTCGGCTGCTGCGAATCGCGGACCGGCTGCACCCGCGGCCATTGCGGCTGGAGGCGGCGACAACGGTAACGGAGGGGAGGAGACCGGCGTGCTGGACAGCATCTTGAAGAGCATCGATGATTTAAAGCAGCAACAGCAGCAGCAGCAGCTGCTGCAGCAACAGCCGGCTGTGACCATTGCGCTGATTCAGCAGCCACCTCCGCCGCTGCCGCCACCAACTCCGCCGCAGCATCCGCAGCCGGTGGACATTGCAGGCAGCGCCGAACTGCCCGAAGATGTAGTGCTGGACATCATTCTGGATATGGAGGAGCGGCACAGGCAGCCGGCGCCGGACTCCACCACGCCTGGCAGCGCAGGCAGCGGATCCGGCGGCGTCGGAGCCTCGCCGTCCGCCCCGGCCGCGCCGCCGTCAAACAGCGGAGGCGGCCTACTTGAAAAGCTGCTAAGCAGCTGAGATGCTGCAAAGCGTGGGGAAGGCGACTTACGCTCGATGTACAAGCTATTATTGCCATTGCTTGCGCTCGCTTCGTGATTCGATTTCGTGTTGATGTACTTTTAATATGCTTAGAATTAGCTTTGAAATGCCTTCCTTTCTTTACAGTTAGAAGCTGTAGCTATAGTTAGAAGTCAGTCGCTTAACACACTACTTTTTACTAAGTGGGTGATAGTAGTATGAAATATAGTGAAATATTCAATTCATACACTACTATCTCGATGAAAACGGTACCAAAGGCCAAGAAGCGTTACAGAGTCGTTGCAGGTAACACAGATAAGATAGGAAGTAAGTGACTCTAGACGACTCAAACGATGATGTTTCTCGGTACAAGTCGCTAAAAAGTGTTCAAAGAGATCAGCGTCACTTTATGAATTAAAGAACGCATTTTGCATTTATAGCAACAATATTTAGTTTACGCGAGTTAGTAGAAAGTTAAGCGCTAACAAAACTCTTGGACGACTTTTTCGGGACTCTGACGATTCTACAACTCACGTGATGCCCTCGTGACTCAATCTAATGTGCAGGTGCCAGATGTACAAAAAGATAGTTTTCCCCGTAGAGTTCCCTGCTTTGTGCTTGATTACTTAGATTTGTGTTGTATTGTTCACATCGTGTATTTATTGAATGAGCACAGGCAGTGAGCCATACCATATTGTTTGATTTCTCATCCCCATTGGCTGCTGCAACTCTGCGGTGTGCAAAGTTTTTTGTTATTTCACTGTTGTAGCAGGCTGTGAAATTGAGCTGCGCAAAGCGAATGGCTATTTTCTCTCATTATATTACTATTAGTAGCATGAGCATTATTTTGTATATATTTTCATTATTGGTTTTTTGTTGTTTTATTAGAATATCTAATTTTGTATTAATAGTAGCATTATTTTGCCTCATCAAATTTTATTAATTGTCAACTAAGCTATACTTATTTTGGCGTCTGTAAATACATTTTAGCTTCTCCTTTTTAGAGTGACATTTTCATTTTCATGCAGTTTCATTACGTTTTCTTTAGCCGTTGTTTGCGATACTTAAATGCCAGACCGACTCTCTGTATTGTGCTTATCTGGACGGCTGGTGTAAAAATTGCAGGGTGTGGGACAGCTAGCTGGTGTGACAATTGCAGGGTGTGGGACAGCTAGCTCGTGTGACAATTGCAGGGTGTGGGACAGCTAGCTGGTGTGACAATTGCAGGGTGTGGGACAGCTGGTGTGACAATTGCAGGGTGTGGGACAGCTGGTGTGACAATTGCAGGGTGTGGGACAGGTAGCTGGTGTGACAATTGCAGGGTGTGGGACAGCTGGTGTGACAATTGCAGGGTGTGGGAGAGCTAGCTGGTGTGACAATTGCAGGGTGTGGGACAGCTGGTGTGACAATTGCAGGGTGTGGGACAGCTGGTGTGACAATTGCAGGGTGTGGGACAGGTAGCTGGTGTGACAATTGCAGGGTGTGGGACAGCTGGTGTGACAATTGCAGGGTGTGGGAGAGCTAGCTGGTGTGACAATTGCAGGGTGTGGGACAGCTGGTGTGACAATTGCAGGGTGTGGGACAGCTGGTGTGACAATTGCAGGGTGTGGGAGAGCTAGCTGGTGTGACAATTGCAGGGTGTGGGACAGCTGGTGTGACAATTGCAGGGTGTGGGACAGCTGGTGTGACAATTGCAGGGTGTGGGACAGCTGGTGTGACAATTGCAGGGTGTGGGACAGCTGGTGTGACAATGCAGGGTGTGGGACAGCTGGTGTGACAATTGCAGGGTGTGGGACAGCTGGTGTGCCAATGCAGGGTGTGGATTGTCACTACATATTTGATAAAAAAACGAGGTCATTAAGTTCAATATCTCGGGCAATTGTTGGAGCGGAAACACAATCTGCAGTGACCGACTGCAACAGAGTAGTGTCAGTAGTATAGTGTTACTATATTTGGCCAATTCACCTCTGCATGCAGAAATGCAACACAGACGGACAACGAATTGAAAATGAATATAATTAACGGCCATGAACCAGTGAAGCTAAGCAAGAAGATTAGGGAATGAGAATCAAGGGCGCAACCTGGACCACACGAATACAAAACAGCTACATCACAAACAGATTTTTAAGCCAGCTCAATTATATATATAGTATGGGCTATGGTGTACAGAAGCACACGGAAATCAAATTCAATAAACAAAAATTTAATTCGTAATTTATATATGTATATAATAATAGCTCTATGCACCGAAATGAAAGGGACTTTGGTGAGGAAAGACTCACACCAATTAGCAATCACTGACTGATTTGAAATTGATCCATGAAGAATATTTGTATCCGATCAAGAACTCCAGGGAATAAGTGCAAGATAGTGGACACAAAAATACTAAAGCCAAGCAACCATCATTCTGGAAATCTTTAATTCTATTCGAAAAAAACAACAAAAAATTACTATGGCCTAAGCAGACGACAAGCAATGGCTTATAAAATACGATGCATGAGACATTGCAGGAGAGCTGAATCGAAATGATTCAACAATAAAGCACTGGGCTACATGTAGTGCGGTTTTCAGTTAGCAAATCATTGATTATCATGCTAGGCCAGAGGCGCCGGTCACTGAGGCACCGGCGCTGGGGAGAAAATACTTTTACCAGCGGCGTAGTAATGCAGCGGCTGCGGAGGCGGCGGCGGACCGCCGGGGGCCGCAGTTGATGTCTGTTGCTGCCTCTGCGGCTGCGAAGTCTGCATGTACATCGGTGGCGGAGGCTGCTGCTGCGGCTGCGAAGCCTGCATGTACATCGGTGGCGGAGGCTGCTGCTGCGGCTCCTGCTGACTTGGCTCCGGCTGGCTGTCAGCACCGCTGCCGCCGCCGCCGCCAAACATCCTACCGAACATGCGAGAGAACATGCCTTGGCTGGCCTGCTGCTGCGGCGGCGGCGGCTGCTGTTGTTGAGGCGGCTGCAATTGCTGCTGCTGAGCAGCTTGATTCTGCTGCGACGACTGCATCTGAGACTGCGCCTGACTCTGCTGGGGAGGCGGCTGTGTCACTGGCTGGCCCACTTGATACGGACGAGGAGGCGGCTGGAATCGCTGCTGCTGCTGGTATTGCAGCGTCGTCGACTGCGGAGCCTGCTGCTGCGGCGGCTGAGACTGTGGGTATTGCTGCTGCTGCGGTGGCTCAGTCTGTGGGTACTGCTGCTGCTGCGGCGGCTGAGACTGTGCGTATTGCTGCTGCTGCGGTGGCTCAGTCTGTGGGTACTGCTGCTGCTGCGGCGGCTGAGTCTGTGGGTATTGTTGCTGTTGCGGTGGCTCAGTCTGTGGGTACTGCTGCTGCTGCGGTGGCTGGGGCTGTGGGTATTGCTGCTGCTGTGATGGCTGAGACTGTGGGTATTGCTGCTGCTGTGATGGCTCAGCCTGTGGGTATTGCTGCTGCTGCGGTGGCTCAGTCTGTGGGTACTGCTGCTGCTGCTGCGGTGGCTGAGTGTGTGGGTATTGTTGCTGCTGCTGCTGCGGTGGCTCAGTCTGTGGGTACTGCTGCTGCTGCGGTGGCTGAGTCTGTGGGTACTGCTGCTGCTGCGGTGGCCGAGTCTGTGGGTATTGCTGCTGCTGCGGTGGCCGAGTCTGTGGGTGCTGCTGCTGGTGCGGTGGCCGAGTCTGTGGGTGTTGCTGCTGCTGCGGTGGCTGAGTCTGTGGGTACTGCTGCTGCTGCGGTGGCCGAGTCTGTGGGTGTTGCTGCTGCTGCGGTGGCTGAGTCTGTGGGTATTGCTGCTGCTTCTGCTGCTGCTGCGGTGGCTGGGGCTGTGGGTATTGCTGCTGCTTCTGCTGCTGCTGCTGCTGCTGCTGCTGCGGTGGCTGGGGCTGTGGGTATTGCTGCTGCTTCTGCTGCGGTGGCTGAGGCTGTGGGTATGGTGGGGTCTGCCGCTGTGCCTGCTGTTGGTATTGCAGATGGAGCTGCTGCGGCTGCTGAGTCTGCTCAGCCTGCTGAAGCTGCTCATAGTGCTCCGATGGCGGCTGAGCCTCTGGCTGTGGTGGAGGCGGCTGCGCCTGCGGTTGATAAGAAGCCCCTTGCGATTGCTGATACATCTGAGGCGGCTGCTGGTGATATTGGTGCTGCTGTTCGAACTCCAGCGACTGCGGATGCTCCTCGTGAGCTGCTACCTCCTCAGGCTGGGACTGCGGCACGGGATAGCGCTGTTGGCCGAGCTGGTATTGGTTGTGCGAGTCAGACTGGCTTGGGTACTGGGAATAGGGCTGCTGCTGCTGCCGCTGCTGTTGCTGCTGCGGGTGGCTCATGCCTGAACTCAGGCTGGAATCCCGACTCCTCGCAGCTCCACGGCTCACAGGCGGAACCGGGTGCTGAGGCGGAGGCTGCGACTTCAGCAGCGGCGGCGGCTGAGGCGGTGGGGCAGGCGGAGGCTGCGGAGATGAAAACATTTTGAGTGGCGCCAAATTATCTGGGATTCGAGCGCGGCAATTCAGCCAAGGCTTGGTGGGAAGGGGAGGGTGCTAAAGCCACAGGACTAAGAATATAGTGCAATACAGTACACGCGACTCACCGCATACGGTGGTCGCGCCACCGGCGACGAAGGCGGCGACGACGGTGCCGGCGATGTCTGGCGCGAATGAGCGCCGCTGCCGGCGCCCTGGACAGCCGACGATTCGCCGCCATGCGACGAGGCGCTGCTGGACAGGGCGCGCCGGCGCTGATAGTCGGGGATCTGCGAGGCCTGAGATGGGAAACCAGCGAGGTGGATTGTGTACATAAGATAATAATGCAGGAAGACTGCGGCCACCATGGCGCAAAGCCTTCGGCGACATCGGTCCCACAACCGGAGCGCTGAAGCAATTCTGCTCATTCCACAGACTCCCGAGCGCGCCAATACTGTACACAGGAGCGCACTCGTACACACGCTCACACAGGGTGTACAGGGGACTTTCTAATCGTCAGACATGTACACTCTCTGTGCCTTGGA
The DNA here is from genome assembly GCA_002269645.1 of Macrostomum lignano. Classification (NCBI taxonomy): domain Eukaryota; kingdom Metazoa; phylum Platyhelminthes; family Macrostomidae; genus Macrostomum; species Macrostomum lignano. The sequence continues at coordinate 201,458 of NIVC01000795.1, read as the reverse complement.
GTTGGCTCGTTGAAAACGTCTCAAACAACCGTAATGCCAGGGAGAGGCACGAGGCAACTGTTGAGTCACGAGCGCACCATGTGAGTTGCAGAGTCGTAATTCTACAGCGACTCCAGCACGCTTCAGATCAGACTTTACGGCCCCAGAGTCATATAACACCTCAAATTGACTCTTATGCGACTTTTTGACGACTTTTTAGCCACTGGTAACCTGGCATCTTGCCCATTGAGTCATCTAGAGTCACTTCTTTCCTATTTTGCCTGTGTTACCTGCAGCGACTCTGAAACGACTCTGGGAGAACGCAAGTGACTCTGATGCGAGTAACTATATGGGGTTTAAGCGGATTTAGGTCATACCGGCTCATCGAACGCGTCAAATGCCACATGAACCGAGGATGCAGACGCTGCAGCGGCAGGAGTCGCCGAGCTTTGCTGCTGCGTCCACGAGACAGGAGGCTGCTGCTGCTGCTGCTGCTGCTGCGGCAGAGGCGGCCGCCAGGATGCGGGATCATGATGCAGATTCCCAGTAGGCGGAGGCTGGAACGGCCGGTGCGGCAGAATCTGCTGCTGCTGTCGCCACCTGCGCCGCCCAGCAGCCAGTTCGGCCAGCTCAGCCAGCCAATCAGTGTCCAGGTGCTCGGACACTGCCGGATGGCAGCGCAGCCGCTCGGCCAGTCGCAGAATCTCCAACATCAGCGACTCAAAATGGGTGGAGGACTTGTTAATCTCTTCGGAGCCGTCCAGTTGCACCAGGCAGCGGCCGACGTTGCGGCAGTAGCGGAAGGCCTCCTCGCTCAGGCCGGCGTCCAGCAGCCGCACAGCGTACAGAAACTTGTAGGGCAGCAGGCGTGCCGACAAGCGGCGCTGGCAGACGCCGTCGAGCCGGCGACGTCTATCGCGGAGGCCGACAGCGAACTCGAAGACCTCGGTGAGCTGCACGGCTTCGTTGGGAACGGCCGCCGCAACAGACGAAGCCGAGCCGGCAGAGGCTGCGACGGAGGCAGCGGCGGAGTCGAAGCCGATCAGCTCGATGGGCCCGCCTGGCCGGAACGGGTCCAGCGACTTGGCATCGAAGCTGTCCCCGTCGACGTCTGTAGCGTCGTCAAGGGCAACGCAGCCGCCGGCAAGGAGGTGGCACAGCTGGGAGGCGTAGAGGCGCCCGGCGGCCAGCAGGCGGTCGCCGAGGCGGGCGACGGCGGCGGCGGCCAGGCGGGGTCGGTCAGCCCGGTTAGCCAGCAGCATGGCCAGGAAGGGCCGCCACTGCCGCAGGTCCGCCAGCTCCGGCTCCCGGCCCTGGGCGCGTCACGGGGTAATAATATCATTTTATTCCCCTTCCCCATCCTCTTTTATCCCACTGCTGAGTCCACCCCGCTAAGCCCCACTCTCAACAAACAACAACAACAAAATACGCGACCCCGCATGTACAGTCGCAGTTAGAACAGGGCGCGTCAGATGGCGCGCCGCAGAGCCTGGGAGCGAACAAAGTCCGCTCCGTTGGCAGTGTGGGCGCCCCAGCGTCGCACAGCAGGCAGTCCACGTATCGACGGGTCGGGCCTGACCCCGTCTGAACGGACCCTGCAAGGTGAGCAGCAGGACGTCCTGAACAGGTTGGGGGCAGTAGCCCTCAGCCCGGATCACGTGACCCGCCAGTTGAGGTCGCCGCCGGCGCAGAATGATGGACGGGCGCTGCAGCTTGGCCCGATCGTACAGGGCCTCGGTCCCGACGCTCTCGTCAACTCGAAAGGCCGCACGGAGCAGCCCTGAGTGCGCCGAGTCCAGCTGCCGCTCCAGCGTAGCCGTCAGCGTCCACGTCTCGGCGTTGTATAGCAGGACGGTTTCGACCACCGCCTGCCACAGCCGAGCCCTCTGGCGGTCGGGCAGCGCTTCGGACTGGAGGACGGCTCGGATCGAACGAAAGGCCGCCCAGGCAAGTCCTCTGCGCCGCCGGAGGTCCTCTTCCACGTGGGGCATCAGACCGCCGAGGTAGGTGAACCGCTGGCAGCGTGCGAGCCTGGTCGTCTGCCCGTCTGCGCCGCGGCACGTCAGGTCCGCTGGGATGTCGGCCGGCACAATCAGCACCTCGGTCTTCAGCGTGTTGACGATCAAACCGACGCTCGATGCCACCTCGACCAGCCTGTCGATCTGGCGTGAAGACTCTCCCACTCTCCCATCCCCGCTAAGCCCCACTCCCACCCAAGCAACAAAATCGATCCCACTGACCTGCATGAAGTGGTACAGCGCCACCAGAGGGTCCCCGGGCTGCATGGCTCTGGCAGCGAATCTCTCCAGCATCCGAGCGTGCAGCCCCGCGTCCATCTGGTGAGCCAGAAACAGAGCCTGGCCCCACAGGCCGCGCCTACTAGCGTACTCCAGCGCCTCGCGCTTCCGGCCGTACATCAGCAACTTCCGGAATCTGTCTAGCCGCTTCTCGGCCTCAGCCTCGGCGTCATCGCGCTGACGGCTGGCTTGGGACAGAGCGGCAGCGGCCGCAGAGGCCAGCTCTGACTGCTGCTGCTGGGCGGAGTTCGGACTGGCGCGGCCGCTCGCCGGCTCGCTTGGTGGCAGCGACGCGAAGGCGTCCATGGCAACGTCGGCGGCGGAGGCGTCAAGGCCGGAGGCAGCATTGTAGCTGCGGTAGTGGGCGGTGCGCAGCTCGTGGCCCTCGAGCAGCAGGTCGGACAGGTCGCTGCCCATTGCGATCTGCGGTTGAGGGGGTCGGGATGCCACTGACAATTTTGGCCCTGACTCTGACTCTATCAGTTGGGGATTTCAGTGGCCTGGGGCTCGAAACTCCATAATCCCATAGTGAAATAAAGAAGTCTGAACGCTCACAAGTCGAGGACTTGAGTAGCTAGCCCTATGAGTAGCTAGCCCTATGAGTAGCTAGCCCTATGAGTAGCTAGCGCTATGAGTAGCTAGCCCTATGAGTAGCTAGCCCTATGAGTAGCTAGCCCTATGAGTAGCTAGCCCTATGAGTAGCTAGCCCTATGAGTAGCTAGCCCTACAGCCCCCCCCATTCGAACACAGATTGGAGACTTGTGAGAATTAGTGAATTTTTGTAGTCTCAAAATATTCGAACTCAGGACCTTCTGACTCTAAAATTCAGGATTTTAGCAAGGTGCCATTGCCTAGTAATCAAGCGCGGCGTTCTGATGTTCCCGCGGCCCAGGCTCGATTCCAAGTGCAGTCACATTAATCCGGAGCTAAATTGAAATCTCGGCTTGGCTCTGCTCGTGCAATTAGCGGCCTAGAGGGCGAACCCCCAGGGCACAGTGAAGTGTACATGCCTAACGATAAATAAAGTTGGGCCGCTGTACACTCGTATGAGTGTGTGCCTCTGCGCATGACTGCGTACGTATCCTCGCGCTTGTGTTGTGCGACAATGTCGCTTAAAGTACGCCAGGGTGCACATAGCCCCCAGCCTCTAATAAAAAGGGGATTTTAAGTTTTAGGATTAGAGCACAGGACCTTATAGGGGATTTCGGGGACACAGGTCTATCCAGGTCTTAAAAATCAGAGAGTACCCAGCCAGCTGCCACACTCACGCCATTATTCCTAACAAGGAAGTCCAGGAAGCCGATCAGCAGGGCGGCGTCCTCCCAGTCGGTGTCGGCCAGCCGCTCGTGCATCTCCACCAGCTTGGCGTTCAGGAAGGCCCGAACTTCGCTTTTCAGTGTCTCGCCGGGCACCAGCGGTCCGGGATAAGCGGAGAAGTCCACCCGGTCCCAGTCGGCCGCTAGACAGGCGCTGTCAAACAGGTGCACCCTGGCCGGCTCGCCCTCGTCCGGCCGGGACGGTGGCACCTGGACGGCCAGGCCAGGACAGGAGAGCGACAGGCGGGCGTGCGGCAAGCTGAACTTCAGCGGCGTGCAGCGGCCGGCAGGCTCCGCCTCTGACGAGGTGTCGCCCTGGCATTGAATGTGATAGATATTATTCTCTGTTGACTATCAAGCAAGTCTTTGAGATGCTTTGATGAAAATTGGCAGGGCTAACTTTTAGAATCAAATTGGCCAGGCAACAGGTGCAGCGCTGGCACTTTTGGGGGGGGGGGGTCGCTACTTCACTCTGCATCACCCGACTGCCCAATCACAGCAGAGTGAACTGCAGCTCAGAGCTGCTGCCCAATCACAGCAGAGTGAACTGCAGCTCAGAGCTGCTGCCCAATCACAGCAGGGTGAACTGCAGCTCAGCTCAGAACTGCTGCCCAATCACAGCAGGGTGAACTGCAGCTCAGAGCTGCTGCCCAATCACAGCAGAGTGAACTGCAGCTCATAGCTGCTGCCCAATCACAGCAGAGTGAACTGCAGTTGACGCAAACAGCCAATTTCAGCTGCGTACTAACCGCGGGCAAGTTTGCTTAACTTGCAGAGCTTGTCCACGAGTAAGCAATTAAATAGTAATATTTTTATCAAGATTTAGATTACAGAATTGAAATACGAGAAGTCAGAGCCGCTGTAACACCCTGCTTGAGAGGCGCAGCGCCAGTTACAGCCCCATCGCACTCACCCAGGCAGTGAAGACTCCGAGCTGGGCAAAGTACTGCCTGTACTCCTGCTTCTGCTGCCTATAATAGTCGGCCTGTTGCGGGTTGGCCAGAATGCAACTGTCAAAATAGTCGTCATACTGCTTTGCCAAGCTGCTGGCGGCGCTGTGGTGTTGCTGCAGCTGCTGCTGTTGTTGCTGCTGCTGCTGTTGCTGTAGCTGTTGTTGCTGCTGCTGTTGTTGCTGCTGCTGTTGCTGCTGTTGCTGATGAAGCGGCTGGAAGCTGGACGCGTTAGTACCTTGTCCATAAGAGGAAGCTAATTGAGCATTATTGTTACCAGCAGCAGAACGGTTATATGGTTTGAATCCAGCAGCTGACGGTGCGGGTGAGAACTCGGAGCCGGCCGAGTTGTCCCGGTACTGGAAGCCGGCGCTGCCCTGGCCGCCGCTTGGCGGGTCCTCCGCCTGAGCCGGGGTGGACAAGTGCGAGCCGTTCCTGTCTGGGAGCGGCACGGAGGTGGGGCAGAAGGGCTCCAAGTCCTGCCTGGCATGAGGCGGCTGCTGCTGCTGGGGATAGTAGAATCCTGGCGTGTACTGTTGGTAGCGACTGGCGTTTGGATCGGCCATGACTGCCCCCGCTTTCTTTACTGTTGGCAGTGTGTCACTGACTATTGGGCTCAATGCTCAATGCTGAAGAACTGAGCTGCTTAAAATAGCTCACTTATCTGCTGATATGCCTGCAGTCAGTGCTAGCAGAGCTGTAGGCTGTTTCTGTTGAGTCAAATTTAATAAATAAACAATGACTGAAATGTTTAAGTGAGTAACTGGGATGATTCAATAACCATACTTTTGCACACTCGGGTATCTATACTACTGAGTGATATAATAATATTAACAAAATTGTAAACCATTATCTATTTTCAAATTGGGATCTTCAGAAATTGGAACTTCTTTTATAACAAGAATATCTTGACAACAAGCAAGGTCATGTCTTCAAGGCTTTTTGAGTTTTGATAAGAAGCTATGATTCAAGGAGTTCAAAAATTTCCAAGACTCAAAGGTAAAGTTAGGATTAGTATTAGACAGTGACTTTAATGGCAATTGACAAGATGTAAAACAATAAAGGAAAGTTGAGATGTCAATTTGGTAATATTTATAAAATTAGAGTAAAATTTGCAATTATAAAGAGAACCATGGGCAAATCTAATATTATTTACCTATTTATCTTCCCAGTCTAGGAAGAATATAATGAAAAACAGATATAGTTTCTAGGCAATGCTCAATGAATAACTTGATATTGGGATTAAAACAAACAAACTATCAATTAAAAACTATTTGTAGGTATTTTAAAAAGTATTTATTGCCAAAAAATCTAATATTTATAGCACCAATATAAAAAATCTATAAAAAACCTACAAAGTCTTATGATTTAGTTGTAAAGTCGAAGTTTTATATATTTTTAATAAGAAAATATCTAAACAATCACTTAAATGAAGAATAGGCTTTTATTATTATCTATAAAATATTAAGGTGCAACAACTGCCACTGATAGGCTTTGAAATTGAGCCAATATGTATTAAAAGACAATTTGAATAAATCATACAAGTGTATATTAGGGAATATAAAATCCCAAGTTTTGCCAATCCAAGAATCCTAGAACAAATTTAGTGAGGATCCTAGGATTAAAAAGGTTTCTAACTTTTATTAGTATCAGTTTGGTTTACAAAGCTATCTAATCTAATTTTAAAGGGCTTTTAATGATAAAAGTAGAATAAAATAAAAGATTTTGAAAACAAGAAACTGATAGTGAGCTCTGAATTGGAGTGTGATATATAGGCTAGCATAATAGATATGCTTTTTTATTTGTTAGTATTAGCTAAAAATCACATTTGATTATGATATAACCTGGAGAATGATACCTTATAGAGCTAGGCCCTATGGCCTAAGATACTAATACTAGACCAGGGTTGAAAGAGATCAAACCCTTATTTTCCCAGGAGCACCTACCTTAGATAGAGAATTGATTGCTTAGGTTATAGTCCAATAGTAAGGTCCCACTGTTCTAATCCCAATCATAGCCAAAGAATTTTGAAGGTAAAGATTATATAATTATGTTATTACACTTTAAATACCTTTATAATCTAATAATAGCTTCTATTTATTTATCTCTATAGCCTTATTATAACCTTCTACTCACTTGCTCAAAAGATTAAAAAATCAAAGTAAGACAACTATATTATCATTTTTTAATTGAAAAATATCTTAGCTGCAGATATTAACTTGAGAATGAATGATTGAATTATTGCAAAATGGTATTAGGATCTCAATGGTCAATCCTAGACAGTTATGATCCTAGGATTTAATCTTGGGATTTAGGTCTAACCATATTCCTGGGATTCAGAATCCTAAGATTTAGGCCTAATCCCAAGATTCTAAGATCCTAGAATCCTAAGATTATATTCCCTAGTGCACATAGTATAGCCATATAGGGTAGGATATAGGCCCTAGTCTAGGAGATAGATAGAAAAATAAGACCTTTATTTTAATGTTTTAACATTTTAAAATTTAAAATTGCAATGTAATTTGTTTACTTGTTCATTTTACAATGGGCATAGGTTGACGGTCATTTCGTCTGCCGCCTTTTCGTCTGCCGCCTTTTCGTCTGCCAATATACGATATAGTCGTTTCGTCTGCCAATATATATAATATATAAATCGGAATAACTAATTATGTCATCAAGCTTCGCATGGAAGTGTAATGTAAATGTCTTATTAATTATAATTTATTATAATGCTAGGATTTTTCTGAAAGTTCCGGAGCTAATATGTTGCATATAAATACACAAAGCCAGAAGCAAATATTTCCAACCATTTAGTTTCCTTCCAACTTTCTTTTTTTTCGTGTATGTAAACTCATATGCAGTTTATTCACTTGCATATGACTTGTGCATATGCACAAGTCGCACAGTAGCGCATGTTGTCTAGGTCGTACAGTCTGTTTACAAATTACGCATGCGTCCATGATGAAAAAAATTATCGATAACACCACTTTCTCAGAAAATAACTTCGCATCGATGCGTCGAAAGTATTTTATAGGTTAGTAAATTAGTTAGGTTTTGTAGAAAATGAAGAAAAATGAAATGTATCAATGTAAATAAGAAAACATACTTAAAACTTGCTTATACTAATTTATTTTAATTCCCTACATAAAAAATACTAAATAAATGAACCAAAATAAACATAAATAAAAAAGTCGTTTCGTCTGCTAAAAATCTTTGGCAGACGAAAAGGCGGCAGACGAAATGACCGCAGACCTGGGCATAGGCCTATATCACAAAACTTTGGCAAAAAAACTTACTTTCAGTGAATTGACTTGCTATTGGTCTAAGCCTATGTAGGCTATTCCTTATTAGAAAAAAATTATCTTTAGCAGATAGGGTTATATGTTTCCAAGTGGTTAGAATAGGCCTAATAAAATCAAAATATAAACCAAATATTTTTATCTATACCTTTTTGGCTTTTGTCATCCTTACCTTAGAGTTAAAATAATAACCCCTTTAGGCATGCATAGGCAGTTGCCAACCAACCTGATTGATGTAGCTAGCATAAATTATGATAGACCAAGGGTAAATTGCAAAATTGATGACAAAAAATAAAAATATATATTTATTATTATACTACAAATTATTATATCTAGGCTTATTTAGTACTTCTCATTGTCTTATTAAACTTAGTTTCCAGTATATATATACAACTAGAATAGATATATTTTAGGTGGCTTAGTTAAATGGCTCTAACAATTACAGCTCAGCAAAGTATGACGCTTTTAAAGCATTTAGTACTAGTCTAAAATTAATAGGCTTATTATGGCCGCAATCAACCTATTTTTTATCAATTTAGAAGCAATCATTTATTTTGAGCCTTAATTTAAATTTTATACTTGAATAGACTAGAGCATTGATATTTATTGAGTATTTATTGTGGCTGCGGCTAGCGTTTAATTATGTGGAATAATTTGATTAATTATTGTTTAATATGGAAACTGTTTAGATATGTGGAAACACATAACAGAAGTTACAGATCTATTCCACGCCACGTATTTCAGAAATGAAAATTTTGCATTGTTCAGTATTTGCTATTAGAAAGTCATTTGTGATTTGATTTTGAGAATTGAAGGACTGCATACGCCCAAATAGTTTCATTAAGGATTTTTCTGCAACCTTTAGAGGCTGATCAAAGATATTTTGTTTAATCATTCCATAAAATTTCACCCGCTAATTTGAACGAACCCGGCCTGGGTTTAGAAGTTCGAATGAATAGTAAAAATATCTAAATGATGCAGGTAGTGAAATATCCTACCAGAAAAGTAAAACCCGTCATCCTAGCACGTCTAATGACATTGTGGTTTTTACGATAATTCTGCTCATGCGAGCTTTTCTAGAGATTTAATAATGATTTGATTTTTTAACTATCGGTTTCAACGGACTGTAACAAATGTAAAAAGACACTCAATAGGCACTATAGAGCCACAGGTAGTAGTAGGAAAAGCCTAGTGTTGGCTGGATCACATACCGTGCCAAAAGTTTTTTTGCTTACTATGATTGATACATAGCTTTAATAACGGATGCCCATAACATGAAAGATTTAAATACTTCCTTCTAGTTCCACTCTGTCTGCCTTATATGTACATGTATCCATTCTCATACCCATACACGCTCCTACATGCAGAAGAAATATCTGCCTTCTGTTCTTTTTGTTGTTGTTTTCCAAGTCTTGCTGGTCAAGGATATGAACGTATCGGAAGAAATTAACTATGAAGTTTTCCACTCAAAAATTCGCCGGAGCGTGCAGTGGTCATATGATACTTGTTCTGTCTAGATAAAAAATGAATACAAATGTTTCAAAGCATTTTACGTTGAATTATCAACACAATTTAGTGTCAAATCAGCGCCGTGAAATAGCAAAGCATTTTATATAGATTCTAGAATTCTTGATTGCTTAAGGCCATAATTAAAAGGCACTTCAAATTAAGGCGACAAAAAGATATCTTGTTATTCTGTACATATGGTCCTTTCCTGACATATGAAGGATGCCATCGAAGCAAAGTATGACGCTTGTGCTTTGCGATACATGTAATTCGAAGAATCAAGAAATATATATAATTTTTAGCCACCACCAATAAATTTGTTTGCACACATGACAGAAAAGACGATATAGTATCAGCAGCAAATAATTTTCGGCCAATTCAACACTCTCGAGATTTTTTACGGACACATTTGAGCAATACTGAAACCGACTGTCAGGCGAACTTGAAGTAAAGCACGCGTATTTCGTGCGGCTTCAGAGAAAACCCAAGGTGGAAAATTAATCAGCATTTATCTACAACTGCAAGCCCATGCAAAGCAAGTCACCTAAAGCTGCTGCAGTGTTTCTTAGAAATGCTCCGAAGCTGCCATCGCGCTCATCAGTTCAACTTCAACGGCTTCCAAGTGCCGTCCGACCCGCTAGCCGTCTCGGCATCGTTGACCAGCTGGCCTCCCGTCTCGGCCAGGCTCACTTCCTGGAAGAAAGCGTCCGCGTTAGGTCCCATGCTCGAGTCCGACTGGCGCCTCACCGTGACGGAGTTGAAACTGGTCTCCGCCATCGCCGATCCGTTGCCGGTGCCGGCTTCATTCCCGACGAGGGTGCCGTTGCCGCCGTGATGGAACGGCGTGTCGGGCAGGATGGTGAGGCGGGAGTACTTGCAGCGGCTGTCCTCTCGGTACTGCAGCCAGGACTCGTGCCGCAACTGGCCGAGAGTCACCAGCGCTGTGGCTGCCTGCACCAGGGCCGCGGCGATCAGACTGATGGAGTCCGGCCGCTGTCCGGCCACCAAAAAGCCGGCCAGCTGCACGAGAGACGCGGTGGGGCTCCAGCCCAGCTGGAACAGGCGCGACCTCTCGTTGCGGAGCCAGTGCAGCAGCATCGGCAGGCCGGTTGCCAGGCCGCCGACTCCCGCCAAGAGCAGCGGAGCGTCCGCAGCTTGCAGCGGCGGTGGACGGAGCGGCCGGGCCAAGAGCAGCGGCTGGAGCGCCAACGAGGAGGCGCACAGAAGGCCGGCTGTCAGCGCCAGCAGCGGCAGCGAGGAGACGCCACCCAGTTTCCAGTAGACGACAGTGACGGCCACAGCCAGTAGAACGGCGGCGGCGGCACAAATGGCGAACTCCAGCGGTGGCGTCGGCGGCAACGGAGCCTCAGCGGCAGCCGTGATGTTGCTGGCGCTCGCCGCCAGCAGCGCCGACCGAAGAAAAGCCGGCCGAGCCAGCAGGCCGAGGTTGGCGATCGTGACGGCGGCAGCGAGCAGGCCGTACTTGGTGCACGCCGTCTGCAGCACGAAGCACAGCGGCAGCGACATGACCCCGGCGTAGCTGAAGAAAATGCAGGCTGCGTCGGCCGTCACCGGCAGGCGCTGGGCGGCGCGCAGGCCAAGCTGGCAGCTGGCGCACAGCAGCGCCGCCGAGAACAGCATGGGGCGCCAGTGGTAGCGCAAAGCTGGCGCCACGTTGCCGTGCTGGAAGTGGCGCAGCAGGAGGCCGGCGCAGGCGACCAGGCAGAGCGGCGCCCCAGCGGCGAACAGCAGCTGGTGGCTGGGGGCTCGAACCCGGCCCAGCTGGCCGGCGCACCAGATCGCCACGGCCCAGCAACAGGCGGCGGCGAGGCCCCAGCAGAGCGGAGGCAGGAGGGACCGTAGCTTTCGGCGCAGGTAGCCCGAGCAGCTGAGATCGTAGTCGCCCATGGCTGCCTCATCCTCCTCCTCGTCCTCGCTCTCCTCTTCTTCTTCATTGGCATTGCTGGGCTGGCCATCGACTTCGACCTGAGCCTCTGACGACGGCAGCACCTCAAGCAGCTGGTGATCAATCGGCGTGGGAGCGGCGGTGGGGACCGGTTCCATCGCCTGAACTTGCGCAGGCTGGGACGCCGGCTCCGTCATCACAGCAGCTCTGGCGGCCAGTGCAGCGGCTTCATTGGCCCGGGCGCCGAGTCGCTGCTGCAGTTATACCGGCCGGGGACCAGCAACCGTCAGTGCAGCCAGCGAGCCCACTTCAGTCCTTTTGGAGCTCAGGGGATAATAATCCCTGCTGTTAGTGCAGTGCCGGCCAGCAGGTGTTGAGTAGTGCTCCAGAAGACTTCGAGTAGCTGCCCCGGGGTCACCTAGGGGTCGGTGATTCGAGTAGCGAGGAGCGAGAGGCCGAGCTGTGAGAGCAAAACTTATCCCAGACTTACACGCGCCAGTGTAGCCGGGTGGGGGTGGCCGGGAGGAGTCTAAGAGAAGATCGGCTTGAGGAAGAGTCTCAGTTGGCCGGAGTGGCGCCCAACCCCGCCTCCCTGCGCGCCAAGCTAAGGGGAGAAAGGGGAAATGCGGGGGACTGGCGCGGCCCGGCAATAAACAACTGGTGCACCGCGGGCTGCTGCATTGTCAGCGCGGAGCGGGGAGAACTCGCCTCAGCCATGGAGACCCAGAACCAGAGCCTTGGAGTTGTATGCAAATGGAGGTATTGCAGCCAGCCTGCAGTTGTAAGTAGAAAGTTTCGCATCCAGCCTACAGTTGTATGTAGAAAGTTTCGCAGCCAGCCTACAGTTGTATGTAGAAAGTTCCGCATCCAGCCTACAGTTGTATGTAGAAAGTTTCGCAGCCAGCCTACAGTTGTATGCAAATGGAGGTTTCCCAGGAAATTTTTCATTCCAGGCTCTGCATTTAGATCTCCATGCCTCAGCACAAGTTGCATTTGGAGGGAGGGGACGAGGGCCTGGGGCCGGCCCTGGGAGGAGACAGCAGCGCCCCACCCAGAGCGAGTGGACACCACACTGCCGATACTCTCTATGACGGCGCAGCGTTTCACCTGTTCCCCTGGGCTTCAACTGGGTTTTTTCTCCTCAAGCCCTCCCTGCTCACAGTGTGTGTAGCTGTTCTCAAGCCAGCACCATTCGCGTTCCCGCCCGATACGGGCAGAGCGAGAAAGACGAAAGGGCGGTGAGTCTCGCTTGCGTGAGGAAGCTTTGGGGATTTTGGCTTGAATTTAAAGACGAGTAAATTAACTAATTAACAACAGTTTGTTTGAAATGCAGAATGACTTTGCCGGTTCTTTGCATAGAAAATCGCTCTCCTGATTTTCCTGCAATATTTTGCCATTTTTCACCAAAGAAGTGGCTCGATCTTGAATTAGGCATGGCAACTACCAGAATGCCATTCCCCCTACACTTACTGCATGGCAACTACCAGAATGCGATTCTCCCTACACTTACTGCACAGCAACTACCAGAATGCAATTCCCCCCCCTACACTTACTGCATGGCAACTACCAGAATACAATTCCCACTACACTTACTGCATAGCAACTACCAGAATGCCATTATCCCTACACTTACCGCATGGCAACTACCAGAATGCAATTCCCCCTACACTTACGGCATGGCAACTACCAGAATGCAATTCCCCCCCCTACACTTACTGCATGGCAACTACCAGAATGCAATTCCCCCTACACTTACTGCATAGCAACTACCAGAATGCCATTCCCCATACACTTCCACTGCCAGAATTTCAATGAAGATCTGCAAAGAGAGTTGCTCACAAGCCAGCGGAGATGTTCAAGTCAGTCAATTTATTTAGCACAGGATTGTTAGCTGCAGTTTTGTACAGAGAAAATGTTGGGACTTTATGCTAAAATAATTTACAGGAGGAGAGTTCTATCTCTAAAGGAGCAGGTGCGGCTGGGATGAAAGATTTCTTGCTGATCAAAATACACAAATACTAGAAGCGTTCAGCAATGGGAAAACGAAAATATGAAATTCTATAATTATCGTAGCAAGCTTTAGAAAGAAGAATAAAAATGAATCTCCTTGATATATTTGATGATTTGTTTTCGATCGGCACTTCAGTGAATTATTGTTAGGTTGTCAATTTTTTTTTGCTTGATTCTTGATTGATTGATCAGTTGATTCTTGATGGATTGATCAGTTGATTCTTGATGGATTGATCAGTTGACTCTTGATTGATTGATGAGTTGATTCTTGATTGATTGATCAGTTGATTCTTGATTGATTGATCAGTTGATTCTTGATAGATTGATCAGTTGACTCTTGATTGATTGATGAGTTGATTCTTGATTGATTGATCAGTTGATTCTTGATTGATTGATCAGTTGATTCTTGATGGATTGATCAGTTGATTCTTGATTAATTGATCAGTTGATTCTTGATTGATTGATCAGTTGATTCTTGATTGATTGATCAGTTGATTCTTGATTGATTGATCAGTTGATTCTTGATAGATTGATCAGTTGATTCTTGATAGATTGATCAGTTGATTCTTGATGGATTGATCAGTTGACTCTTGATTGATTGATGAGTTGATTCTTGATTAATTGATCAGTTGATTCTTGATTGATTGATCAGTTGATTCTTGATTGATTGATCAGTTGATTCTTGATAGATTGATCAGTTGATTCTTGATAGATTGATCAGTTGATTCTTGATAGATTGATCAGTTGATTCTTGATGGATTGATCAGTTGACTCTTGATTGATTGATGAGTTGATTCTTGATTAATTGATCAGTTGATTCTTGATTGATTGATCAGTTGATTCTTGATTAATTGATCAGTTGATTCTTGATTGATTGATCAGTTGATTCTTGATTGATTGATCAGTTGACTCTTGATTGATTGATCAGTTGATTCTTGATTGATTGATCAGTTGATTCTTGATTGATTGATCAGTTGATTCTTGATTGATTGATCAGTTGATTCTTGATAGATTGATCAGTTGATTCTTGATAGATTGATCAGTTGATTCTTGATGGATTGATCAGTTGACTCTTGATTGATTAATGAGTTGATTCTTGATTAATTGATCAGTTGATTCTTGATTGATTGATCAGTTGATTCTTGATTGATTGATCAGTTGATTCTTGATAGATTGATCAGTTGATCAATTGATGTTTGATAAGTCCGTGCAAATTGATACTGTATTGCTCATCGTCAGAGGAGGGGTCAATGAGTACTTGAAAAACCCAACCCAGTTTGCATCATCAGTCCAGCCTAGTGCCGGACAAAAGTGCATCAAAAGTGCAGTTTGCCACCCCTCAGTCTTCGCGCTGTTTGTCCTCGGCCGCGGCCAGCCGCTCGGCCGTCAGCTCGCGACCTTCGGCGTGGCAGCGACGGAGCAGCCCAGCCAGACGGCGCCGGCCGAGGTCATCCAGCGCGTCGCCGAGAGACTCAACCTGCGCATCGGCTCCGTCCGCGGCCCTGGCGCGCTTCCAGTACAGCAGCAGCCGGTAGGGGATGCTGGCCGCGGCTGGCGGGTAGCGCAGCGGCGCCGACTCGAAGCTCAGCACCGAGATGGCGCTGTCCGGCAACCCCAGCTGGCCAGCCAGGTCGGCCGCCTCGCTGCCGGACAGCCGGCCAGCCAGGTGCTGCAGAGACGCGCGGCTCAGCGCCCTGGACTCGCGGCCGTCTGTGTGACAATTGAAAATAAATTCAGAAAATCACTGGTTGTAGAATATTATAAAATTAGGACAATAATTATCTTAAGATGCTACTGGCCAGATCGGGAGTAAGTAGCGTAGCCCAGGAGTTGGACATTATTAATAAAATAATAGTCTACATTTTTAAAGTGAGAAAGGAAGGCAGGCATATAGAATTGTGCTGCTGTGCTTGAAAAGTGGCGTGCAGAAACATGTGACTCGATTTACTCGAACCAAAAGTTCTTTTTTGTGCAAGGTGGAATTTTTGTGCAGGGTGACTTCACAGGTCTCGAAAATATCCGATTTACACAACATATAAATTTGCTCATAAATGAGATGTACAGACGATAATGTACTCGCAAGGTGCTGCCGTCAGTTGATGTCCAGTTTTTGTCAGAGGGGGAAGTCGCACGAAACCTTAAATAAGTGCAGTTGATTAATGAGATCGTGTCTATGCATGGCAGGTGGTCATGCTGAGGTCACTATTAACTTTAGTCAGATCTCCAGTAACAGCTTGGATGATGAGGGATCGTCAGCGAATCCTCAGGGGATTATCGGCTAACCTACAGGGGATTATCAGCAAACCTACAGGGGATTATCAGCAAACCTACAGGGGATTATCAGCAAACCTACAGAGGATTATCAGCAACCCTACAGAGGATTATCAGCAAACCTACAGGGGATTATCAGCAAACCTACAGGGGATTATCGGCAAACCTACAGGGGATTATCGGCAAACCTACAGGGGATTATCAGCAAACCTACAGAGGATTATCAGCAACCCTACAGGGGATTATCGGCAAACCTACAGGAGATTATCAGAAAAGCTACAGGGGATTATCAGCAAACCTTCAGGGAACAGTCAGCCTTCAGGGAGTTCCGTCAGACAATTCAGCCATCAGCCACTCACGGATCGGCGATCTGGCGGTGCGCCTGGGCGCGGTGAGCCGCTGCAGGCTCTCCTGCTTGGCCTCCTCGGGCTTCAGCCGGTAGATGCGCAGGTCCAGCAGCCGCGGGTAGTACCTGTACCAGGCCGGCCGCTGCTCTGCCGGCTTCGCGTTCTGTGTCGTCTGCGTGGCCGCGACCGCCGCCTCCCCATCCGACGGCTCCTCCGGCGCAGGTGGCGGCTTCAAGTCCAGGTAGGCTTTGAGATCTCGGAAGCCGATGGTGAACTCGTGATTCGACAGCTGCTCACCGCTGCCGCTGAGCACGGTGATCACGCCTCTGTGTGTGAGAATGCGTTGTTTGGGTTTAGATGGGTAAAAAGACCGGACAGAAGACTCAAGCTCCAAGCTCTTGCAGCGGATTCGAGCCCCCATCCTCGGACAGCATATTCGAACCCCGATTCTCGGACACCAGATTCGAGCCCCCATCCTCGGGACAGCAGATTCGAACCCCCATTCTTTGACAGCAGATTCGAACCCCCATCCTCGGGACAGCAGATTCGAACCCCCATCCTCGGGACAGCAGATTCGAACCCCCATCCTCGGGACAGCAGATTCGAACCCCCCAGTTTCGGACAGCAGATTCGAACCCGAGTCAAGCATGAATCAAAGCCTCACTTGAACGTCAGCGTCTCGCGACCCGCCAAATCCACCAGCTTCTCGTCGTTGTCCAGCGGCTCGCCAGAGTCGGCCGCCAGCTCGAGCAGGTAGTCATAAAAGTCGCTGGTGATGGTGGCCGTCCGCGCGGTCGGCACGATCTCGAACAGCGCCATCCGGCCGGCGAAGCGCCGGTGAAACTGCACGCAGACCTCCTCGCGGGCTCGCGACTCGCCCAGGTGGCGCAGACGGAAGTCACCCGACATCTGCAGCGTCACGGTGGCGCCGTCGCGCAGCTCGACCTCCACGCGACGGTTGCGCGCCTCTTCGAGGGCTGCCTCTGCCGCTGCCGCCACTGCCGATGTGTCGCGCTCTCGGCGACGCCGGCGCAGCTGCCGCATAACCTCCTGGACTTCCGACTGCCTCGGCTGGTTCTTCTCCAGCCGGCGCCACTCCACACCGGCGCTGGTGGCATCGATGTCGAATCGCGGCTGCTGCGGCTGCTGTTCCTCCTCGCTGATTGGCGCCAGGCGCGCGCCGAGGGCCCAGCGGCGCCGCTCAAAAGCGGCAAACAGCAGCAGCTCGCCGGGCTCAGCGGCGTTCATCTCGGCGCAGCGGGGAAAACCGAGAGCTGCGCGGGGCAGCCACTGGGGGGAGGCCGCCTCCAGCAGGCAGAAGCGCGCGGGCTGGCGGCACTCGAAGCTGATGGACTTGCGGGTGAGCCGCACGGAGGCCTTCTTGGCGTCCAGGGCGGCCCAGGCGGTCTCGGGCCGCTGCCGGCTCATAATGGCCAGGCGGTCAAGGATTTCCCGCCTCTCGGCGCCGCACATCCAGTCGGGCAGCGGCAGCTTGACCGTCAGGCCGCGCCGGCAGGGCGGGCCGTCGTAGTCCAGGCTGTACATCGGGGACAGCGAGGCGATGTCCAGCGTCTCGGAGCGGTGCAGCTTGCGGACAAGCGACATGCGGTCTGGCGAGAACGGGATGATCTGCGGGTTTGTTCCCGGACGGGCAATTTAATTCTTTTAATTTTAATTTTAATTCTGAGTTAAGCTATGTTGGCCGCGGTTAGTACGTGACTAAACAGTCAGCCATGTACATCGCGCACCATGCACATACTCTGCAATGCAAACTGCGCATCTTCCTCACCGAGAAGTCGATGCGACCCGGCTCCGTGAAGGCGTTCTTCGGCACCCGCAGTGACGCCAGAGGGTCCAGCTGGAGTCGCATGATGCCCCCGTCCGGGGTCACCCGCACCGGCTCCTTCACCGGCGACAGCAGCGCCAGATAAACCCCGGTTGTCTCCACCTCCACCGTCACGAAGGTGTCATCTTCTGCCGACGGCTGCGCCACGGGCAGCTCTCGCCACTCCCCCGAATCGCCTTCGCTGATGTCGACCTCGCCGTCTTTAGCTTCGGCGCGGTGCATCAGCCGCAGGCGGCTCAACGGAGGCTCCGGACGTTTCAACATTGGAAGCGTCAGGAGCAGCTGGCAGGGCAGGCGGCCGCGGCTGGTCGCCAGCACGTACACAGGCGACACCACCGACTCCAACTCGGCCAGGTCCGGACAGAAACCGGCGAGCTCGGCCGGCTGCACCGCCGCCACCTCCAGCGCGTCGGTAGGTCGGCCGAAGGCGCCCTCCGGGACAACGACGCAGCCGCCCTCCGGCAGCTGGAAGCGGCCACCGCGACGGCCGGGGTGCAGGCAGACGGAGTGACTGCAAAACAGGAACAAATGAGGAATGGTGAAGCTTCTTGCTTTGAATAGTAAGGCCAAGTAATAATTTAAAATTGGATTTTGCCTACTGACAAAAGTAGTAAAATTCAGACGGACACTGCACTACTCACTCGAATTGGGAGAAAATGGCCTCCAGGCCTTTTGGCTGCTCAGCTTCGCTGCCCACCAGCTGCAGGTGGTGCGTCTTGGCGTGGTGGCCAGACCTGGCCTTCGCCAGCGGCTGCCGCACCGCCGCGGGCTCTGGCAGAAGTAGCTCGGCGCCTGCAAGGGGAAGATTCAGCTGCACCTGTGAGCTCTGTTACTAGTCTGACCAAACTGTCTGACCAAACTGTTTGACCAAACTGTCTCTGACCAAACTGTCTCTGACCAAACTGTCTCTGACCAAACTGTCTCTGACCAAACTGTCTGATCAAACTGTCTCTGACCAAACTGTCTGACCAAATTGTCTGACCAAACTGTCTCTGACCAAACTGTCTCTGACCAAACTGTCTGACCAAACTGTCTGACCAAACTGTCTGACCAAACTGTCTCTGACCAAACTGTCTGACCAAACTGTCTCTGACCAAACTGTCTGACCAAACTGTCTCTGACCAAACTGTCTCTGACAAAACTGTCTCTGACCAAACTGTCTGACCAAATTGTCTGACCAAACTGTCTCTGACCAAACTGTCTCTGACAAAACTGTCTCTGACCAAACTGTCTGACCAAACTGTCTGACCAAACTGTCTCTGACCAAACTGTCTGACCAAACTGTCTCTGACCAAACTGTCTGACCAAACTGTCTCTGACCAAACTGTCTCTGACCAAACTGTCTCTGACCAAACTGTCTGACCAAACTGTCTCTGACCAAACTGTCTGACCAAACTGTCTGACCAAACTGTCTCTGACCAAACTGTCTCTGACCAAACTGTCTCTGACCAAACTGTTTGACCAAACTGTCTGACCAAACTGTCTGACCAAACTGTCTGACCAAACTGTCTGACCAAACTGTCTGACCAAACTGTCTCTGACCAAACTGTCTGACCAAACTGTCTGACCAAACTGTCTGACCAAACTGTCTCTGACCAAACTGTCTCTGACCAAACTGTCTCTGACCAAACTGTCTCTGACCAAACTGTCTGACCAAACTGTCTGACCAAACTGTCTCTGACCAAACTGTCTCTGACCAAACTGTCTCTGACCAAACTGTCTCTGACCAAACTGTCTCTGACCAAACTGTCTGACCAAACTGTCTGACCAAACTGTCTGACCAAACTGTCTGACCAAACTGTCTCTGACCAAACTGTCTGACCAAACTGTCTGACCAAACTGTCTGACCAAACTGTCTCTGACCAAACTGTCTGACCAAACTGTCTGACCAAACTGTCTGACCAAACTATCTCTGACCAAACTATCTCTGACCAAACTGTCTCTGACCAAACTGTCTGACCAAACTGTCTCTGACCAAACTGTCTCTGACCAAACTGTCTCTGACCAAACTGTCTCTGACCAAACTGTCTCTGACCAAACTGTCTGACCAAACTGTCTGACCAAACTGTCTGACCAAACTGTCTGACCAAACTGTCTCTGACCAAACTGTCTGACCAAACTGTCTGACCAAACTGTCTGACCAAACTGTCTCTGACCAAACTGTCTGACCAAACTGTCTGACCAAACTGTCTGACCAAACTATCTCTGACCAAACTATCTCTGACCAAACTGTCTCTGACCAAACTGTCTGACCAAACTGTCTGACCAAACTGTCTGACCAAACTGTCTGACCAAACTGTCTGACCAAACTGTCTCTGACCAAACTGTCTCTGACCAAACTGTCTGACCAAACTGTCTGACCAAACTGTCTGACCAAACTGTCTGACCAAACTGTCTCTGACCAAACTGTCTGACCAAACTGTCTGACCAAACTGTCTGACCAAACTGTCTGACCAAACTGTCTCTGACCAAACTGTCTGACCAAACTGTCTGACCAAACTGTCTGACCAAACTATCTCTGACCAAACTATCTCTGACCAAACTGTCTCTGACCAAACTGTCTGACCAAACTGTCTGACCAAACTGTCTGACCAAACTGTCTGACCAAACTGTCTGACCAAACTGTCTCTGACCAAACTGTCTCGGACCAAACTGTCTGGCCAAATAGTCTCTGAATCAAAAATCAATCGACAGCCAATTGTCACTGACAGCTAATTGTCACTGACAGCCAATTGTCACTGACAGCCAATTGTCACTGACAGTCAATTGTCACTGACAGCCAATTGTCACTGACAGCCAATTGTCACTGACAGCTAATTGTCACTGACAGCCAATTGTCACTGACAGCCAATTGTCACTGACAGCCAATTGTCACTGACAGCTAATTGTCACTGACAGCCAATTGTCACTGACAGCCAATTGTCACTGACAGCCAATTGTCACTGACAGCCAATTGTCACTGACAGCTAATTGTCACTGACAGCCAATTGTCACTGACAGTCAATTGAGGATCTGTCTCATCGGAAAGGCTGCACAATTTCAATAGAAAATACGAGAAATTTACACCAATTAAAATTTTGACTCACTGGTCATGTCGAGTTCTCAGGCTTGAAAAAGGACTGAGGTAGTGGGCGAATATTTAAATCGATAATAAAGTTGCTGAGGCCCAGTTCACAGAGATAACGGCAGCAGTTCTCTAACACTTGACCTGGGCAGGCAAAGGGCCGGCTGCCTCTTTAAGTAGGCAGGGGCGCCGCCATTGTGCAGCTCAAGTAAACAAAAATTTGACAAGAACTCCTCCTCACTCAGCCTTCAGCGGCAGCAGGTCTACCCGCCCTCCCCCACTCCCTGCCTGTCAACAGCTTTCCGCGCCTCACCTCAGGTGACCTCAGACATTGTTGAGGTCTGCTTTTGTGATGCCTTTGTGAGTTGTGCGCATTCAGGCCCGGCCAAGGACACCAAAGAAATGAAACTTGGATTGCCGGTTTTTTTTCCAGACTGAAAATTTTTTGAAAAAAATTTCAAGGGGCGCCGCCATGGATTTTGTGGTGGGGGGGGGACAAAGCCAGGAATTCTACATGCACATGTACTGAACTAAATTCTTACATGTACATTATTTTGAGAATCGGTGTTGTCATCACTCATTTTGGCGCCGTAGGCAACTCATTTTAGCGCAATAGGCACTCATTTTGGCGCCGCAGACACTAATTTCGGCGCCCAGTCACTTATTTTAGCGCCGCAGTCACTCATTTTAGCGCCGCAGTCACTTATTTTAGCGCCGCAGACACTAATTTCGGCGCCCAGTCACTTATTTTAGCGCCGCAGTCACTCATTTTAGCGCCGCAGTCACTTATTTTAGCGCCACAGACACTAATTTCGGCGCCCAGTCACTTATTTTAGCGCCGCAGTCACTCATTTTAGCGCCACAGACACTAATTTCGGCGCCCAGTCACTTATTTTAGCGCCGCAGTCACTTATTTTAGCGCCGCAGTCACTTATTTTAGCGCCGCAGTCACTCATTTTAGCGCCGCAGTCACTTATTTTAGCGCCACAGACACTAATTTCGGCGCCCAGTCACTTATTTTAGCGCCGCAGTCACTTATTTTAGCGCCACAGACACTAACTTCGGCGCCCAGTCACTTATTTTAGCGCCGCAGTCACTCATTTTAGCGCCGCAGTCACTTATTTTAGCGCCGCAGTCACTCATTTTAGCGCCGCAGTCACTTATTTTAGCGCCGCAGTCACTCATTTTAGCGCTACAGTCACTCATTTTAGCTCCACAGACACTAATTTCGGCGCCCATACACTTATTTTAGCGCCGCAGTCACTCATTTTAGCGCCGCAGTCACTCATTTTGGCGCCGCGCAGGCGCTATGTTTTGTCGCCGTGAAGCAAAATTTTTTATTTCCATAACGGGTCACACGGGGGGTGGGGGGGGGACAAAGCATTGGCGTGTCCCTCCATAGCTTTTACTGGGGGGACATGTCCGCGCACAACTACGACTTCAAGTTAAACAAAAATATGTAAAGAACTGCTTTCAAAACTTTTATTAAAATCCCTATGAGTACACTGAACATACTGCTCACTGCTGGCTTCAGAATGCCTGACAGTGAGGGGTTTGGGGCCACTCCAGACACTTTGCTTAAGCCTCCACGGCCCACCGGGCGCCCCCTCTCCGCCGGTGTTTTTAAAGCTGCGCAGTAAACAGGCAGGCCGGCTCCGGTTTTTCGTCCCGAAATGTTTTTGTTTAAGCAGAAGCGGATCGCGTAGCGGTGCTCAAAAATATTTTTATTTATAATTATCTGAGTAAATATAGTATTAGATATTATTTTGTTGAAAATAACAGAAGCGACAAGCGTTTTTGAATGCAGAGACAGCATGGCTGCTACAGACTTGTATTTTAAATAAATAGAGTTATCGGTTTCGTCTGCAAAAGCCCAGAAAAATAACAAAATATATGCTTTTCATACTACTTGTTAAAGGACAGACAGTAGAGGACAGAGAAGAAAACCAAAATTATTGAGATTATATTTTTATTTATATTTTTTAACGATTGGTAATTGTGGATTTAGGATAGAAAACGACAGTAAAATTCTCATAAGTAGTAAATAGCGATTGCGAGTTAGAATTATTCTCGAGTTTCAGTAGTTTGTTCAAGCAACAAAAAAGAGAGTAGATTTGCTATCCAGAAGGTTATAGGTGTATAAATATGCTTTTATACATTATTTCATATAGCTCGTAAATCTACATTGAAATTGATTAAAATTCCTTGCGGCGTTACCAACTTTGTTCAAAAAAGCTTTTAAGGAAAAGGCGCGAATTTGATTTTTGGCGTGGATATGATTTGATTTGCAATTGGAGGGTATTCTAGAGTTCAGATATGGCAGAAAATATCACGGAATCTGCTGTTTTCCTAATCGGCTTTGAAGAGGCCTCCGGTTTCTCACTCGGCTGCGACCTTCACCTTCTGCTGCGGCTCCTCCAGCTCCGGCGCTTCGACTTTGTAGGGCTTCGCCTTGGGACCGCCGCGCAGGTAGGTCTTGTTGATGAAGGCCAGCAGTTTGTCCACGCGGCTCGGCAGGGTGACGTTGAGCTGCTCGTCCAGGCTCTGGTTGCGGTAGTCGGTGCTGGCCAGGTTGTGACCGAAGTAGGCCCTGGCGGCCCGGCTCTGGCCCAGGCCGACAAACATCATGGCCCTGCGGAGACAAGCGGAGGCAAACTCCATTGGAATGATTTTTCACTGATTCTCCATCACTGTGCTCAAAACTACCCCTCAGGTGAACTACCCCACATGTAAAGTACCCCTCAGGTGAACTACCCCTCAGGTAAACTACCCCTCAGGTGAATTATCCCTCAGGTGAACTACCCCTCAGGTGAACTACCCCTCAGGTAAACTACCCCTCAGGTGAATTATCCCTCAGGTGAACTACCCCTCAGGTGAACTACCCCTCAGGTGAACTACCCCTCATGTAAACTATCCCTCAGGTGAACTACCCCTAAGGTAAACTACCCCTCAGGTGAATTATCCCTCAGGTGAACTATCCCTCAGGTGAACTACCCCTCAGGTGAACTACCCCTCATGTAAACTATCCCTCAGGTGAACTACCCCTCAGGTGAGCTACTCCTCAGGGGAACTATCCCTCAGGTGAACTATCCCTCAGGTAAACTACCCCTCAGGTGAACTACCCCTCAGATGAACTACCCCTTGGAAAACTACCCCTCATGTAAACTACCCCTCATGTAAACTACCCCTCAGGTGAACTACCCCTCAGATGAACTACCTCTTGGAAAACTACCCCTCAGGTAAACTACCCCTCAGATGAACTACCCCTTGGAAAACTACCCTCATGTAAACTACCCCTCAGTTAAACTACCCCTCATGGTGAACTACCCCTTAGGTGAACTACCCCTTAGGTGAACTACCCCTCAGGTGAACTACCCCTCAGGTGAACTACCCCTTAGGTGAACTACCCCTCAGGTGAACTACCCCTCAGGTGAACTACCCTTTAGGTGAACTACTCCTCAGGTGAACTACTCCTCAGGTGAACTACCCCTCAGGTGAACTACCCCTCAGGTGAACTACCCCTCATGTAAACTATCCCTCAGGTGAACTACCCCTAAGGTAAACTACCCCTCAGGTGAATTATCCCTCAGGTGAACTATCCCTCAGGGGAACTATCCCTCAGGTGAACTAGATAGAAGCATTTTTGTAAAAATTTTCTGCAAGTAAAAGAGGCCGACTAGTACTCTTTAAAATAGCCAATTCCGCCGCAGCGGAGCATAGCAACAATTTTTAATTGCCTACTGGGAACAGTTGCTTTTCTATTAAAAGCCGGCCAACAGGCAGCCTAGCTGCATTAGCTATTAGCTTTAAAGTGTCCTTGCGTTGTAACTTGTCGCTTCACTTGAAGCCTAGTGCAGGCAAATTGTAAGGCTACAAAGTCAGAAGCAGCTGCGGGGGGCAACTTGGACCCTCACAGGTTCCCTGTGTGGGCAGGCAGCTTGTCTCCATTTCTTTTTTGCCTGGGCTGGGGAGCAGCGTCTCAGTTTTGAGTCCCACCACGATGGCGGCACTCCGCAAGGAACAATAGGGGCCCTCCGCGACACCCCGCCTGAATCTTTTGCCCCACCTCATGCTGTCTCCGCATGTCTCATCAGGGAAGCCAGCACTGGGAAGACACTGGTAAAGGTACAGGTTCAGCTGCTCACGCAAGCGGAGCCTTTTGCATGCGTCAAAGGAAGTTTATTTTAGCAACTGAGTGGGGACTGTTAAAAAGAGTAAATTCACCAGGAATCGCACTTAGAAACGGTTATGTAAAGTCGGAGCCAGTGAATTGCGAATGAAATTTCTTCTACAACGCACTGCCTACAATCCTGAGGCAAATGTTTCCGCATTCAGACTGGGGCTAGAATGGCTTATACAGGGTATTTGCACTGACAATGAAAAAGCGGAGGCCGCACCGCCTTGCGGGTCATTTGTGTCTAGAGTCGGCACAATGGGCATGCCAGGTTGTCTGCGGCACAACTGTCCCAGACCAGAAGCAGCCACAACCCCCTAAAAACTAACTGATGCACTCAAATCTAAGAATTTCGGTCGCTAGGCAAAAACTTTACTCACTTTTGCACCATAAAGTCGACCATCTCGTGCTCATTCTCCTGCTTCTCAACGTCGTCTTTAACCTTGGCAAAGGCCTCGTTCAGGATTGAGACGAACATATTCAGCAAGATGAAGATGACGAAGATGGCGTACATGGCGAAAATCAGAGGTCCCAAGATCGGCTCGGACTCGTACAGCTCGAGGAATTTGAACTTGCCCAGCGCGATCTGCATCAGCTGCTCCATGGTGTACAGGAAGGTGCTGTAGCCGTACAGACGCTGCAAGAAGATGAGATGGAAAGTCTGCACAAAGGCGCAGAACATGATGAAGAACATGATGAAGAATTGGCGGATGTCCTTGGCGGCAATGCGCACAACGTCGCCCATCATGCCCATGCGCTTGTTGAAGCGGAGCAGTCGGATGAACTTTAGCGTGGACACAAACACGATAAATGCGGTGAAGTACGTCAGGTACTCATTCCAGAAGGCCACGTACTGGAAGTTCAGATAGACGTTGCCACCATACTTGCTGAACTCTTCCGTTAGTTTCGAAGTCTCGTAAATCACGTAAGCATAGGCGGCAATGCTGAGCACGCTGCCGAATAGGATAAACAGTTCAGCAAGATTCCATATGCTCCAGAAGTAGGCCTTGCGCTGCTTGTAGATGTTGCGCAGCTCCTTGATAATCATTCCAAGTAGCATGAGGCAGAAAAGCACCTGGCAGGCTATCTCGAACGACTTCAGGCCTGAACCCAGGAAGCTGAGCAAGTTAGCTGCTTGGAACCGGTAGATTCCAACCATTCCGCCAGTGCCCGAGAGCTCAAATACGATGGTCCCGATGCCGAACAGGTTCACGTTGGGGTTGTAGAAGGCCAGGTCAATAAACACGGCCCGTGTTTGCCTGTCCAGCCACTGCAGTGTCTTCAGCTCGTTTATGTTAGCCTGCATGGCGCTAAGCGAGCCCCGGAACTGAAACACGTAGCCGCCAGAGGCATAGGTGTACTGCCGAGCCATGTAGGGCCCCATGTTCTTCAGCGCTGAGCCGCTGGTGAATTTGAAAGCCTCGTATTGCGGCTTCGATGAGGTCTTGTTCGGATCGTAAGCTTGCCACTTGGGACTGAAATCACTCTTCTCTTCGGCCGAGAAGCTGTAGCTCTCGACGCAGTGACCAACTAGATAGCGTACGCTGGGCAGCACCGAGCAGGTGTCCATGCGGACTCGCTTCTGCCGCATGATGGCGTAGCCGACCAGCCGGGCAACGCGGTCCCCGGTAAAGCCGCGCTGCAGCAGCGGTGGATCGTTGTTGTACCACGGCCCGGCCCGGATTCCTGGCATGAATTTGGTCTGCATCCAGTTCCAGAACTCTTCCTCGGTGGAGATGCCGGGGATGCCCTCGCCACTGGTCATTCCCAAGTCGGGCAGAAGCAGTCTCTCCATCTGCTCCTTCAGAACGTAAGCGTTCGGATCGCGGAAGGCGAAGGTGACGAAAAGCAGCAAGAAATAAAAGAGCATGTAAAAGCTGATTTCGCGAAGAATGTCGAACATTTTCTTCTCCTTCAAGCGTCGCTCCCGGGCGCGTTCCAGCAACTCTCCCGACGGCGGCTGGATTCCAGACCTGCACTGGCCTCTCTGTCCCTCCAAATCGTCTTCGTGAAGCCACTCCTCGTCCATTTGCAGCCCGTTTCGCTGACCCAGCTCATTCAGCACCTCCTCCTCATCGTCCAAAAACTCCTCCTCGTCTACAGAGTTCTTTTTGCACAGCAAGGCCATAAAAGCTGTCATCATGAGCACTTTGAGCGGCTGCGACAACATCACGGAAGAGAAAAACGAGATGAAAAGCGAGGAGATCCACTTCTTGCAAGTTTCATCCCCAAACTGGATGCCATAGAAGGTGGTGAACAAAGCGGAGACCGCCGTTCCTATCACCAGAATTGACCACGAAATAATGCGCACCCACCACGGAAAGCGAACTTGCTTCGGTAATTTTTTCTCCTCGACGTCCACTTGCCGAACTGACGCCGGAGGATTCACGGCTGCTGCCGGACTCTCGGCGTACTCGGCTCTGTCGCCCTGCTGCGATTCCTTGCCCCAGTCAGCCCCGTCGAAGTGGTCGTTGATGGCCTTCTTCAGCTGATTGATGTAACCAACTCGTAGTTTCGACCGACGGAACAGTTCCATGACAACAAAGAGCGGCAGGAACGAGATCAGATTGGTCACGACACCCACGTATATCATTCTAGGCGTCAGTAGAAACGGTCCGATTGTGAGACCGTCACTAGCAGCCGGCTTTGACGGGCCCTCCCTCTGGTAGAACATGCAGGTCGTCACCATGGACAGGAACAGGAGCATCAGACAGCACGCCACGCGCTCAACCCTCGTGAACCGGGACTCCGGCGGTCTGGCCATGACAGAAAGCCACAGATGACCGTCAGTCAGTCGCTTCTTTGTGTCCATCGAGAACAAATAGCTGAAATCACCCAGTTCCTGGTTGCCCGCTACCGGTACGACCCGGTCCACCGCTCCGTCATCTTCTTCGACCGCCATCCACCGGTTGACTACAAAGTGGTATCGCCGCCTTGTCTGCAAGTCAATAATAGACACGTAGTTGCAGTACCAAGAGGCGGCGGAGCCTTCGCCGCTATTGTCGTGCCACAAACGGAGAAAGTTCAGCGATCCAAGAGGTCTGTGGAGGATATAGATAAAATTATGTTTGAATGGGTTTGGCTACTAAAGTGCGTAAATTAAGCAGGAGGCCCGTCTACGCACCTCTCCACGGCGAGCAGGAACCGGTCAACACATCCGCGCTGCAACACTTTTCTGCTTCTGTCCATCAAGTGTCGCGTGTCGGTCTCGTCACGTTCGCCGCTAAGGATGAAAAACACATTGGAGTCGGTGCCGGCGCCCCGGCGCATGCCGGTGCTGACGACTATCTCGTACAAGTACTTGTGGTCCGGGTTGTTGTCCGGAAGAGGCGCCACTCCTAGCTACAAATAAAACATGCGATGGTTTGCGACTGGTTTTTAATAGTCACTAACCAGTTTTAAACCCTGCTCCTCTGCCCTGCCAGTGTCAACTTGGCTGAGTGCGTGAGATCAAAAAACTCATTCTTACCTTTTCCAGATCCTTTTTGTCGGATCGACGCGCCCAAACAAAAACGGCAATGAAGATTACAGCGATGACAATCTCCGTGACAAACAGAGTCGGATTCTTGGTGAAATCAAAGTTTGAAAACACGTAGTTCCAGTCGATAGTGTTGGGCGATTCAACCCAGCCGCCAGCGAACGAGGTCAAGTGAGTGCACTGGCAGTGCGTGACGCGAACCGTTGTGAGCGGTCCGACCGTGCAACCTCCGGTATTCCAGGAGGGCTGGCCTGGCTTAATTGCGTAGCAGCTGGCGGAGAAGATGCGCACGGTATACTTGATGCTGAACTGGTTGGTGTACTCATAAGGAATCGAAGGCCGAGTGAGCGGACCGTAGCGGTTCCACTCCGCCTGAGACATCTCCCTGACACCGAACTTGAGCTTGTCGATACTTCGATCCCAGTCGGATGCCGATTTTTTTACACGAGCTTTGGCTTCCTTGTACTCGGCATTGGTCACAAAGAAGGTGAAAGGGTCCGGGTCGTTTGGTCCAGGCGTCTCGTTGCAGAAGCGCGTGTGGGAGGGGATCATGCCCCACCAATCAAAGCCCTCGCTTGCGTCTGTCAGCGATGGCGGCTTCCAGAGACGGCCAACCACAAGAAACTGCCGACAAGGAGTGACGCCAAGTGTGAAGTTCTCGAACCGCAGCTGGAAGTGCACGGACTGGTCAGAGCCGGTCAGCTGGAACTCGTGCAGGATCAGCTTCTGCTCAGCAATGCGATTCTTGCCGAACGGCCCATCAGCGGTACCTGGGATTTCTATCCCCTCGGGAATGCGAGGTATCGGCTGCATCGGATTGGGATCTATGTAATTCGGCTCCTCGAACGTTGGATCTTTGCGCAGAAAAATGTCGAAGAAGCTGCTTCCCGTGTCAGTTACGGAAATTTCGGTGCCGTTTTCATCCGACAGGTTCAGCGTCACAACCTCCGAAGTGGTCGACACGCTGCAATCGCCGTTGTTGGTGGCGGCGCTGACGTATGGATTAGTCGGAGTTGCCATGGCAGTCAGGCTGACAGAGCTGCGTGCTCCGGTGCAGCGACCCTCCGGACCGCCGGTAACGCTGCACATGTTGGTTGGGAGAGTGACCCTGGAACGACCCGTGCGCACCAGGCTACCGCTCAGGCTGGCGGGCTCGGACTTTTGCAGCACCAGACTGAGCTGGGACGATTTTATGTTCATTGGCTTGTCGTTCATCACTAGTTTAGAAGTCATCGACTTTGTCAGCTTGGTGATCGAGGACATACAGCTAGAGGTGACCTCGGTCGAAACCTGGGTCTGCACAACGCCGTTTGTCTCATCCACGAATGCGCTGCTGGCCTGACTCAAGGGTTTGTTGGCGAAGCCGTCGCGACTTGACTCCCAGTCGGTGTCGTAGTCTCCAAACGGGGTAGCCATGGACGAGCGCTTATCAGTCAGGGTTCCATGCGACACGTGCACGTTTGAGGCCTGGTGTTGTGCGGGTTAGTGATTGATAGGATAGCATTTTGGATTGTTCGAATTATCAATTGCAAGTGAAAAAGATAAGGATTCGAGTCTCCCTGTAAAGGGCGGGTACGTGACTCACTGTAATTATTTGCGACAAAGTGGCCAACACGGGCATCGAAAGTTCAGTCAGGCGCTCCTTGGATAGAGAGCCGCTGAGGCCTACTACCGCATCGGCCACCTCCACGAGTTTGTTCTTGCAGTTTATCTACAATGTTTGTGGTTTGCATTGACTGTGGCTCATTTGTATTTTACTTCAGTATTCGGGCATAGTATAGGTATCTGAACGGTAACAGCGCTCACCTGCGTCGTCCTGGAGAGGTCGTCAGCGTCTGTGCTCACCACCTGTATCGTATTTGAGACTAGACGAATCTGCTCGTAGTTAGCGCAGGTCATGGTGGCGAAGGTCTCAGACAGCATAGCCAGGACCTGTGCGCGTTCGTCTCTGCTGCGTTCGTAGGCGTCTTTCTCCTTCTGGGACAACGACTTCAGTTTCTAGGATTGTTGCGCGGGGTGTTTGCGGGTGAAGCTTGCATAATGTGTCTTTGTAGTGCGCGAGATCCAAGCTGCAGCGAGACAGTCTTACAGCAAACATATTTTTGGACTGGATTCATTCTAAATAAAGCGTTACTCAATACTCACGTAGCGCTGGATCGAAATTTCACATAGTCGATAAATTTCTTGCTAATAGTCACTTGCGTTAATTCAAAACTTCACTTTGTGACACTACAAAGTTACGAGTTTGTGAAGTTTGGTGTCTTCTACGATGTGAGATTCGAGCTCCTGATAGCAGCCCAAACCCCCCTCCACTCTAGCAAGAGAAAGATGCCACAAAGCTGGGACCCTCATTTTGCAGATTAGAAGCAATAAAAATGATGGATCAGAAATTTTCAATTAAAAAAAGCAGATTAAAGGGGTCGACACTTCACATGAACAGTTGCACTGAACAATCAAAGCAAAGCAGTGTCCCGACAAACGCAGCTGCGAGTGCAGGGGGAGGTGAATTGAAAGCTGACAATTCCATTAGAACTGACGAACCGCTGGGCGGTGCCGATAAAGGAGGCGCTTGCTACCAAGAGTTCATAAATTGTCAAATTTTATTTCCAGATGGTTTCGGCGGAAAAAATAACAACCAGAGCGCCTATTTTAGGGGTAAAAATAAGGTATAGATAATCATTTGAATGCTCTCTATGTGTAACCAGTAGCAAAATTTCACACGGTTTGCCATCGGTGTGAGGAAATCCGAGAAAATCCGAATCGGAAGGGCAATTATTCCGGATAAGCCAAGGTGGAGTAGGTGGGGTCGAATTCGAACGCAGCATGCAGCAGTGCGCAGAGACTGTGACATCACGGTAAAAAGCGCGCGCTCGGGGAAGCGAGACAAGGCAATGAAAGCGGATTTCGCGAGTGTCCGGTCTTACCCGGTAAGCGCCTCCGATGGGTTGGTTT
Organism: Macrostomum lignano; assembly: GCA_002269645.1. Taxonomy (NCBI): domain Eukaryota; kingdom Metazoa; phylum Platyhelminthes; family Macrostomidae; genus Macrostomum; species Macrostomum lignano. The sequence goes on along the minus strand of NIVC01000795.1, from coordinate 170,063 downwards.
TTTGATTTCTGCAAGCATTGGCAGAGCAGGAAGCAATTTTGCATGCCATTTCTAAGTAGAAAGATGTCCGTCACGGTAGATACAAGCGTATAGAATAAAAAATTGAAATAAAAATTCCGCAACTTAAATAAAGATCTTCACCGCAAGGAGGCAAAATTGAGGGCATTCAACGAAATCAACTGGTGCGCCTTGTCGAGCAAACTGTGATGTGTATCGGTGTTTCATGTGGAGCAAACTTAATTAATAAATATGATAAACATAAACTGTAGACTTTTACCTTTTCAAGCTAAAATTATGAATAGTATGTAATCTTATTTAACAATTCAAAGACTCGAGTTTATTTAGATTTTTTAACCCAAGGAAAACTGCAGCAGAGGGACACTACACTCGATTTTCTTCGAAATTTCTCGAAAAACTGGATCGAGTGTAGCGGGCCCTGTTCAGCTGTCCATGTGTCAACCACCATCCAGTATCAGCTTTCCCTAGAAGGCCGTAGAGAGAAGGCCGGTGTGTCCCTTGGCGAGCCCGGCTCGGTGGTCCTGCGACGTCTGTGGCTAGGGGACCTGACCTGTGCAGGCCAGCTGGTCAACCATTAAGGCGTCTTCGCAGTTGGGTCACCCAACCCCACAAGGGATGCAATCTTGAGGTGGCCGAGCACTGACTCCTAGAGGACCCACGCCTATTCCAGCAGTAGAGCGGCACACATGGTGTTTTAATCACGCGACTCCTGGAACTGTCCAATTTTTTATCCTAAAAGCCCTAAGCAGCTTGTCAACTGGGAGTGGCTTGCTATCCCTCGATTGAATGCTTTCGCAGCAGCTTACAGTGATCCCGTTGAGGCTGATCTCGTCGTAACCGCTGCCTGCCGTGGTGACTGACTCGGATCCGGTCAGGCCTGGGAAGAGCAGGGCGGAGCGGGAAAACAAATCAGGATAAGTGAATCCCAGCAGAATCCCACTGACTTTGCTCAGTCAACCAACGCTTTTCTAAAAAATAGCTTGTCGATTCTCTACTCCCTGCTCTCTGATTCAACTGGGACCATCATTTAGTTCCGAGTCGCATGGCTGCTGAGCGGGCTAAAAAGTGACTCCCCACAGTCATTCATTAGTTTCCATAGGCTACGCAGGCCCGTAGTCGGTAGACTTTGATGAAAATAAATACGTTTGGTAGGCTTTCAGTCGCAGCTTCAATTGTTTTTGCTTCTGCGTCTACTGAGCGCTTTCATCTCTGCCTCGTACTTTCACCTATACAGATTCGATATATTCAATGCATTCCACTTCAGGATTTTCTGGCCGCAGCGCAAAAACCCCAGGTTATGACCATAGACTGTAGCTTCTGCAGCTTTCAAGCGTTAGTAGAAATCTGGCTGGCGTGGCCGCTTTACTGATGCAGCAGCAGCTGGTGTCTGTGGCCCAAACCCCGGGGTTTTTAGGGCCTCGGAGACGGCTGCTAAATAGGTACATTGGCAAACGATTTCATTGTTTAGCAATTTGACGATCATTCATATTTTTAATGCAGAACAATCCATTATAGTATTTGTCATGCTATCTCAGCCTAGAGACATCCAAACTCAGCCAGCCCATCTCGACAGTGCGATTTTTTACGTAAGCCAGTCAAGTTTTACCATAGACATGCTTCTTGGGGCCATGCTATCTCAGCCTGGGACATGCAATCTCAGCCACTTTTCAGATGCTATGTCAAGCTGTCCGTGGCTTAGTCTGTGATCGAAGCAAATGAAACAGAATGAGAGCAACAAGCGACGAAGACGAAGCGAGAAGTGTTTGCAATTGAAATCTATATTGGCTGAGATTGCATGTCCCAGGCTGAGATAGCATGGCCTTAAGAAGCATGTCTATGGTAAAAGTCGACTAGCTCGAGCCAAAAAAACGCATTGCGGAATGGGACTGGCTGAGTTTGGATGTCTCTAGGCTGAGATAGCATGACAAATACTATACTACAAACAATGCATTGTCTGTAGGATCGTCAAACAGAAAAACAATGCAAAGAATCAGCGGTCGCAGCACGTGACAACGATTTGTCTATGGCTCGCGCCTACTGGCGCTCGACAGACAATCGTTGTCACGCACTGGGACCGCTGATTATTTATCCATTGGCTAACGATTTCGTTGTTTAAATAATGCTTGTTTTTTAGTTGTTGTTCTTTTTGTTTTTGTTGTTGTTGTTGTCGTTTTTGTTTTTCTTGTTGTTCTTTTTGTCAGTTATGTTTTGTTGTTGTTGCTTTCACCAGATAAACGACCCTAAATTGTTCTTGGTAAAAGAGTGATTTGTCCTACAGCCCAAAAGCTGTTCCTGAAACTCCGAAGACTCCGATCAATTAACTACGTTATCCAACTCTATTTTCGCTTTGGCCACTCTTTCGAATCATTTTTATTAGCTTGCTGCAAACTACAAGGTAATGTTTGGCGGAGGTGATTTGGGGAACCTCGCTGGTGCATCACTGCAGGTACTCACTGCTGATGCTGTTGCGACTCAGCGACACAATCATCGCGGCCAGGCCCTGCACCAACTGGCTGGTCTCCTTCAGGTTGCCCTTGTGAACTGTCTTCAAAATCGAGGAGCTGCCGCGGATAATTTTTTGCAGCTCGCTCGCCGAGTAGCTGCCAGACGGCTCTGACAGCTGAAGTTGAAAAACATTGCGTCACTGCTTTTGCTGCACAGATATTTCACAAGGACCACTGTATCTGATAACAGGACGAAAAAACTCGAAGATCGTGTAATTTTTTGAGGCCAGTTTCCTAGAAAGTACGCGATGAAGATAAAAAAGTTTCTCATCACATAATCAATGATTTCATTGCATCTGGGGCAGTGAAGAGCATGTGACTCTGTTGCATTGTATATAGGTGTGTAGTGAAAGTTTAATTTTCATAATATTTTCTTTTAATAATTTTTTTAATACACAGGTATATTAAAATATAACAGAGTAACATGCTAAATTAAAGAAATGGTAATCTTCACTGCCCTGCCTTCATTGATTTTGGGATTAAAAAATATCTCCACAGTGTATTTTTTTCATAGAAATTGGCCTCCAAAAAAGTTATACGATCTTTGAGTTTTACGTCACGTTAGACTAACAGGGGTCCTTTGAATTCCATTATAACAACCCTCAAGGCGCTCACTGATACTGTCGCTATGCAAGCCGTGGTTGTGGCTCCGTAGCTGTCCGTGGCGATCACGCAGACTTCCACAGAGCTGGCTACATACGGAAACGGGCCCTGGTAAAGTGGCCGGTCGCTGAAGCCGATCAGAGTCGATGCGTTCGTAGTCACGTTGGCCCCCACTTTCACTGCGTTCGTGGCGTGATGAGGTGGTTAGTAATCTAGTTTCAGAGAACTAAGGTGAATTAAGGGGATGAAATTGTCGCATCTGGGTATATTTAGCAGCGCCTAGAAGTTTCCGTACGTCAGCGCTTTCCATAAATAGTAATTATTCCTATGCTAGTCAAAAATAATTTTCTTCGCATTTCTTCCAACTTTCTCAACAAAAGATTTCTGTACATAAACTGCGTATTCTTCATCGTTTAATTATTAGCTGTATGCATATTTTTTGCATTTACTTCTAATAGTTTCTGCACATAATACAGTATGTTATAATCGTATAAATATGCCTATAGATATACGCCAGGCACTAAGCTAAAATCAATCTCTTCCCTGACTAACCAAACATCTAAATAACCTCAGGGATTGAACCACCTCCGTGCTCAACGCCTCATTCATTTCTTCACCCACTGCAAAGCAATATTCATAGCTAAGGTGTTGAGGCAAAACAGGTGACGTTGAATGGCTTGATGAGTAAACTGAGGTGGGATAATAGAATAAAAGGCCATTTCTCACAAATAAACTGATAGGAGTCAATGCCGTCGGAGTCGGTAAATGGTGAGCAGGAAATTTCGAACGGCGTCACCGCAGCCACGCCACTTGTAGAGTTGCAGGTACACGCTCCTGTGGTTGGCACCAGATTAGTGAAGAGAAGGCTGCACGCTTCTCCTTCGTTCACAGTGCCAAGGCCCACCTTCAAGCACACGCGGAATCGCCTCGAGGTGATGTTGGAGAATAGATCCGGTGAGAGCGAAACTTCCCTGAAACTGGAGCCTGCAATGAGGGAATCGATTGAGCGGGATGACTTCGCTTGCATGCTAATAATAGCTTGATCCGCTGTGCAACAGCTAGTTGCCTACCTTGCACAAATGCCTGCATTGTTTGCGCGTCAACGACAACCCAGTTGTTAGAGCTGTCGAGGAACTCAACACTCCAGGCTGTGCTGTCGCAAACGCTGGCGTTTTCAGAGCTCTGGCAGCTGCTCGTAAGCTGCACGGTGTCCGTAGGGTTTACCATGTTGTAGCCGAGATCGCTGCCGCTCATGCGATGACACTCTGCCGGAAATCGGCACCTAAAAGATTTAGCACACCTCGCCGATGAGGGAAACCATTCCAGAATACTGTATCGAAGAAGCTAGATTTGAAGAAGAGAATCAGAAAATCACCTTAAGTCAATGATGGCTGGGAAAAGATCTGTAGTAATAATCCTGAGAACGGATCGGGATGATCGCTTTGCTTTGAAGCCCTGCACCTTGAAGATGTAGGTCCGGTTGGCCCAGAGGTTTGCTCCGTCGAAGCAGAATGCTCCACCGGAGCCACCGGTCTGCACAAAGCCGGGCGGAGAACCAAAGCAGCCCGTAGTATGATTGATAGCATTGAAGCTGCTGTTTCTAGGAATTTGCACCGGTGAGCGGCTTGAGTCGTCAGGTTCTGCCTCGCCTTTCTGCCAGCAGTGATACACCCAGGATCCGATTCCCTGCGCATTCGGATCGATAGATCCAACATCCGGGTCAAACGAGTTCAACTTGGGCTCCAGACAGATGGTACGGCCAACGCTTCTCTTCACCTCGATCATGCCACCGGGAGTCAAGGACACTATAAGCGGAGAGCTGCCCACGAGCAAATAGATGCTGCTATAATTGGCGAATTCCTCCACAGTTACCGTCGTGTTCATAACCACTCTAGCCGTCACGCGGTACAACCCGAGCTCAAGGAACCGGGGTGGAAGCGCCAGGATAGTATTGCCGAATGTGGGCAGCGATGAAACATCGACAATGCCTGTAACGCTTCTCGTGGTTTCGTCCAAAGATTCAATCAGCCATTCTCGCCGGTTCTGCGGGGTAGCTTCGCATGGTAGCTCCGTGATGATGCACTCGACTGTCACTGAGGCCGAGCGCAATACTTTTCGAGGATTTTCTACTCGCATGTGGGGCTCATCGGCCATGGTGACATGCGGCGGCAGGCATTTGCTGGGCGATACGGCAACTGTGGCAGTGAAGCTGTCGTTGGCGAATTGATTGCAAGTGAACACTTTAACTATGTAGGTGCCTCGCTTTTTGTATACGACGGAGAAGTCAATACGGTTGTTAGAAACCAGGCTGCTGCTGTGATTGTAGTCTTTGTTGTCGGGTGGTCTGCAGATTGCCAGACAAGCAGCTGGGCCGTACAGGTGCAGCTCGGTTGCTATGCCCAGGTCTACGTACACGCAGGTGTCCTCGGACAGAACGTCCCAGACTACCGATAGTGAGCGTGTCTGGCCAGGCCGGCTAACGCCTTGCACGTCCACAACGCGGCCGTTTATCATCGAGCCACCGACAGTGATGTTGGTGCTGAATGTGGCGTTTGAAATTGGGTTCCAGGTGAACAGACTCACCAGGTAGTTTCCCGTCTGAAGCGATAATAAAATTTTGTTGGTTATAGTAAAACTCAGGTAGTTATTAATTATAAAATTCAATATCTTACCGAGTTCAGATAAAGATAAATCGTCTCATTCGGCTGAAAGGTGGCGACTGATTGCTCCCCAAGGGCTGGAATCTGACTAATCGAGAACGTGTGCTTTTCAGAGGTTCCTAAAAAGCAGTAGGTTTTTCATTTGGTTTCGGGGAGTCACTTTCAATGAAATGCAAACGATGCAGCATACCGAAAAACGAAGGCAACGCGACCAGCTCCTGCTTATTGGGGAACGTCAGTCTGTCTGCACCGAAGCCGCTGTTCAGAATGTCTCTGCCTGGCGACCGATACATCAGCGTGAGGCTCAGGTTAGATATGGGTAGGAAAGAGCCAATCTGAAATAAACGAAAAAAGTGCTTTACAACGGCGCTCATGTACAAACAGTTTAAGACAAATCTTGTACTGACCACTGGACTCTGAATGGTGAAGTTACTGCCGTTGTTATAAACGAAAAATGAGTAAGACACGTAGCCATGCTGCGCAGGAGAGACGGACACTTGAGTGGTCGGCAGGTCGAGCTCTGTACTGCTGACTGCAGTGCCATTTGCATCGCGCAGCTCAATCACGCTACCGTAAGGGGCATCAGCCGCTGTGCCCGAGTAGGTGAAAGTGAAGATTATGGGATCTAAAAGTTTTGATTAGGACACACATTTCCAATAAATTTACATGAAAGATTATTAAAATAAAACGCATTAATTTGAAAATATGTTTATACGTACCGCCAAACGTCTGGTTCCCATTCGTAGTGAGACCCAGCGTGGAGCTCTGCAACTTGTTAACCACTTTTAGGTTGTGAGTGAAAACGAAGCACATGGCAGCGTTGCAAACCGTCAAGTTCATGATGAACGTGCCGTTGGTGTTGTAGGTGCTGGTCAGGATTCTCTGCGTATTTTGTCCAGAAGCTGGAAATAAAATTCAGGTGTTTAGGTAGACGTCGCTAATTAGAAACACAATGAAAAAATTGCCAGTTAAATTATTACTAGGAATCACAGAAACGTCCGGCGAGCCTCCGTCTCCAGGCACCAGAGTGCAGGTGACATCTGATCCGCCGTCTATGGTGATTTTGACTGAAGCCGACTCTCCTTTAGCCAGCACCGGAGGAGTGAACGTGGCTCGGGGGTTAACGATAAGATCGACAATTGTAATGGATGTACTATTTGCAGCCAAGGTGGGAATTGGGTTGCTGGCATTGAAGGAAATGATATAGTTTCCCAAAGCAGCGTATGTGTGGTTGTATGTCCAAGTGAGCAGCATATCGAAGGTCTCCAGTGGTGAGCCGTCGCCCCAGCTGAACGTCACTTTTGCCGAACTGGGAGGAGAGCCACTAAGTACCTGAAAGCTGAACTGGACAGGATTGTTCAGGTTTGAAGTCGCCGGTCCGATCAAAGCGTACTGACCCAACGGAGCCAGCACACTGACGCTGAGTGTCAAAGTTGTGTTGCCAATCAGATTACTGAGAGTCGCAGTCACCGTGAAGCTACCACCGATCGTGTAGGTGTGGTTGAATGACAGATTGCGACCGCCCCATTCTTCCAAGTCAGTGGTGGTATAGTTGTAGGAGTTGCCATCGCCAAACTGCACGCTGATTTGAACTCCAGTGCCTGCAGACATTGTAAGTTCAAATAAGCCGTAGCTGTTCACGCCAATCGCGCTGCTCTGAACCCTAAAGGACGCGTTGGAAATTCGGTGCTGCGCTGTCACGTTGAGGGCGATGACAATGTCGCTCACATTGTTGTATGTTCGACAGACAACGGCAAACATTCCTGCTGTCGGCAGTGAGCTCGCCTCTGCCAGAGCCCGCAGTGCCGCAGAGTTGTAGACCACTGTTTTGTTTTCACCCGCAATCGAGGCTTGGAATTTTGGATGTGTTCCGTTAAAGATACTCATTTCCAGCTGGAAGGGAACCCCAACTTCAGCAGCATTGGTTTCAACAACGAATCCAGTTACTGGAATCTCTACATAAAGCGGAACCGTACGGGAGCTGCTGCTCAACGAGTTGTAACAGGTGGCCTTCAAAAAGTACAACGCCGGGCTGGATTGCGCGGAGACTCGGAAGCTTAAGGCCGCGATCGGACCCTGCGTCTCTCCTGAGGATGCGTTGATGGTGCAGAGGTAGTCACTTCCAGAGTTCAGTGATATGCTGACTGCAGAGTCGTTGCCAAAATGCTGACCGTCTACAATCAAATGGAGAATGTTCACCCGGCTGATCAGTCTGAAGCTGAGATAACCTTGTCTCGTGTCTAAAGTGCTGTAGGCGGTGACGTTGACACTTGCCGGTCCCAAGCCACTAATAGCGTAGGAGCTGAAGGGTACGGTTGTAAAATCCGTACCGCCATCGCTAAATGTCCAGTTATATTTGACATTGAGACCTGTGTGTGGTTTAAGCCTCAGATTACAGGGTTCGTTGCTCAGCACATCGAGGACAGGCTCAAAGCTGGTGTCATTGATGCCCTCCTGCAGCAACACAGCCCGACTTAGATTAACTGACGGTCCTCCAAAAGGGTTACTTGAAAGTCGAACAGAAATTGTTGTATTTCCAGTGCTTATATATTTTCTTTCCAGCGTATACGTTTGCAGAGACTTTGACAGTGCTGACACTTGATGGTGCACACCTGTTGAGTTCCAGTTGGCGTTGGCAGCATTGAAAATATCATTAATGGCTGGAGCTGATGGTCGCTGCAGGTGATAGTCTGGACCCTCAGCCGAGCTGGCAGACCTGGCCGCTATGGTGGTTCCATAAAATCCAATGCGATCGCCTGGAAACACGGTGAACTCATCTGGGACGCGGTAGAGGTTGTAGCCCGCACTGACAGGTACGCTAGCGTACACAGCAATAACCTGGTAGCTGCTTGCAATGCCTCGAGTGGTATTTTGCTTTGTCCTGGTTTTTAAACAAGTACCCTCACTGGCCCAGCAGCTCTCGGTTGTCGGGCACAGTGTTTCGACGGGCGATGAACAGTCAACGGTTGACGCGCAGAGATTATCGGTACTGCAGGCGTACTGCCCGAAGCAGAACTGCTCACCCAGTGGGCACATGGGACGGAATATCTGCGGAAGAAAGTTCGATACTCGAGTGTAAATCATACCTAGCTTTAAGGTAAAAAAACTGATGTTCTTTTGCCCAACCATACCATCAGATTGACGGTGCTGCCGCCGCTGATGCCAAGGAACTCAAATGCCTGCAGAATTCCAACGTACTTGAAGTCGGCATCAACTAGCACAACGTTGTCTGAAGTTGGGCTGGCCAGGTCCACGTTATTTTGACCTACCGGAGTTCCGGCTCTCTCCCACGTTGAATCTGAATGAAGATGAAGATTTTCCAGAGAAATGTAACTCTACTTCTCAGCTCAACTCAACTTTAAGTAGGCAAATGGAATCGAGGACTCAGAGGTCTGAAGTACACCTCATCTGATGCATTTCGGCCAAAAGTTTTTGACACCCCTCACCGGCTAAAAGGAAGTTCTCCTGTGTGCCGTCGCCCCAGTCGATGCTGGCCCGCACTCGGGTGCCGGAGATGAGACTGAGTGTGCACTGAATTGGACTTGTCACCAGCAGCACAACCGGGCAGGTGATATTGGCAATTACTGTCTGCTCAACCACCAGCAACTGAAGACTGCTACTGCCAATCTGCAGATAGGTAATGGCAAAATGACATTTATATTCGATAAGCAAATCCAATAACCCTGTCTGTCCCCCTTTCTACTTGAAATGGACATGCGTAACATAGCAAATTAAAATCGTTGACATACAGTGGCTTTGACGAAACATTTTGACTTTTCTTACCAGGGACGAATTCTGATAGTAAGCGTTGGCTCGCGCATTCCATACGCCTGGCACAATGTAGGACTTGTTGACCTGCTGCTGTGGATAGTCAATGCGCTCCCACCTGCTGGCATCGTCACCGTAGGACATTCGGACAAGGTACTCGGTGGCGGCAAAAACAGACGTGTCGACAGTCAGGTTGACGGACCCGGCATCGACTACTGTACCTTGGGCTGGCGGCAAGATTTGGAGATCGTCAGCCAAGTCTGTGCTGTCGATGTCATAAACCTGTTGAGGAATTGCATACCAGCTTGAGTTAAGTACAATTAGTTTAATATCATTATAGGAATAATAACTGCGGGAGGGCTCTGGGCATCCTGGCGAAAAGACTTCAGCGAATTTGTCTCACAACCAGCGCTGAAGCAATTCTGAACACTCCGTTGACTCCTAAGCACACACTGTACAAGCGCGAGGATACTGTACGCAGGCTCGCACACAAACGCACTAACACAGGATTATTCTATCGAATGCCGGATGACACTGTCAAGCTCAGGATGGGTTCTTCTATCGCATGCCAGATGACACTGTCAAGCTCAGGATGGGTTGTTCTATCGCATGCCGGATGACACTGTCAAGCTCAGGATGGGTTGTTCTATCGCATGCCAGATGACACTGTCAAGCTCAGGATGGGTTGTTCTATCGCATCCAAGATGACATTGTCAAGCTCAGGATGGGTTGTTCTATCGCATCCAAGATTACACTGTCAAGCTCAGGATGGGTTGTTCTATCGCATCCAAGATGACATTGTCAAGCTCAGGTTGTTCTATCGCATCCAAGATTACACTGTCAAGCTCAGGATGGGTTGTTCTATCGCATCCAAGATGACACTGTCAAGCTCAGGTTGTTCTATCGCATCCAAGATTACACTGTCAAGCTCAGGATGGGTTGTTCTATCGCATCCAAGATGACACTGTCAAGCTCAGGATGGGTTGTTCTATCGCATCCAAGATGACACTGTCAAGCTCAGGATGGGTTGTTCTATCGCATCCAAGATGACATTGTCAAGCTCAGGATGGGTTGTTCTATCGCATCCAAGATTACACTGTCAAGCTCAGGATGGGTTGTTCTATCGCATCCAAGATGACATTGTCAAGCTCAGGTTGTTCTATCGCATCCAAGATTACACTGTCAAGCTCAGGATGGGTTGTTCTATCGCATCCAAGATGACACTGTCAAGCTCAGGTTGTTCTATCGCATCCCAGATGACACTGCAAGCTCAGGATGGGTTGTTCTATCGCATGCCAGATGACACTGTCAAGCTCAGGATGGGTTGTTCTATCGCATCCAAGATGACATTGTCAAGCTCAGGATGGGTTGTTCTATCGCATCCAAGATGACATTGTCAAGCTCAGGATGGGTTGTTCTATCGCATCCAAGATTACACTGTCAAGCTCAGGTTGTTCTATCGCATCCCAGATGACACTGTCAAGCTCAGGATGGGTTGTTCTATCGCATGCCAGATGACACTGTCAAGCTCAGGATGGGTTGTTCTATCGCATCCAAGATGACACTGTCAAGCTCAGGATGGGTTGTTCTATCGCATCCAAGATGACACTGTCAAGCTCAGGATGGGTTGTTCTATCGCATCCCAAATGACACTGTCAAGCTCAGGATGGGTTGTTCTATCGCATGCCAGAGGACACTGTCAAGCTCAGGATGGGTTGTTCTATCGCATCCAAGATGACACTGTCAAGCTCAGGATGGGTTGTTCTATCGCATCCCAGATGACACTGTCAAGCTCAGGATGGGTTGTTCTGTCGCACCCTGGATGACACTGTCAAGCTCAGAATGGATGAACTGCGATAGAATACTAATTTTTCTTAGGCCTGTCAAACCCTCAAGATGTTCAGGACACCTACCGCAATGTGTTCGGCGTCTGTGCAGCTTCCAGCGTCCGCTTCCGTCCTGTTGAAGGTGGCGCTCGCCACCGAGCTGATGTTCTGCGCGCAGAAGCAGAAGCGAGCCTGCCAGATTCCGGTGTAGCGATAACTGCTGGCCTTGCAGCTAGCGGCGCAGGTGATCACCTCTGTTGCCAGGAGGTCGGGATCGTAGTCTCCCGGTGATACGAGAAACACTCGCTCTTGACCGCTGTCCAGGTAGCAGCCCTCAAACCTGATGGCTCCGATGCCGCAGCAGCAGAGCGCGATGGTCAACAGGGCGGACAGGGAGAGCCGACAAGGCCAGGTGACCTGAAAATCAGTTTGCTTGGTCATGTTAATCCAGCGCCTGTTTATAAGTCTCACAGTGCGTCACGAGTTAACAAGTCGCCAGCTCACCATTTTTCTATCTTACGCTAAAAAGCTTCTTGTGACTAGACGAAGAAGATAAGACGAGCGACAAGACGAGAAGAGACCAAGCATTCCCCAGTAGGGAATGCGGAGGCTGAAATACTCCATGAGAGGCCCTGTCTGTGGGCGGATCTGAGAACGAATCACAGATGGGCTTGTGCGGCCGAGGCACTCTGGATCCGCTCTCATATTTTGTTTGTTGGCGCAGTCGCTACAGCAACTTGCTGTGCCTGCCGCCTCCGCGCATTCCCCTACCCAACATCGCTGCCTCCTCACGCTTTTTCCGCTTTTGTCTTCCAGAACTCCAGGAGCTCCCCGCTGCTGCGGGGGATGGGGTTGGGGTTCTAGCAGCGGCTGAGACGCAGGACCTATTCAGGAGTTTTCCTACTCAAAAATTGCCTTAACCCTCAATTAGCACGCGACAGTGAACAGTTCTCTCGGCTAGCCCCAAAGTCCTGCTCAAAGTCAAGAGCCATTTCTGAATTGATCCTTGTCGTCTCGTTTGAAAAGCTTGTGTCGACTTCTGTTGCAATTTAAAGACTTAAGAAGTTGCTAAAACGACTGCCGCTTTTGTCCTGGGAAATGAGCTTGGTATTTTAGCTTAACTTCTTAGATCTAGTGCGAGTTATCGATGCAAATTTTATTGCATTTCCGGTACCTAAGATGCGAAATCATCATACCTTGACAAAACCTGCCTTTACGAATTTCTGCCCGCTTTTCTGACCTGCTTACTGACGAGTAGCGAGATAGGGATGTGAAGCAGTGTATGCAAAGCGGTAAGAAAGTTAGAGAAACTAAATCGAACTTCCATTGTGTGTGTGTGTGCGTGTGTCTGTATGTGTCTCTGTGTGTCTGTGTGTGTGTGTGTTTGTGTGTGTCGGTGTGTGTTAAGGACTACTAGACTAGACTATATAATGTAGAGTGCTATACCTCCCAAAAAAGTCATACAAATTGTTAACGTACTACTTATAAGTTTTATTCAGTAGTATAGCAAGTAGCAAGTATAAAAATAAGTACTGAATCACATGCGTAATTTTAGTCAACCAATCAGAAGAGAGGAAAGTCGAACATGTTATTCTTGGCAACCCACCAATCATGCGTGACCTACAATTGTCAAGTTAAACCCCATCTGCGATTCATCATTGGTCACGTGTGACCTACTTTTGTCAAAACAAACCCTGCCTGCGATTCATCATCTGCCTTGCACCCGGTCTGCACCGGATGAACCAATCAAATGCGACAGAAAAACACCAGATACGGTAACCAATCATTCGCGCTTACAGTAGACTAGTTGCGCAACTTTCTACCCTGTCATGCTTGACAGCCACCGAATCGTGACCCTTTGACATTTACGAAAAAGTGATGGACGACCTCGAGAGAGGTTCGTTTGCCTATAAATACAAGTCATATGTCAAATATGTCATTTCTGGAGTATCTGGAAGACAACTTCTCCTCGAGAGGAAGCTCCGAAGAGGAAGCTTTAGCAAGACTTCCTGGATCAACTCGAGACTCGGTCGAGTGACTTGCGGTAAGCCTTACTCATTTGCGCCCGTTGTTTGAGACGTCTCACTCAAGTCTAGTGTGACTTGAGTTTAGTTGAGTTTGTTGAGACTCTTGAGTCTGTTTAGACTCCACTGGTTGCAGTCTCCAGAAGGACTGCCCCTGATAGATCTTATAAGACTATCAGTGGTTTCCGGAGCTATTCCTAGAGTGCATAGAGGCACTGCTAGAAGGAGAAGACTTATTTAAAACCGCAGTTTGGCGCAGGGATCCCATTGTTGATACGAGGCCTCTGATTGGTCCTGACTGCAGATACCGGCCGGCTAGAGACAAAGAAGAATCAGGACCAGAGCAACAGGAGAGACAAGGCGCCTGATCGACAGATCAACTGTGAACGACAGTCAGCGAGATCTACGAGGTCAACTCAAGGAAGAGATCTACACATCCGGATTAAAGGTAATTGAATACCTTCAGTTGACTTACTGGGTTGCCTAGCTACAGAACTAGAAGTGATTGTTCCTTGATTACAGTTAAGGACTAGTAATAAGGAACACATCAATAACGAAGTGTTCCTAGTGGTCCTTAACGTAATCTCTATTCCTAAGATTCCTCTGCTCCTTCATTCTACATGCCTGTCGTATTAACCTTGCTTGAGGCATAAATTCTTTATCGCTTTATCATATCTACCTGGTAAGTTAAACAAGAAGAAAATTGGTCGCTATGGGAGTTTTCATTGGTGTTAATTTTATAACACGGATTCGAATATGAGGGATTAAACATGCCTTTTTCGGGAGCAATTTTCATAAATCCCTCGGGCCTCTTCCTGAAATTTTAGAACACATTCAGCCGGTTTTGGCCATAGAGACCGCCTTGAAGATCAGAATCCAAGCACTTACTCGGTGGTATAAAATGAGGAAGCAGAAAAATACGTAACTATTTGGGCTCTGGGCAAGGACAACTTGATAACTCAGGACCGGAAACGAGCCCATTCATGGCGAAAAAAGTATGAGGCTCGTTTAAAAGCATTTTTCTATGGCCCATCCGTATGCGCATGCTTTCAGTTGCCAATGTATACTCGTATCATATTTGACTTTCTGATAGGCAGTCAGAAGGCGGGTGCAGGGTCGGTTTTCTAAAATGTTGAATAGTTTTATTACATAAAGTAAACGTCGTGAAAATACACAATGGGAAAGCTGTACACGCAGCACATGTATAAGGAAACTCGAGAAAAATTTACGATTCTTTCTTCATCTGAACTACAAACAGAGAGGAAAATAACAGTCACAGAACGGGACAAGAGCTGACCATGATAAATAGTGAAGTGTTTGCTCCAGGTTCGCTCACTGTCCACTCAGCTTCAGTATTTTTCTATCGTGCACTTTATCCGGCGAAGGAGCGCTCTTTGCTCCTCGTTGAACATAACCCTTGAAGAAACAGTTGGTGAGGCGCACGCAGCATCCCAGAACATCTGCTTCAAGGAAGTAAAACTCGCCAACGGCAGCAAACAATTTCCGCACTCGCAAAGCACATGACGGTGATCGCAGCGAAATGAAGCATCCGAAACAGAGGCAAGCAAAATGGAACAGCCACTTTGGCGGGTGCTTCAACTTTCCCCGGGAAATCATTTCAGTGAATTCACCGAGTGGGGTGTTTAAATTTTCGGCAGGATCCAAGCAGATCTCGAACCGCAACTGGTGAGTGTAACCGAAAGCATCGCACGGAATAGTTTGGTGAAACGAAAACTCGCAGAACCATTTCGGCATTGGCGCTAAGATAAACACCTCCTCTTGAACAATGGTAACAATAGGCTGATGTGCTTTGATGACGTCTGAACAGTGAATGGATGCTCGGAATTCAGTCCACGATGGCAGCGTGTCACGCTCTCGAAATTCTACTAGTTCATCTTGGAAAAGGCATCGTTCGGACAACAGCACGCCCCTTCCCTCAGCCTGTCGACTGGCATGCACTGCAATATCCAAGCACGCATCTTAGTGTTTCGTTTCGACCCTATTTGATGGAGTGCAAATACGCTCGAATATTTGAATTAAAGCAGTAGAAATTCACAAACCTTGTGTTTGAACGAGGCAGGACTGCGGGACTCCGTCGAAAACTGATGGTGGATGTAGCGGCCTTTCATTTCTTCCCTTTTTTATCATTGGTACATCTTGAGGCCAGTGCTTAGCACACACGCCCATGTAGTCTGTCACGGTCCAAACAACAACAGAATTGTTAATGAATTCATGTGGCCAGGCCAAATCTGATTCACACAGCACATTTGAAGAAAGTCTTACCGTCAGTTGATTAGACAGAGACAGTCGCCAAGTCGATCTCGTTCAGTTGCATCTTTAGGAAACGAAAATACTACAACATTCAGATCACGGTTACTATTGTAGTTTGCACAACAGAAAATGACGCTGAATTTTCTCGGCATGATAGTCGTATTTAGTTTCAGCAAGAATAAAATTTCTCTCTCTCTCAATTGCAAGTGCATGCGAAGAACTCAATTTTTAGCTCAGATTTGTTCGCTTTCGTAGCTTTTGGATGGGCCATAGAACAATGCTTTTAAACGAGCCTCATACTTTTTTCGCCATGAATTGGCTCGTTTCCGGTCCTTAGTTATCAAGTTGTCCTTGGCTCTGGGCTGGGCAGCTTCTGTGCTCAGGATGTTCAACCTCTGCGACAACAGGATCCAGCTGGTGCTGTACGCCACGACAGTAACCATCATGGCCCTGGGAGTGTTCTACGTGTGCCTGGGCAGCTTCATCATCGGGGAGTTCTTGCCCCTGCTGCCAGGCGTGTTTGAGGTGAGCAAAGCTGAACTGCTTCAAGGCTAAACAATTCCTTTGTCATGGCCTTCTTCTCTAACTTTGCACCAGTGTCTCCTGCTTATCTCTTTCATTTGTTTTTGGTACCGATTTTTGCAGCTTCATCTCTTGTCTCCCCCACTGCCTGGTGTATTGATGCACCTACCCAACCCTCATCTCTTGTCTCCCAGACTGCCTGGTGTATTGATGCACCTACCCAACCCTCATCTCTTGTCTCCCAGACTGCCTGGTGTATTGATGCACCTACCTAATCTTAACCCACACACCACACGCTTTTTCATCTCCCTTGCTTCATGAGCCTTTTCTGACCATCTCTTCATCCTTATATATCTTATATTTGCAGCGTAATTTACATATCGGAGATTAAACCAGAGCAATTTCAAACCTCTCTGCCTCTCTATAAACTCCAGAACCCACTGTGGGGCCTGTTTTACCTGTACCTGATATTCACCGGTGTGTACACGGTGGTGGCGGGCTGCATCGGTCTGTGCGGAGTGGACAAGTACCAGCCTGGCAGCATCTGCCTGCATCGAGTGCTCATCCTGCTGCTCATTGGTCTGCATGTCCTGGCTATGTTTGCCTTCATCAAGGATGCTGGGTACAATAAGGAGCGAATCAAAAAGTACTTGACTCGCGTCCCGGAGGAGGTGCTGGCTACCGAGGGGCTGCACGCCGCCAAGGCCAACCAGCGGGTGTGGAACTACTTCGAGGCCGCGATCAACTGCAAACGGGAGCTGAAAAGCTGCTCAGTCAGCGCGGCTGTGCGGTACCTCATGTTCTGCTACTACGGCTTTGTGGTCTTTCTCGGCCTCTGCGGGGCTGTCCTGCTCGCTGACCTGCTGCTCACGTTCTTCCTGTGATCGCGTCTTGTATGAGCCGAGTATCCGTATGACTGACTGACTAACTGGCTTAATGAATATAAATTGGCTCATTATTAACCGTGTGCTCAGTCTGATAACTGCTTCGAAATATGGAGCTCTACTGGTAGCTAACAGTCACACTGAGTTTGTGTTTTTCTTGCTTTATTTAACAGACAGATGCATACGTGTGCATAAATACATACATACCTACCTGTACATACATACCTACCTGTACATACATACCTACCTGTACATACATACATACCTACCTGTACATACATACATACCTACCTGTACATACATACCTACCTGTACATACATACCTACCTGTATATACATACATATATACCTGTACATGCATACATACCTGTTACATACATACCTACCTGTACATACATACATATATACCTGTACATACATACATATATAACTGTTACATACATAGCTCGTACATACCTGTACATACATACATATATACCTGTACATACATACATATATACCTGCACATACATACCTACCTGTATATACATACATATATACCTGTACATACATACATATATAACTGTTACATACATAGCTCGTACATACCTGTACATACATACATATATACCTGTACATACATACATACATACCTACCTATACATACATACATATATACCTGTACATACATACATATATAACTGTTACATACATAGCTCGTACATACCTGTACATACATACATATATACCTGTACATACATACATACATACCTACCTATACATACATACATATATACCTGTACATACATACATATATAACTGTTACATACATAGCTCGTACATACCTGTACATACATACATATATACCTGTACATACATACATATATACCTGTACATACATACCTACCTATATATACATACATATATACCTGTACATACATACCTACCTGTATATACATACATATATACCTGTACATGCATACATATATACCTGTACATACATACATACATACATACATACCTGTACATACATACATATATACCTGTACATGCATACATATATACCTGTACATACATACACATATATACCTGTACATGCATACATATATACCTGTACATACATACACATACATACCTGTACATACATACATATATACCTGTACATACATACATACATACCTGTACATACATACATATATACCTGTACATACATACCTACCTGTATATACATACATATATACCTGTACATGCATACATATATACCTGTACATACATACATACATACATACATACCTGTACATACATACATATATACCTGTACATGCATACATATATACCTGTACATACATACACATATATACCTGTACATGCATACATATATACCTGTACATACATACACATACATACCTGTACATACATACATATATACCTGTACATACATACATACATACCTGTACATACATACATATATACCTGTACATACATACCTACCTGTATATACATACATATATACCTGTACATGCATACATATATACCTGTACATACATACATACATACATACATACCTGTACATACATACATATATACCTGTACATGCATACATATATACCTGTACATACATACACATATATACCTGTACATGCATACATATATACCTGTACATACATACACATACATACCTGTACATACATACATATATACCTGTACATACATACATACATACCTGTACATACATACATATATACCTGTACATACATACATACATACATACATACATACATATATACCTGTACATACATACACATACATTCAAACAACACATAAAATTAATACAAATCTCAAAAGCAATGAATTATCTCAGAATTCGAACTAATTATTTGTATTGTTAGCGGTTTTGCAGCTCTTGGCTTCAGTATATTGTATTTCTGTACCGGACAACCAAAATAACGAAATCTCGCCAGTTTACTACTCATCAATAGTAGTGTGTGATGAGAGCGCAGATTTCTAATCAGACTCGAGCCTTGCACAGGCGAATCACGGAGGCGACCAACTCTCGGGCCCAGCGCAGAATTCGCTGCGTGTTGTGCCGCCCGCCCATCTCTGCGGGTTGTCCGGGTTTGAGAATGCTTATGTGTGAAATTTCACGTGAAAGCAGATGCTCCAAGACCCACCATCGTAGAACTGCATGATCTGGTCAAAGTCCAAGTCCCTGTCCAGGATCTGGCGCCGGTACTCCTGCAGCATCGCCATGGCAACGAAAGCGCTGAAGCTGTCCGAAGAACCGAGCAGCTCCGAGGCGGCCCAGACTGTCTCCCAGACCAGCATGATGTCATCGTGAGGGAACTCTGTAATGGATTAAATGTGCTTGAGAACTTTTATCGGTTGCACTTTAAGCTGCTTGTGTAAAAGTGTACAGATGAGTTAGCTGAATTATTTCCGGCAATATGCACTACTGCAGCAAAGTAGCTAGCAAACTAGTCAAGGACTACTCAAGTAGAAGGACTGGAAACTACGTTTCTTGGAAAATTTCATGAAAAATGACACAGCTCGGCTCATTGGCTTTATGAATCAATTTTATCATTTTTGTTTCACATATTGCTACAAAGATTCGAGCTGTGCCATTTTTACGATTTTTAGTTACAGGGAATGTACCTAGAATAAAAGATTAACAAAGAATCCTAATTTTCCGTGTTTGAAAAAGTGAAAACTTCCCATCTCCGTAGTGTATTTTTCAGCGAAAATCAGCCTCCTAAAACTTTTTCATATCACAAATCACATTTATCGCAGTGCACAGGTAGACCCTCATGCACCAGTAAATCACTGTGCAATGTTCATAACGCGCCGAGCACTACCAGTCTCTTAGCAGTGCTTTTCTCTCTAATAAAGTACATACCGAACTTGAAGTCGTACAAGAACCATCGCTGAAATCGTTCAAAAGGTTTTGCGCTGCAGCCGTGGCAGCCGCGGCCTCCGCACCGCAGCAGATGGCCGTGCAGCTGGGGGTCCAGGGACTGCAGCAGCAGCCGCAGCGCACTCACTCGAGGGTCGGGGATTGCGCCAGGCTGAGCACAGGAGGCGCCCGGCTGAGCACAGGTTGCAGATTCATGCGTGATGGCGAAGCTTTCAACCGCCGACTGAGGCGGACGAAGTCTGGAGACGAGCCTGGAGAAGCAGGCCAGGGCGAGCCAGTCCTCCTCCACGGCCGACAGCAGGGGGACCAGCAGCTCACAGAAGCCGTCCGAGTAGCCGACCTGCGAGTTTCAGAGTTGGCTGGGTGGCAATATTGATCCTATCCACCGATATCCACACCTATCCATCCATATCCATCTCTATCCACCCATATCCGCACCTATCCATCCATATCCATCTCTATCCACCGATATCCATCCCTATCCACCCATATCCATCCCTATCCACCCATATCCATCCCTATCCACCCATATCCATCCCTATCCACCCATATCCATCCCTATCCATCCCTATCCTTCCATATCCATCCCTATCCATCCCTATCCATCCCTATCTACCCATATCCATCCCTATCCACCCATATTCATCCCTATCCATCCCTATCCTCCCATATCCGTCCCTATCCATCCCTATCCATCCCTATCCATCCCTATCCACTCATATCCATCCCTATCCATCCCTATCCATCGCTATCCACCCATATCCATCCCTATCCATCCCTATCCACCCATATCCATCCCTATCCACCCATATCCATCCCTCAATACCTCAATGTGATCCCAGGCGTAGCAGCAGAGCACAGTTCTCAGTCTGTCAAGAAACTGGTCCTGATTCAGCCCAGCTGTTGGCGGAGGCAGCTGGCAGCGAGCCAAGTCCATCTCCAGGCTGCACCAGCTGCTGGCTATCAGTTCAACTAATTCGCTCTGAAAAGTTTGCCGATATGTATCGAAATGTATCGAAAGGTTGAGGGAAAAAATCTAGCGACCAAGAGACCCCTATCATCATGGACTCACCGAGTGACCCAATCACCATGGACTCACCGAGTGACCCAATCACCATGGACTCACCGAGTGACCCAATCACCATGGACTCACCGAGTGACCCCAACCATCATGGACTCCCGAGTGACCCCAATCATCATGGACTCACCGAGTGACCCCAACCATCATGGACTCCCGAGTGACCCCAACAGTCATGGACTCCCGAGTGACCCTAACAGTCATGGACTCACCGAGTGACCCCAGTGACCATGGACTCACCGAGTAAACTCCTCCATTCGAAGCGGGACTCGCAGGCGACAGAAGACTTTCCCTGGATGTAGAAATTCTACTAGAAGATTCTACAAATTTTTTCATCAAAGTGGGGTTAGAAATCGATTGCCACACTGCAATTTGCCACTCTTGCCATTTTTATAAGAACTACCTGAATTCGATGCCTGCAGATTTGATGTGTCGGTGCCGTGCAGATTGGACTCGAGACCAGCTCCTGGAATATTAATTACGAAATATCACAATTTTCAAAGTCAAAGATTTTTCTTAAAAACATCCCAACTTCTCACCCAATGTACACCCGCGCTAGTTCAGCACAGCCACCTCAAATCTCACACCCAATGTACACCCGCGCTAGTTCAGCACAGCCACCTCAAATCTCACACCCCAATGTACACCCGCGCTAGTTCAGCACAGCCACCCCAAATCACTCACCCCAATGTACACCCGCGCTAGTTCAGCACAGCCACCCCAATGTACACCCGCGCTAGTTCAGCACAGCCCCCCCAAATCACTCACCCCAATGTACACCCGCGCTAGTTCAGCACAGCCACCCCAAATCACTCACCCCAATGTACACCCGCGCTAGTTCAGCACAGCCACCCGAAATCACTCACCCCAATGTACACCCGCGCTAGTTCAGCATAGCCACCCCAAATCACTCACCCCAATGTACACCCGCGCCCGCGCTAGTTCAGCACAGCCCCCCCCCCAAATCACTCACCCCAATGTACACCCGCGCTAGTTCAGCACAGCCACCCCAAATCGCTCACCCCAATGTACACCCGCGCTAGTTCAGCACAGCCACCCCAAGAGCTCTCACCAACGCAGCTGTTTCTGAAGCGCCCAGTGAGTTGATCTGGCGCAATAGCCGCCTCCTTAGCGCGCTCCCTCACAATGGCGTCCAGCGGGCTCCACTCGGACAGGCAGTTCTCCAGGCGAGCCTGCAGGTCGGCCTCTTTGCTGCACCGCTCCGCCTCGGTGGCCTCCCAAGCCTGCACGCCGAGGAGCAGCGGCCAGGCCTGCGTATTTTATTGATTTGTTTGTCTCAAAGCCAGCTTTGCTACTACCAGTAGGTGAGTAGCAATGTGATGTTTATACCGGCGCAAACAATTTCCTCCCTCAATCGACCGGCTCAATTAATACGAGCTAAATAGTTCAGCCGGCTGGAGTGTCAGAGGCGCTGTTTGCACTTCACCAGGGCGGCGGCAACCCGAAGAGCCACTCAAGCCGCTGCCTGGGACAATCCCAGTAAAATCTATGAAAATAATTCACTGCCAGGCCGATATGGGATATCGATCGCCCCCGCCTGTCCCACACCTGTCCTCTGCTTGCTTTTCTACTCGTGGGGGGTATTTATTGAAGTGTGTCGAGTGTAACTCACCTTGAGATTATTAAAACGTGGGAGAGAAAGTCAGGGCCGCTGAGAGTTTCGTATGAGTATGAATGCTTGCTCCACTGTCGCCTTGGTTTGCTCAAACTGCTCTAACTGTGAATTTGCATGCGGTGTCGCGTATTTTGTTGTTGTTGTTGCTCAAACTGCCCAAACTGCTCAAACTACCCAAACTACTCTAACTACTCAAACTACTCAAACTACCCAAACTACTCAAACTACTCAAACTACCCAAACTACTCAAACTGCTCAAACTGCTCAAACTACTCAAACTGCTCAAACTGCTCAAAATACTCAAACTACCCAAACTACTCAAACTACCCAAACTACTCAAACTACCCAAACCACTCAAACTACTCAAACTACTCAAACTACTCAAACTACTCAAACTACCCAAACTACTCAAACTAATCAAAAAAGAAAATTACCGAGGTTGAAGGAAAGACGGAATGTCGTGCTGGGCGATTTTAAGTTTCCCGTTATCTCTCTCCATCTATCTCTCAGACTCCGTCTCAGCCTCTCCCATCCCCATCTTCAAGTTTTACCTCATCACTTCCCTCAGCTCAGTCCGACTTGTCAATGTTTTGTCATCGCTTTTAATGCAAATTTCTCAATGCCTTCCATGATTGATTTATTACTCAATCCCAGGCGGATCAATCAGAATCTGAGGAAGCCGCGCGACTCGATGCACTCGCAGGCTTGCAGGAAATTCACTCAGATTCCAACAAGCCAATGTACTTTAAAATTCATCACATGGCACAAAAAGCTTCCTAGTGGCAACCCCTGCTCACCTGCGCGAAATTCCGGCAGGAATCTCTCCGCGGGGATAAAATTGGAAGCCGCCTCAGCCCCGAGAGCCACCTGCCCCACCCGCCGCTCTGTGTTCGGGGGAAATTTTAATTTTCCTGAAACTCTTCGAGAGGCGCTGCTCAACGGAAAATGGGGAAGACTGGAGTTTCCCGACGCTGCAACGGCAACGGGAACTGAGTGAGCGACAGCGGACTTGCAATTCCTCAATATGTTGAAGCACTGTTTCCATAGCAACTATGAAATACCTATCCATCTATCTATCTATCTATCTATCTATCTATCTATCTATCTATCTATCCATCTATCTATCTATCTTTCTATCTATCTATCTATCTATCTATCTATCTATCTATCTATCTATCTATCTATCCATCTATCTATCTATCCATCTATCTATCTATCTATCTATCTATCTATCTATCTATCTATCTATCTATCTATCTATCTATCTATCTATCTATCTATCTATCTATCTATCTATCTATCTATCTATCTATCTATCTCTTCTAAACAGAAGAAAAGAGATTACGGGCTGAGCTGCATTGAGTTTGAAGAGAGCAGTCCTTGAGCCGCCAGCAGTGTGAGCTGCTCAGGAAACGACAGGGATTCCGCAGTTGCCGCTCTAATTAGTTGCTTATTAGAGACAGGCGGTCGGGCTGCTCCCTAATTGACTGCCGTTTCAACCCGCCACTACGCAGATGAGGCAGATTTTGCACGCTTGAAATTTAAATATAGAAATTCTCTCAAGTCAGAACCGCCGGGCCGCACCATGCAGCCTCCCCAACTCCTCTCGCTTCTCACTTCCCGTGGGCGCTGCCGCAAATTGAGGCGACAGTCGCCTCTCAGACAGAGGGGAGGCGAGCACCTGAGCACCTGAGCTCGCACACGGCCCTGACTTTCTCATGAAACAAACTCTGGGCCCTGGGGGCTGGCCCGAACGGGTGAGAATCGCCCTGGGGATGCACTACCGCTGAGCTGCTCCGCTCCACCTTCTCCCCTGGGCTTCGCCAACCTTGACTCGCAGGTGGCGCGGGCAGCCACTCCAGTAGACGGTCCGGCAGGCCTCCAGGCGCCTCTCTGGCCCGGCTGCCGGAGCCAGCAGGCCGGCCGCCAGCGGCTTGGCTGGCGCCGAGAGGCCGACGCTTCCAGCGCCAACCAGAGCGGCGAGGCGGCATCGCAGAGTCCGCGAGTGCCGCGCCTGCGCCAGCCACGCCTGGAAGGCTCGGGCGGCGCAGGTCGCGTCCGACTGACCGCGGCGAAACTCAGCCTCGTCGGCGTCGACGTCGGCGGCGTCCTCCGCCGCGGACAGCCGGTAGGTGGCATCGGCCTCTTCGCCGGCGGAGGCTCCTGGAGCGACGGCGGCGTCCTTCAGCGCCGATGTTGGCGACAGCGGCGGCGGCTCCAGGCAGCAGCCGGCGGACTCCAGCCGGCGCAGGAGGCGCCTCGGCTGGCTGGGCGAGGCGAAGGCGAGGCGAACAGCAGCCGAGCACGGATTAACGGCAGTGGCGCGACGGTGCCGGGTCAGCAAGGTGAGGCCGGCGCCGCGGCAGGTGAGAAAGGCGACATCGCAGAGCGGCGCTGAGAAGCCGCTAACAGCGACAGGTGAAGCGGAATTGGGAGCGGAAGAGGTAGCGGAATTGGGAGCGGAAGAGGCAGCGGAATTGGGAGCGGAAGAGGCAGCGGAATTGGGAGAGGAGGCGGAAGCGGAAACAGACACCTGCGGTGGTGGAGGCCGTCTCGGCGGAGTTCGACGCGGCTGCAGAGGCCTGTGGGGGTTTCGAGTGGCACAAAGTGCTCAGACAGTTTTTTTCTTTAAAAAATAAAAATGTATTAGACAGAGCGGACTCACGAGGAATCGGAACCCGAGGAGGGCTGAGGCTGCCCAGCTGCCGGCTGAGCTGACAGCGAGCCGTTGGCCCTGGCAGCCGGCCCGGCGGGCGTCCAGCGGATGCTCAGAGCGCCTGGCGGTGGCGCGGGGGGGGCTTGATTTCTTACTGGGGATAAAACCAGCCGTCTTGTTGAAGCTTGTAATACTTTGCTGAACACTCGGGCCACTCTTAGACTCTTAGACAATCGGGGCAGCCTAGTTAAACACAGATGTCACTCCAGTTAAACACAGATGGCACTCCAGTTAAACACAGATGTCACTCCAGTTAAACACAGATGGCACTCCAGTTAAACACAGATGGCACTCTAGTTAAACACAGATGTCACTCCAGTTAAACACAGATGTCACTCCAGTTAAACACAGATGGCACTCCAGTTAAACACAGATGTCACTCCAGTTAAACACAGATGGCATTCCAGTTAAACACAGATGGCACTCCAGTTAAACACAGATGGCACTCCAGTTAAACACAGATGTCACTCCAGTTAAACACAGATGTCACTCCAGTTAAACACAGATGGCACTCCAGTTAAACACAGATGTCACTCCAGTTAAACACAGATGTCACTCCAGTTAAACACAGATGGCACTCCAGTTAAACACAGATGGCACTCTAGTTAAACACAGAAGGCACTCTAGTTAAACACAGATGGCACTCCAGTTAAACACAGATGGCACTCCAGTTAAACACAGATGTCACTCCAGTTAAACACAGATGGCATTCCAGTTAAACACAGATGGCACTCCAGTTAAACACAGATGGCACTCCAGTTAAACACAGATGTCACTCCAGTTAAACACAGATGTCACTCCAGTTAAACACAGATGGCACTCTAGTTAAACACAGATGTCACTCCAGTTAAACACAGATGGCACTCTAGTTAAACACAGATGGCACTCTAGTTAAACACAGATGGCATTCCAGTTAAACACAGATGGCACTCTAGTTAAACACAGATGCACTCCAGTTAAACACAGAAGGCACTCTAGTTAAACACAGATGGCACTCTAGTTAAACACAGATGGCACTCTAGTTAAACACAGATGTCACTCCAGTTAAACACAGATGGCACTCTAGTTAAACACAGATGGCACTCTAGTTAAACACAGATGGCATTCCAGTTAAACACAGATGGCACTCTAGTTAAACACAGATGCACTCCAGTTGAACACAGATGGCACTCCAGTTAGGGTTGGGCGAGCAGCAGAGTTGAGCACTCTAAAGTCTCCAGTTTCATATTAGAGCTGCAACAGTCCATCATCATCTTTCAGCCGCTAGCAGAGTCAAACCCAATTAGACTGACGCCCCGTCACACCCTGGCCCTGCACTCGGCTGCACTTTAACTCCCCTGTAAATCCGGGATAAATTACCCCCCCCCCAGAGTGGCTGCTGCAGGGACAGGATGGCCCTGGAGGCTTGGCCTCGTGCGTCTGGCCTTCGCCATCGCAATTATCTCCGCACATGGCTCCCCCCTGTGCCGGCCAGTGGAATCGATGGCCTCAAGGGAGCTGGGGTTGAAAATCAATGCCCCGCCACCAGCGGCTCCTGCAGCCTCCTCCATCAGCTCAGCTGCATTTTCTTCTTCTGACTTGTAACGCTTTTTTGGACTGATAGCCTTGATGCTTTCTCTATTTGGAATATAAAAGTCCGAAATGTGAGGCACAATGAATTAAGTGAAGAATCTGAAAATTTTGAGTTGACTATCAGTGAACTCATGAATGGAGCGAGGAAGTGAGGGAGCCACTCCAGTGTCCCACAGGTTTCTATTTTTGAGCTGGGGGGGGGGCAAGTGAGTGGGCGAGTGGCTCAGAGACCAAGAAGGACGCGGGGCTTTTACGAGCTCTGCTTCACTGCTTTGCCCGGCTGGAGTGCTCCAGCAGTGACTCAAAATTCTCTAATAAGAAGCACCCAAGGGAGAGGGTTGCGCGACGGAGCTGATTAGTCAGAGAGAGTGAGCAGCCTCCCTGCAGACCAGCTAGCCTACCTTATGGATACGCTCAGTGGCTAATCCGCCCTCAAATCCAAGGCTGAGATGCCCGTGGCGCTAGGGCTGGCATTTGAGGCATGTTGGGGATTTTTGTAGTCCTCAGAAATCTGGACTTCGCGAGTGCTGCACCGCAATTCCAGGATTTCGAGTCACGTTCTGGATTCGAATTCCGATCGCCGATAGTGTCAGCCGAATTTACAGATCCCCTTGTTTCAGAAGTAGTTCAAAGCTATAAAAGATCCCCATATACCTTTGAGATCCCCATAGGCCTGTGAGATCCCCATAGGCCTGTGAGATCCCCATAGGCCTGTGAGATCCCCATAAATCCAAGGCTGAGACATCCCGATAGGCCTGTAAGATCCCGATAGGCCTGTGAGATCCCGATAGGCCTGTGAGATCCCCATAGGCCTCTTAGAGCCTCTGCACAAAGATCCCAATGCCAAAATGATCCCCATATTCCTCAAATCCCAATAGTGTCCTCAATACCGACAGTCGGGCACTAAAAACTCAGACGATCAAACAAGGTCTGCAGTCTTTCCCTCTCTCAGCCGACCGACTTCCTGCCCTCCTCGGGCTCCCCAAAGCTACCCCCAGGCATTCCGCGGGCGGGCCCAGCTCACGCCTGTGAATTCCGGCCCAGCTTCAATATCGTTCGCCCTCGCGCCAGCCCCGCAGAAATCTGTCGGGTCGGCCTCGCACGGCCGGCCGGGACCGCCAATTACGGGCAATTTGATTAATGCCCGCCTGGCTGGCTCGGCTTTACTCAAATTCTGAGCAGCTCACGCCTGACCCAGACTCCGGCCGCCCGTAACTAAAGCTCTATGCTTCATCAGAGAGAGAGACCCAGAATCAAATAGATTTCAGCTCTCACTCCCTGCTGCCATATCCGCTGTGTTTACCTGGCCGGACTCATAATCCGCTTAATTTAATTTTCACTTTGATCTCGAATGCCTTGAAACTTCAGACTAAATATAGTTTTGACGCGGCCTAGGGATTATGCACTGGTGGGTAATTATCTAATTGATGATTGTCTTCTGGACAGTGCAGTAATAGACATTGACCAGTGCTCCTTGCTTTAGAGTGTGTAGAGATTAGAGATCAGAGGGCGCAGTGACTGAGAGTAGAGGGCGCAGTGACAAAGTTGAGGGCGCAGTGACTGAGAGTAGAGAGAAAAGTGACTGAGAGTAGAGGGCGCAGTGACTGAGAGTAGAGGGCGCAGTGACTGAGAGTTGAGAGAAAAGTGGCTGAGAGTAGAGGGCGCAGTGAATGAGAGTAGAGGGCGCAGTGACTGAGAGTTGAGAGAAAAGTGGCTGAGAGTAGAGGGCGCAGTGACTGAGAGTAGAGGGCGCAGTGAATGAGAGTAGAGGGCGCAGAGACTGAGAGTAGAGGGCGCAGTGACTGAGAGTAGAGAGAAAAGTGACTGAGAGTAGAGGGCGCAGTGAATGAGAGTAGAGGGCACAGTGAATGAGAGTAGACCCAGGGTCGAGAGTAGTACAGAGGGCAGAGGTGAGCTGCGATGATGAACAGGTCAATCCTGAGTCACCTTCACGCGGAGTCCGCAGCAGCAGCAGGTGGCCAGGCGAGCTGAGGTCCCCAGCAGCTGCAGGATGCCGATGGAGAAGGGTGCAGGTCCACTTGTGCAGCACGGTCTCGCCAGCCTCTTCAAACGGTTCGTCTGTCTGCAGCGAGCAGTAAAATCATTTTTGGGGATGCATTTCCAAGGGAATTTCAGCAGGTCCAGCAGATATTTTATGATTTCAAACAGTGGATTTTTATTGCCAAGTTGCAGTGTGATTTTTCATTTCTTTTTTGCGATTCCACTGTCAGCTAAAATATGAAATTCAAACACAGTTCTCACTGCTTCAGTTGAGCCCTGAGTTGCCCATCTGACCTGCTGAGTTTGCAGCGGCGGCCGCGGCTGAGGCTGAAGTGAACGCTGGCTTTTAAAGTCTAAGGCGCAGGGTCCGACTGGAAATGAGTGGTCATGGGTTGGGTATGATCGAATGGGAGTGAGCAGTCATGGGTTGGGAATGATCGAATGGAATGATGAATGAATGACAGGGGGCAAGGGGCAAGGGGAAGAGGGCAGAGGGCAGGGGGCAAGGGGAAGAGGGCAGGGGGCAAGGGGCAAGGGGAAGAGGGCAGGGGGCAGGGGCAGGGGGCAGGGGGCAGGGGGCAGGGGGCAGGGGCAGGGGCATTAGGCAGGGGGCAGGGAGCAGCGGGCATTGGGCAGGGGCAGGGAGCAGGGGCAGGGAGCAGGGGGCATTGGCAGGGGGCAGGGAGCAGGGGGCAGGGGGCAGGGGGCAGGGCGCAGGGGGCAGGGAGCAGGGGGCAGGGGGCAGGGGGCAGGGGGTAGGGGGCAGGGGGCAGGGGGCAGGGCGCAGGGGCAGGGAGCAGGGGGCAGGGGGCAGGGAGCAGGGGGCAGGGGGCAGGGGGCAGGGGGCAGGGGCAGGGGGCAGAGGGCAGGGGCAGGGGGCAGGGGGCAGGGCGCAGGGGGCAGGGAGCAGGGGGCAGGGGGCAGGGGGCAGGGGGCAGGGGGCAGGGAGCAGGGGGCAGGGGGCAGGGCGCAGGGGGCAGGGAGCAGGGGCAGGGGGCAGGGGCAGGGGGCAGGGCGCAGGGGGCAGGGAGCAGGGGCAGGGGGCAGGGGGCAGGGGGCAGGGGGCAGGGGGCAGGGGGCAGGGGGCAGG
>NIVC01000795.1:0-135000 GCA_002269645.1 Macrostomum lignano | reverse complement strand
GTCACAGGAGGCCTGGAACTCGCCTAGTATATCCGGCAGGGATAATTATCCTCTCCCTATCCTATTGATAATGCGTGGCAGCTATCCATATTGCTGAGCCATTGCCTCCTCATTGTTCCTCGGCTGGCTTTGCACTTCTTACCCCCGTCTCTCTCCTTGCCGTCCTCTGTTTGCTCAGTTATTCCCTCTGTCTCGCTGGGAGCTTCAAGAGACCCTCATCCGCCCACAGTCTCTGTCACTAACGGTGGCTTTTTCTGGCAAACCGTTTCGCTCAGCAGGCTGATTTATTATTAATGAGGTCCCGGCATGCGGAGGCCCGGCATTATCGAGAAGTGAGGGGTTTTTCCGAGTTATCTGACTCCCGCGCCTCCGAAAGCAGAGAAAACTCGATTGCATGCAATTCCCATCTGCAGTCCCGATAGGGCAGAGCTCAACTGGGGAGGCTGGGAGACTCGAGAGATCTGATGGGAGGGGTTCAGAGTGTTAGAGACCAGCTGTCAGACAGATTTTTGAGGATTTTCACAGACAGTGCAGACTGTGAGCAGTGGGGGTATCGCCACGTATGTGGGGCTCCGAAGCCTGACTCCATGGCTGCAGTTCCCACCCTCAGCTCAACTTCTTTCTGCATCAATGCTTGAGCACTGAGCTTTCTCTGTGGAAATAATTTTTTATTATCTACTCAATTTAACCCAATCTCTGTGCTCAACTCAGAATTATGGCTTTTTACTCAGAATAACTGTAAATAGCTTTGAAATAATTCTAATTAACCCAGGACTTTTAACATTGCTTTAATTAAAGGCTATCCTATTCAAAGTTTTCACATTATATGGCAGCTTTATAATGAGCCTTAGTCTCTACACTCAGGGTACTCAGGGTATCCTTTATCTAATCATGGTATTCTTTATATACTCAGGTTGTCCTTTATCTACTCAGTATCTCTCTTATCTACTCAGGGTATCCTTTATCTATTCGGCTAAGAGCTCCTGCTTTTTAAAGACAGAGCCAAGCCTCTTCTGCAGCCGGAAGCCGCCCCAGTAACCGAACTCTGCCTTATGAATTATTAATGAGCCATGATTTACTGCCGAGCTGAACTGACAAGCCCTGCCGACCTCGATTTCCCCAAATCGCTGCCATGCGAATCTCTCAGCCTCCCATGGCCCCCATCGGTCTGTGTGCCGAGCAATTGTCAACTGGAAACAGTTATTTGACTTTTCCAGCCCCAGCGTTTGCTCAGCCAGCTCTGCAGGACAGTTGAGACTGAGCACCCTCCCTGCCTCTGCTGCTCAGGCGGCAGGACTCTCGGGTAATAATCACCAGGCTTGGGGATGATGGGGAACCGGAGATTCTTCTTGGGTGTGCTCAAATAGATTTTCCTAAGTCTGGGCTTGCACAGAAAGAAGGCTGACTATCATGCAAGTGCTGTGTTGCATTTCTTAGGCATATATGAGGCGGCAGTCATGAGCTGGCCCAGGTGTTGGAGCCGGAAGAAGGCCGCGTCAGTCATCTGCTGGGCGCAACGTCAATTAGTGTAGGCCAGCAATTTTGTGGCTTGAGCTGGCCGTCTAAAGCTAAAGAGGAGAGTCCAGCAGAGAATGAGACATAGAAATCAGCGCATGCTACTCATGAGTACTGAAGTGCGCGCATGATTTTCTATTTTATGTTTTATTGAAGCTTTTATTAAGTAGTTGAAAAAAAATTAGTCAAACGAATCCAGATCGTGACTCGAAATTAAAATATAATTTATGGAGCGAAAACGAGAAAAATCTATAGTGAACATAGCAGCGACAGGCAGACAGACACTAAGACAGACAGACAGACAGACAGACAGACAGACAGACACTAAGACAGACAGACAGACAGACAGACAGACAGACAGACAGACACTAAGACAGACACTAAGACAGACAGACAGACAGACAGACAGACAGACAGACAGACACTAAGACAGACAGACAGACAGACAGACAGACAGACAGACAGACAGACAGACAGACAGACAAACAGACAGACAGACAGACAGACAGACAGACAGACAGACAGACAGACAGACAGACAGACAGACAGACAGACAGACAGACAGACAGACAGACAGACAGACAGACAGACAGACAGACAGACAGACAGACAGACAGACAGACAGACAGACAGACAGACAGACAGACAGACAGACAGACAGACAGACAGACAGACAGACAGACACTAAGACAGACAGACAGACAGACAGACAGACAGACAGACAGACAAACAGACAGACAGACAGACAGACAGACAGACAGACAGACAGACACACACACACACACACACACACACACACACACACACACACACACACACACACACACACACACACACACACACACACTTACAGACAAAGCTAGCAGGGCGGAATTGCTGCAGTTGTTGCGTTATCTCAAGTTACTGTAGAAAATGCGAGGCCGAACTCAGCGAACTGGTCTCCACGGCAGTTTCAGGCCTCGCGCGCTTCGCCCCCTGCGGCGCCGCTCTCCACCGTCTCCTCGCTGCCCTCCTCCTGGAACTGGAAGTCGCGGCTCCACCAGCTGCTCCACCAGTTGAACTTCTTGATGGGGTTGAAGTCCTTCTTGTCCCGCAGCAGGCCGTAGTTGAGGCACGGCTCGCCCTGCTTGATGACGAAGTAGTCGCTGAGGTACTGCGCGAACTGCAGGCGGCGCGACAAGTCCAGCTGCGTCTCCTCGGAGATCTGCGACCGCTCCGGCGCCAGCGACTGCGAGCGCTGCATCTTGCGCCGTCGGGAGTTGCTGGCAGCCTCGGCGGCGGCCGCGGCAGCTACGAAGCTCGACGAAGCGGCCTGCTGCTGCGGGTCGCGCGACGTCGCCGGCCGCTGCTTCATGCTGACGTTGGGCCGCCTGAGGCCGGGCGGCGGGTCGGGCGACTCTTGCAGGACGTTCGCGAACTCCGGGTTGGCGGCCAGGATCTTGGAGCGCAGTCGGCTCTCGTAGGACTTCATCATGGCGAACTGGGCCTCCAGCGACATCGAGCTGGAGAAGCGCGGCCGGTTGGGCTGCGGCACCTCCTCCAGGTAGTTGTCCAGCTTGGGGGAGGCCGGCCGGCCCGACCCACTACCGCCGCCCCCGCCACCAGCCCGACGCTGGCGCGGCAGCAGCAGCTGGGTGGACATCCGGACGGAGCTCTTGCGGCCCCCGCTGCCCGTGTCGGCCTGCTGGGCGAGCGACTGCCGAGGCCGGTCCTGCTGGCCGACCGTCCGCTGCGACCGGTCGGAGATCTGCGGCGCCGTTCCCGCCATCGCGATCTCGTCCAGGGTCGATTTTGCCTGTCTGTCCTCGACAGCGGCCTCCGCGGCTGCCTCGGCTTCGGCGTCCTCGGCGATGATCGCCTGGATTTGGGGTGGCTTGCGATGCATTTGTCTACTCTGCCGACTGCACCGCATTCCCATCTACTTTGTTTTGTCTACTCTGCCTACCTTCTCTACTCTATCTACTTTGTCTACTCGATCTACTCGATCTACTTTCTCTGCTATCTACTTTGTCTACTTTATCTACTCTCTCTACTTTCTCTACTTTCTCTACTCCATCTACTTTCTCTACTCTATCGACTCTGTCTATTCTATCTATTTCTCTACTCTATCGACTCTGTCTACTCTATCTACTTTCTCTACTCTATCGACTCTGTCTACTCTATCTACTTTCGCTACTCTATCGACTCTGTCTACCCTATCTACTTTCTCTACTCTATCTACTTTCTCTACTCTATCTACTTTCTCTACTCCATCTACTTTCTCTACTCTATCGACTCTGTCTACTCTATCTACTTTCTCTACTCTATCGACTCTGTCTACTCTATCTACTTTCTCTACTCTATCTACTCTGTCTACTCTATCTACTTTCTCTACTCTATCTACTTTCTCTACTCTATCTACTTTCTCTACTCTATCTACTTTCTCTACTCTATCTACTTTCTCTACTCTATCTACTTTCTCTACTCTATCGACTCTGTCTACTCTATCTACTTTCTCTACTCTATCTACTCTGTCTACTCTATCTACTTTGTCTACTCGATCTACTTTGTCTACTTTATCTACTCTCTCTACTCTATCTACTTTCTCGGCTATCTACTTTGTCTACTTTATCTACTCTCTCTACTTTCTCTACTTTCTCTACTCCATCTACTTTCTCTACTCTATCGACTCTGTCTACTCTATCTACTTTCTCTACTCTATCGACTCTGTCTACTCTATCTACTTTCTCTACTCTATCTACTCTGTCTACTCTATCTACTTTCTCTACTCTATCTACTTTCTCTACTCTATCTACTTTCTCTACTCTATCTACTTTCTCTACTCTATCGACTCTGTCTACTCTATCTACTTTCTCTACTCTATCTACTCTGTCTACTCTATCTACTTTCTCTACTCTATCTACTTTCTCTACTCCATCTACTTTCTCTACTCTATCGACTCTGTCTACTCTATCTACTTTCGCTACTCTATCGACTCTGTCTACCCTATCTACTTTCTCTACTCTATCTACTTTCTCTACTCCATCTACTTTCTCTACTCTATCGACTCTGTCTACTCCATCTACTTTCTCTACTCTATCTACTCTGTCTAATCTTTCTATCTTGTTTCCTACTGACTATCCCGGCAGAAGTTGGTGCTCCCCGCCACTCACGATTTGCTCCTGATCGGTGTTGGCCATGCTGGACTGAAAGAGAAATAAAAAGAAAGTTTTGCCCGAGCTGAAATGCACCGGTTTCGCCTGCAAGTGCCTTCCGAGTGCAGGTGGCGCTGATGAGGGGAGGGCGAGGCCTCTGGACCGGCAGCTCATTTAAGCTGCGCGAGTTTTTGTTTGAATCTGTGGCCACTCCTGCCGCCTCAGATTTGCTACTTGGGGTCGCATCGTGGCACCCCGCAGTTTTTTCTACTGCAGCTGTGCAATGAGCGAACCGGGGCCCGAGCTCGTTGAGAGCAGAGCCGGAGATTCGCTCCAGTTACCCTTTGAAGAGAACTGCGCCTCTGACAGGTGGAGAGAGGGACCGCTTATTTCTCCTACTCATCTCAGAGTAGAGAAAATTTTACAGAGAATTATTGCTGCAAAAAAGCTGTCGAGTTTGAAAAAATTGGACCAAGCATGAGTTACGAGCAAAGTCTTTCATTCTCGCCCAGCTCATTGTAAAATTTGAGCACGTGATGTTTATGGCTCAACCGGCTCTTGCCAATTTGCTTCGGCCCGTCGTGTAGCGAATGTAGCGAGACCGCCTGAGACCCTGGCAGCCATCGCTCTCGACTTTCATTTTTATGATCTAATTCTATGGCGAACTCATTAACTAACTAACTAACTAACTAACTAACTGACTAACTAACTAACTAACTAACTAACTAACTAACTAACTAACTAACTAACTAACTAACTAACTAACTAACTAACTAACTAACTAACTAACTAACTAACTAACTAACTAACTAACTAACTAACTAACTAACTAACTAACTAACTAACTAACTAACTAACTAACTAACTAACTAACTAACTAACTAACTAACTAACTAACTACTAACTAACTAACTAACTAACTAACTAACTAACTAACTAACTAACTAACTAACTAACTAACTAACTAACTAACTAACTAACTAACTAACTAACTAACTAACTAACTAACTAACTAACTAACTAACTAACTAACTAACTAACTAACTAACTAACTAACTAACTAACTAACTAACTAACTAACTAACTAACTAACTAACTAACTAACTAACTAACTAACTAACTAACTAACTAACTAACTAACTAACTAACTAACTAACTAACTAACTAACTAACTAACTAACTAACTAACTAACTAACTAACTAACTAACTAACTAACTAACTAACTAACTAACTAACTAACTAACTAACTAACTAACTAACTAACTAACTAACTAACTAACTAACTAACTAACTAACTAACTAACTAACTAACTAACTAACTGACTAACTAACTAACTAACTAACTAACTCACTAACTAACTAACTAACTAACTAACTAACTAACTAGATAATTAACTGCACACTCACCTTGCCAAAAGCAGTCAGTCACAAACGCAGTGCAGCAGGCAGGCAGAGCAGTTCAGCTCAGTCAGTCCTTCAGTTCTCAAATCGCTATCCAACCTGACTTTTTATAACAAGCCGGGCCAGGCAGGAAGCAACAGGACTGGGGCATTGGGCAGCGCGGCAATTTTAGATTAAGCCACAATGTACAGATATCAATTATATTTTCACCCCCGCAATTCAGGCTATTGAAGATGATGAATGCAGCTCCGGTTATTGTGAGGCTGTATAAGGTGCCAGGCCCATCATCAGCTTGAGCGATGAGGTCATGGCCAAACTCTGCAGCAGTTCAAAGAGCCAGTCTTCTGCCTCACGTTTCATCGATCACTCTGGCTTTAATTTTATATGGAATCCAGTTATGAGGGAGCGCCTCTGGCTCCGCATTGGGGCTTAGGGGTTGTGGAGCGCAGGCGCAATCTGGTGCTCGAGGGAAGAGCACAGGTGTACAGCTGCCGGATCTGCTAAATCCCCTACCTTACTCCATCTCTCTCCCATTATTCTCTCTCCAATCTCTATCTCCCATCTCGCTCTCTCCTATCTCCCTCTCTCCCCTCTGCCTCTCTCCCATCTCTCTCTCCCTTCTCCCTCTCTCCCCTCTGCCTCTCTCCCATCTCTCTCTCCCTTCTCCCTCTCTCCCCTCTGCCTCTCTCCCATCTCTCTCTCCCTTCTCCCTCTCTCCCCTCTGCCTCTCTCCCATCTCTCTCTCTCCCTTCTCCCTCTCTCCCCTCTGCCTCTCTCCCATCTCTCTCTCTCCCTTCTCCCTCTCTCCCCTCTGCCTCTCTCCCATCTCTCTCTCTCTCTCCCTTCTCCCTCTCTCCCCTCTGCCTCTCTCCCATCTCTCTCTCTCTCTCCCTTCTCCCTCTCTCCCCTCTGCCTCTCTCCCATCTCTCTCTCCCTTCTCCCTCTCTCCCCTCTGCCTCTCTCCCATCTCTCTCTCTCCCTTCTCCCTCTCTCCCCTCTGCCTCTCTCCCATCTCTCTCTCTCTCCCTTCTCCCTCTCTCCCCTCTGCCTCTCTCCCATCTCTCTCTCTCTCCCTTCTCCCTCTCTCCCCTCTGCCTCTCTCCCATCTCTCTCTCCCTTCTCCCTCTCTCCCCTCTGCCTCTCTCCCATCTCTCTCTCTCTCCCTTCTCCCTCTCTCCCCTCTGCCTCTCTCCAATCTCTCTCTCCCTTCTCCCTCTCTCCCATCTGCCTCTCTCCCATCTCTCTCTCCCCTCTCCCTCTCTCCCCTCTCCCTCTCTCCCCTCTTCCTCTCTCCCATCTCCCTCTCTCCCATCTCCCTCTCTCCCCTCTCACTCTCTCCCATCTCCCTCTCTCCCATCTCCCTCTCTCCCATCTCCCTCTCTCCCATCTCCCTCTCTCCCATCTCCCTCTCTCCCATCTCCCTCTCTCCCACCTTTAATCTCCCATCTTGAATTCCGTTTCAAATTTAACCTATTGTCAGGCAATTCACACAGCTACTAAAAGTAGATCGCACACAATGTAAGTAAATAAAAGAGCAACTGAGCATTCTACATACAGTGCAGCCTCCAAGCCAGCCCCATCCAACCATCCATCCAGGTATCGGCCTTCCAACAGTTTTTTTTTACTTAAGACGCATGAGTCACTCAAGCGGGTGGACCGCGCCCCTGTTTGAGCAGAGCTCGCACCAGCGAAATAACAAAACAAAAGCAGCCTAGGAAACAATGCTCATAGGGGACAGAGAAAAATACTTTAGAGTGTAAAGGAATGATGCTCAAGATGGCGACTGGCGAGAGAGGAGAGAGCGGGGCAGAGAGCTGGGGCAAGGAGAGAGACAACTATGGGTCTGTGCAGCCTCAGAATATTCTTCTATTTATCATTCGGTCGCCAGGGTTGAGCCCAGCTCAGTGAGACGCGATAACAGACGAGTCCAAAATAGCCAGCTCAGCTGACCGAGATTGAGAATTTGAGATGTCGAGCTGCTCGGTTCGTTGCCTTCTGCTTCTCCTGGCTGTTGCAGCCTGCTACAGTGAGTTTGCTTTGCTGCCTTGTGAATTATGAGCAGTCAATGACCGATTATACTCAACTTAAGCCATTGTTAATCCTGTCAGTTTCTGTGAGCAATGCGCACTCCAGGCGGTGCTGCTCAGGTCGGCTGCCCGACGGCAAGACCACCAATCTGACCTGCACGAGGCCGACACCCTATTGCTGCCGGAGCCGGCACCCCCTGAAGCCGGTGTTCTGCTGCAGCGATTGCCGCAAGGGCGTCGACTATGACGACTGCGAGCGGGACGATGACGATGATGATGATGACCACCAAGGCAACTGGAAATATAAATACTACTGGAAATAGTAAGTTCACCTGCGCGATAGATAGATAGATAGATAGATAGATAGATAGATAGATAGATAGATAGATAGATAGATAGATAGATAGATAGATAGATAGATAGATAGATAGATAGATAGATAGATAGATAGATAGATAGATAGATAGATAGATAGATAGATAGATAGATAGATAGATAGATAGATAGATAGATAGATAGATAGATAGATAGATAGATAGATAGATAGATAGATAGATAGATAGATAGATAGATAGATAGATAGATAGATAGATAGATAGATAGATAGATAGATAGATAGATAGATAGATAGATAGATAGATAGATAGATAGATAGATAGATAGATAGATAGATAGATAGATAGATAGATAGATAGATAGATAGATAGATAGATAGATAGATAGATAGATAGATAGATAGATAGATAGATAGATAGATAGATAGATAGATAGATAGATAGATAGATAGATAGATAGATAGATAGATAGATAGATAGATAGATAGATAGATAGATAGATAGATAGATAGATAGATAGATAGATAGATAGATAGATAGATAGATAGATAGATAGATAGATAGATAGATAGATAGATAGATAGATAGATAGATAGATAGATAGATAGATAGATAGATAGATAGATAGATAGATAGATAGATAGATAGATAGATAGATAGATAGATAGATAGATAGATAGATAGATAGATAGATAGATAGATAGATAGATAGATAGATAGATAGATAGATAGATAGATAGATAGATAGATAGATAGATAGATAGATAGATAGATAGATAGATAGATAGATAGATAGATAGATAGATAGATAGATAGATAGATAGATAGATAGATAGATAGATAGATAGATAGATAGATAGATAGATAGATAGATAGATAGATAGATAGATAGATAGATAGATAGATAGATAGATAGATAGATAGATAGATAGATAGATAGATAGATAGATAGATAGATAGATAGATAGATAGATAGATAGATAGATAGATAGATAGATAGATAGATAGATAGATAGATAGATAGATAGATAGATAGATAGATAGATAGATAGATAGATAGATAGATAGATAGATAGATAGATAGATAGATAGATAGATAGATAGATAGATAGATAGATAGATAGATAGATAGATAGATAGATAGATAGATAGATAGATAGATAGATAGATAGATAGATAGATAGATAGATAGATAGATAGATAGATAGATAGATAGATAGATAGATAGATAGATAGATAGATAGATAGATAGATAGATAGATAGATAGATAGATAGATAGATAGATAGATAGATAGATAGATAGATAGATAGATAGATAGATAGATAGATAGATAGATAGATAGATAGATAGATAGATAGATAGATAGATAGATAGATAGATAGATAGATAGATAGATAGATAGATAGATAGATAGATAGATAGATAGATAGATAGATAGATAGATAGATAGATAGATAGATAGATAGATAGATAGATAGATAGATAGATAGATAGATAGATAGATAGATAGATAGATAGATAGATAGATAGATAGATAGATAGATAGATAGATAGATAGATAGATAGATAGATAGATAGATAGATAGATAGATAGATAGATAGATAGATAGATAGATAGATAGATAGATAGATAGATAGATAGATAGATAGATAGATAGATAGATAGATAGATAGATAGATAGATAGATAGATAGATAGATAGATAGATAGATAGATAGATAGATAGATAGATAGATAGATAGATAGATAGATAGATAGATAGATAGATAGATAGATAGATAGATAGATAGATAGATAGATAGATAGATAGATAGATAGATAGATAGATAGATAGATAGATAGATAGATAGATAGATAGATAGATAGATAGATAGATAGATAGATAGATAGATAGATAGATAGATAGATAGATAGATAGATAGATAGATAGATAGATAGATAGATAGATAGATAGATAGATAGATAGATAGATAGATAGATAGATAGATAGATAGATAGATAGATAGATAGATAGATAGATAGATAGATAGATAGATAGATAGATAGATAGATAGATAGATAGATAGATAGATAGATAGATAGATAGATAGATAGATAGATAGATAGATAGATAGATAGATAGATAGATAGATAGATAGATAGATAGATAGATAGATAGATAGATAGATAGATAGATAGATAGATAGATAGATAGATAGATAGATAGATAGATAGATAGATAGATAGATAGATAGATAGATAGATAGATAGATAGATAGATAGATAGATAGATAGATAGATAGATAGATAGATAGATAGATAGATAGATAGATAGATAGATAGATAGATAGATAGATAGATAGATAGATAGATAGATAGATAGATAGATAGATAGATAGATAGATAGATAGATAGATAGATAGATAGATAGATAGATAGATAGATAGATAGATAGATAGATAGATAGATAGATAGATAGATAGATAGATAGATAGATAGATAGATAGATAGATAGATAGATAGATAGATAGATAGATAGATAGATAGATAGATAGATAGATAGATAGATAGATAGATAGATAGATAGATAGATAGATAGATAGATAGATAGATAGATAGATAGATAGATAGATAGATAGATAGATAGATAGATAGATAGATAGATAGATAGATAGATAGATAGATAGATAGATAGATAGATAGATAGATAGATAGATAGATAGATAGATAGATAGATAGATAGATAGATAGATAGATAGATAGATAGATAGTAGATAGATAGATAGATAGATAGATAGATAGATAATAGATAGATAATAGATAGATAATAGATAGATAGATAGATAGATAGATAGATAGATAGATAGATAGATAGATAGATAGATAGATAGATAGATAGATAGATAGATAGATAGATAGATAGATAGATAGATAGATAGATAGATAGATAGATAGATAGATAGATAGATAGATAGATAGATAGATAGATAGATAGATAGATAGATAGATAGATAGATAGATAGATAGATAGATAGATAGATAGATAGATAGATAGATAGATAGATAGATAGATAGATAGATAGATAGATAGATAGATAGATAGATAGATAGTAGATAGATAGATAGATAGATAGATAGATAGATAATAGATAGATAATAGATAGATAATAGATAGACAGATAGATAGATAGATAGATAGATAGATAGATAGATAGATAGATAGATAGATAGATAGATAGATAGATAGATAGATAGATAGATAGATAGATAGATAGATAGATAGATAGATAGATAGATAGATAGATAGATAGATAGATAGATAGATAGATAGATAGATAGATAGATAGATAGATAGATAGATAGATAGATAGATAGATAGATAGATAGATAGATAGATAGATAGATAGATAGATAGATAGATAGATAGATAGATAGATAGATAGATAGATAGATAGATAGATAGATAGATAGATAGATAGATAGATAGATAGATAGATAGATAGATAGATAGATAGATAGATAGATAGATAGATAGATAGATAGATAGATAGATAGATAGATAGATAGATAGATAGATAGATAGATAGATAGATAGATAGATAGATAGATAGATAGATAGGTAGATAGATAGATAGATAGATAGATAGATAGATAATAGATAGATAATAGATAGATAATAGATAGACAGATAGATAGATAGATAGATAGATAGATAGATAGATAGATAGATAGATAGATAGATAGATAGATAGATAGATAGATAGATAGATAGATAGATAGATAGATAGATAGATAGATAGATAGATAGATAGATAGATAGATAGATAGATAGATAGATAGATAGATAGATAGATAGATAGATAGATAGATAGATAGATAGATAGATAGATAGATAGACAGGCAGAGCTCGTCTTCCCTCTCCGCAGCATCGGCTGCGCCATCGGCGCCCTGGTGCTGCTTTTCGTGCTGGCCGGCCTGGTCTTCGGCCTGGTGAAGCTCTTCAAGTCGGTCTGCTGCAAGCGCCGCACGACTTCGGTCCGTTCGGCCACCGCCGGAGTCCCGAGCTCCTCAGTCGACTACCCCAAGAACATCGATGTGGCGCCGGAGTGGCAGCAGCCGCCGAAGATGCCGCCGGGCTACTTCGACGTCTTCACCGTGACCCCGCCGCCGGACTACAAGGAGAGGCCGGAAAGCGCTTAGGGGCCGATCGTTGAAGAGCGTTGAACTCGTGAAATCAGTGCTTACTTAGCTGGCCTTTGGAAACAGATTTCTTTCTCTCCTTCTAGCTGTCTTTATTATTACTTCTGGATGCGGCTAAACTACTTGCATCGAATCATGCCCGCTCTGGACCTCACTCTCCTTCTCTCAGAACCCACGCAAAACTTTAACCTAGTTGATTGATTCTTTTCGAGCCCAGTGACATGCAAAATACATGTAATAAATGGCGGAAATTTCTATTGCTTCATCTTTTTCAGACACTGTTTTTACAAACGCGTTTTCCTGATATTTACTGAGCTATCAATGAATTTTTCTTACCTAAAACTATTGTTTCTACCAAATACATCTCTGTTTTTTAGAAAACCGTGCACTCGGGTATTGATTTTTTTATTCGTTTTAACGTAGCTATTGTCGGTGAAGTTGCATCGGCTGGCGAAAGATCGGTCTTCGTTAGCCACGCAGGAGCATGAGTACTGAGGCTGGCACCAACGGTGGCAGACGAGCCCTCCCTCGTCTGGCCGCGCCGCAGTCCGAGTCCGTCGGGTAGGCAATGGATGAGGATGTAACCGCTTGCCCGCCGGACAAAGGGATATCGGAACCCGCGTATTGCGTCATTGCCAACCTGAATAGGCTCGTAGGCCCCTCAGAATAAAAAATTTGTTCAGTTTTTCACCCGGGATCTATGTGATAACTCTATTTTTAGAAATAGGTGCTGTCTGTGACGTCAGAAGACCGGAGGTTAATCGAATAGGAGTCATAGCAACGACGTCAAAGGGCATCACGTGACCAACATTGTGGTCACTATTTAAGCTGCTTTGGCTATAGACAGCTCAGCTTCGGCTACGTATAGACAACTCCCCAG
Organism: Macrostomum lignano; assembly: GCA_002269645.1. Taxonomy (NCBI): domain Eukaryota; kingdom Metazoa; phylum Platyhelminthes; family Macrostomidae; genus Macrostomum; species Macrostomum lignano. The sequence continues at coordinate 121,526 of NIVC01000795.1, read as the reverse complement.
CTAGCTCAAGCACTCCCGATCACCAATCGGCTGTAAGCAACTCCCCAGCTAGCTCAAGCACTCCCGATCACCAATCGGCTGTAAGCAACTCCCCAGCTAGCTCAAGCACTCCCGATCACCAATCGGCTGTAAACAACTCCCCGGCTAGCTCAAGCACTCCCGATCACCAATCGGCTGTAAACAACTCCCCGGCTAGCTCAAGCACTCCCGATCACCAATCGGCTGTAAACAACTCCCCGGCTAGCTCAAGCACTCCCGATCACCAATCGGCTGTAAGAAACTCCCCGGCTAGCTCAAGCACTCCCGATCACCAATCGGCTGTAAGCAACTCCCCGGCTAGCTCAAGCACTCCCGATCACCAATCGGCCATAAGCAACTCCCCAGCTAGCTCAAGCACTCCCGATCACCAATCGGCCATAAGCAACTCCCCAGCTAGCTCAAGCACTCCCGATCACCAATCGGCTGTAAATAACTCCCCAGCTAGCTCAAGCACTCCCGATCACCAATCGGCTGTAAGCAACTCCCCAGCTAGCTCAAGCACTCCCGATCACCAATCGGCTGTAAACAACTCCCCGGCTAGCTCAAGCACTCCCGATCACCAATCGGCTGTAAACAACTCCCCGGCTAGCTCAAGCACTCCCGATCACCAATCGGCTGTAAGCAACTCCCCGGCTAGCTCAAGCACTCCCGATCACCAATCGGCTGTAAGCAACTCCCCGGCTAGCTCAAGCACTCCCGATCACCAATCGGCCATAAGCAACTCCCCAGCTAGCTCAAGCACTCCCGATCACCAATCGGCCATAAGCAACTCCCCAGCTAGCTCAAGCACTCCCGATCACCAATCGGCCATAAGCAACTCCCCAGCTAGCTCAAGCACTCCCGATCACCAATCGGCCATAAGCAACTCCCCAGCTAGCTCAAGCACTCCCGATCACCAATCGGCTGTAAGAAACTCCCCAGCTAGCTCAAGCACTCCCGATCACCAATCGGCCATAAGCAACTCCCCAGCTAGCTCAAGCACTCCCGATCACCAATCGGCTGTAAGAAACTCCCCAGCTAGCTCAAGCACTCCCGATCACCAATCGGCCATAAGCAACTCCCCAGCTAGCTCAAGCACTCCCGATCACCAATCGGCTGTAAGAAACTCCCCAGCTAGCTCAAGCACTCCCGATCACCAATCGGCCATAAGCAACTCCCCAGCTAGCTCAAGCACTCCCGATCACCAATCGGCTGTAAGAAACTCCCCAGCTAGCTCAAGCACTCCCGATCACCAATCGGCCATAAGCAACTCCCCAGCTAGCTCAAGCACTCCCGATCACCAATCGGCCATAAGCAACTCCCCAGCTAGCTCAAGCACTCCCGATCACCAATCGGCTGTAAATAACTCCCCGGCTAGCTCAAGCACTCCCGATCACCAATCGGCTGTAAATAACTCCCCGGCTAGCTCAAGCACTCCCGATCACCAATCGGCTGTAAATAACTCCCCAGCTAGCTCAAGCACTCCCGATCACCAATCGGCTGTAAATAACTCCCCAGCTAGCTCAAGCACTCCCGATCACCAATCGGCTGTAAACAACTCCCCGGCTAGCTCAAGCACTCCCGATCACCAATCGGCTGTAAGCAACTCCCCAGCTAGCTCAAGCACTCCCGATCACCAATCGGCTGTAAGAAACTCCCCAGCTAGCTCAAGCACTCCCGATCACCAATCGGCTGTAAGCCTGCAGTGTCAGCAGCAGCACCTCCTGTACCGGCTGTAGGAAGTAAGACTCGCATCGGATGATGTGGCCTGTCAGCTGGAATCGCTAACGTACCAGTCGCACTACTTGTTATTATAAAAAAAAGCTTTAGGCTTCCTCTCAGCTAAAGTGCACTCAAAGCAGTTATGGTCGTGAGCAAGATGTCGTAGTATGATTTCATTTTTGTTCAAGCAGACAGACTTAAACAGACAGACAATTGCAGGAGCTGTCTGACAGTCAGCCTGGCGTTGGCCGCAGACTGGGGACTGAATGCTGTAAAGCAGTGGCAGCAGCAGGTTAGAGGAAAGGCGAGTGCGCATGCAGTCAGAGAGCCAGCAGGAGTGGCGAGGGCGACTGTTTTGTTTCCGGCCCACCCAGTCTCCCCTCGGCTTTGCTGCTTTGCTGGATGCGCAGCCAAGTGCGCAAACTTACTGGAGTTCGGTGTGAGGGCAGCCTGAGCAGTGCTCAAAACAGAATTGTGCAATAAATTCTACGAGCGTAGATAAGCACAGAGCTCGATGTGCATTGTCGAGCAGCAAGGTTTGTTTTTCCGAATTTCCTGCCCAACAGACGTTCAGCACAGTGAGTCATTTGAACAATGAGAGAAAAGCAAACAACAGCGGCTCTGCTGAGCTGAAAACTTTCTCAGCAAATTTTAGAGACCTTGTCGTCTCTTCAAGACGGGAGAGTCAATCGTCGAGAATGAGAAGCTGCTCAGTCCTGCTACTCCTGATCCTAGTTGGAACATTCTGTGAGTCTGTGAGAGTCTCCGATCAGTTTGAGGGCGTCTGTACTTGCAGGGAGAAGTTCGATTGATTCCGAACCGAAATTTGCATCAATTTCAGTGACCTACGCCGACTCAAGTCTGTGCACCGTTTTTATCAGTGGCAAACGCATCAACGTCACCTGCAAGAAGCCCGACCCCTACTGCTGCCGCCTGAGCAGCGGGGCCAGTTACTATTACTGCTGCGATGACTGCGATCAGAGCACAGAGTCTGACGACTGCGGCAGCTCCAACTACTGGAAATAGTGAGTTGTGTGCTTTACTGACACAAAGACAGGCTGGGCGAGTGAAAAAAGTTCACCCATTAGCTAGCTTATCAACGCATCTCAGCAGGTTCGGGCGAGGCTTATCTGAGCAGATCATATGCAAAGTGAGCAAAGAGGCTTGGGGACACAAGCTGTCGGGCTGGATCGCGGGGCGTCCACTAGAACAGGTGGTGAATGAGCATTTGCGACTGGGCCGCTCGTACATGGCTTTTTTCGGACGGAGCAACGGCTAACGGGCCGTCATAGAGACTTGGACTGCTGGCGGGTGTGCTGCGTTGCTGGGTGCACACAGTGCATTAGTACAACAGTTGGCTTCAAGCCTGGAATTTCTGCCATCATGGTCACCAGTGTTTTTGTATTTTCTGCTTCCGTCCGTGCAGACCGCAGACGGGATGATCAGGGTGGGGGTTAGGGACTGCTCAGAGCTTGCCAGGTGTGATAGGCGAGAGAGTGGCGACCCCGAGGCGCACAGACACTTCGAGGCTGAAGTGGAGAAGCTGAGAGCGTTCAGACACTCGTCCAGCCCTACGGCAGGAGGGAGGTGCGGATGAGGAGGTTGTGAGCAGGTAGCCACTCAGCAGCAGCAAAGGTGAGCACGGGTCCGGAGGCGCACAGGCACTTCGCAGACCCGAATGAAGACGGCGACGAGTGAAGAGAATAGTGAAGATAGGATTAATTAATAAAAAGTAAACGCTGTCTTTCCTGGAGGGGTCACGTGACGCGCTCATTAAGGGCTGACTTTGTTTCTATATTTCAGCTTCAGTTGAATGTACTTCTAGTTGAATCTTCACGCGTAGGGCTAGTGGTAGGGAGCAGGGAGGGCGAGGGCCGCGCGCGCACGAAAATACTGGGTAAGAGCAGGGGGCTAGGTGGGGCAAAGCCACGCAGGACTGGGGGAGTGGTGGGGCAAAACCCAGAGTTGAAGGGCGATAGAGAAAGAAGGGGGAGGCTAGCCAATCAGGCGCCTCCGTGGCGAGAGACACGTTTGAACTGACCCAAACGAGAGAGAAAGAAGGGGGAAGGCTAGCCAATCAGGTGCCTCCGCGGCGAGAGACATGATTGGACTAGCTCAAACGAAAGAGAAAGAAGGGGAGGCTAGCCAATCAGGCGCGTCCGCGGCCAGAGACATGATTGGACCGGCCCAAACGAGAGAGGGAGACGAAAAGACGCCAGTTGATGAAAAGAGGAAAATGAGAACGAGAAAAATAAAATGAAGAATTGGGAGGCGCAGCTCACAACACCAGAGTCTTTGGTGTTCGCCGATAGCTACAGAGACACAGAAAGGCTCTGTAGGCCTCTGAAACAAAGAAAAACAACAGGCAGAGCGGCTTTGCCTCACCCCATCCCCATTCCAGCTTGGGCTACGCGGTCTCCGGCCTGGCCCTGCTAGTCGCCATGGCGGGGCTGTCCTGCTGCCTGGCCAAGGCGGTGAAGTCCGCCTGCTGCAAGCACAGATCATCAGTTGGCGACTCGACGGCCACCCGGGCAGCGAGAGGCTCGCCCGACTATCCGCGGAATGACGCTGGACCGGCGCCCGAGTTGCAGCAGCCGGCAGCGAAGCCGCCCGGTTACTACGAACTGTTCCCGGTGAGCCCGCCGCCGGCCTACGAGGCGGAGCGGCCCGAGAATGCCTGATAGATCCTGTCTGAGCAGCAATGCGCATAAACCAAGCTAATCAATACCTTGATTTAAGTATCGATGCCTGTGTTTTTACAACTTGCTCTCATCACCCGTTAATCGTTCACTTGAGAGTTTATATCTGTTTGCAGAGTTTTAAAATAAACTATTATAAACACCGCTTGCATGCTTAGAGTCAACTGAGCTGATCATACAGTGGGTTCAGAGATTCGAAAATCATTTCCTCCAGTTGTTAAAGCGTCGAGGCGGTGGTTTTCTCTTTTGTGTTTGATATTTTATAAAATCCAATTATTAAAGAGCTTGTAGATTTGCTGCAGGGGTAAGAAAAGGCTTGGCCACTGCGCGGCCTTGAGCGCCAATATATATTTAGAAATCGATATTTGCGTGGGGTGGAGTTGCGCCTGATAAACAATAAGCGTGCAAGCTGATTGGCTGCAGAGTGACGGGGGCAGACATTGTACACTTGAGGGTCACTGGGTCAGAGAGTTAAACGGTGTACGGCCAACAGAGCTAAACCAAATTTACAAATTTACAAATCAAATTTGCGCCCAACCCTTTCTATCTTAAACATAATGAGAATGATTTAATAAGAATAATTGAATGCACCAACCCCAATTGGGCCAGATGTGCAACCGACAGCTCAGCCGCAGCTATTGCGCGGTGCATCTGAAGGCTGCGTACGGCTGTTCAGTCCAAGGACTGGGGGTCGCCACACACACCCGCTGGGTGAACTGAAGCAATGCAGGGTTAAGTGTCTTGCTCAAGGCCACAAATTGTTCCAGTAGGATCCAGAATCGAACCCCCGACCTTCAATTCGTGAATCCGACACTCTAACCACCCCCAATCCTAAACCAGTGTGAGCCAAGAATAGACAGGTATCTGGATTGCAGTATTAGACTTATGGCTGTGACTGGCACAATTCAACCAAGGAAAGAGAGATGCCTCCCCTTACTGCCGCTCCTGCATATATTTATATTTGTGCTAGCTGGTTAAGCCCTGGAGTATCGCTACCCCATGCCCAGCTAGCCAAAATTACGATCGTCTTATCCAACAAGGAAAAAGTTACAAGTCGGGGTCGCGATTGGAGGGGAGAGGAAACAAACCGATTGGCTGGACCACCAGCCAATCGCAGGGTGAGCGAGGGGGCGCACTGGGGCCGCAGCCAGCCAAAGCCGGCTGGCCTAACAGGCAGTGGGGTGGGTGCAACTGGAGGGGGGGTTGACGCAGACAGAATGGGGGGGGGGTTGACGCAGGCACGCGGCTGGGGGTGGGAGTGCAGAGCCGGGCACACTTTGACCGAGAGCCAGAGATTGCTCATCGGTGCAAGTGCACCCGGGCACAACACTTGAGAGTTTCAATTTGCATTCACATCGCGGGATGGCCCACCGGGGGAAACGGAAAAAAACGCTTTTTGTGTCAATGGGCGTCATGACAGATGATCCTCTGACCAACTGATCTCACATCGTTGAACAAAGACTCAAGCACTTCACAGAATTGGCGATGCTTTACAAAGAACTTCCTGGAATTTTTATTTCAGAAAAGTGACTGAAAAGTACTCAAGTTTTGGCGGCGAGTTTTCGAATATTTTTAAGTGTATTAGAACAACTTTTTTAAATAAAAAAAAGATCTATTAAAGGAATAGTTTTGAGCGCATTGAAGTTCAGACAAGTTAACTTTACGAATAGCGAGATCTAGCGAGATCAAAAAGCGTTAAATTAACAGAAATTGTCAGAGCCATTAAACTGCCTGTCTATGCTTAAATATTGCATTACGCACTCTCGGGCAAGCGATGTCAACTTTTATATACAAAAACCTTTTTATATACAAATACAAAAAACAATTTTATTAACTGTAAACACTTGTTAAAACTTTATGATGCAACGAAACTTTTGTGAAAATTATCGGCAGGAAAATGCGGGAATTCGGTGCATGAGTTGAATGAGTGTTCGGGCGTCGGCTTGCTAAAGCAAAGTGTAAACTTGAATGATAACTTGGTCAATCGATCAATCAATAAAACAGAGCAATGACGCTTCTCAATAACTTTTCCTTGGCCACACGCGGCAAAAGTTTCTGATCACCGCGGGTTGCTCAGGCGTCCTCTTCGTAGGCCGAATTTTCCAATCCACCGACCGGCAGCTGGTTCGCCGGTTCGCCAACCGGCAGACCGCTGATTGCTTCGTAGACTGCAGGCTCGTCTTCCCATTGGACAGTCGGGCTGTGAGAAATTTTTGCAGAAAATCAGTACTAATGCACTACTGCTAGTAGAAATTACTGAGCACGTTTTAAATATTATTAATAGGCGCAAGGAAAGTGAGACAAGACGGCCCATAGGGAACGCCGATTGTTAAACAGCATTCGACCTGCTCTACTTACTCGTAACTGCGCACTGTGCCGGTACATTCGCTGGCATTGTTATAAATTTCATTGGTGTGTCCGATGCTGCTCCCGAGATCTGCTTCGGACCTGCGAGTAGTTCAGGACGGATCAAGGACAATAAGCTGTGTTTAATGAACCACAGATATAGCAACAAAGATACATACTGTTTATGCGAGAGAGTTCAAGCTCTCGAGGATGTAACCGACAATGGTGGTGCGTGGTGCGTATTATTTTTTCCCATCCAATCTACGAGTACTTACCCGGCGTTACGTCGTCGACGCAGCAGGTAGACGCCCAGGAACACGCCGAGGGCAATCAGCAGCAGGAAGCCGACTGCGCATCCGGCCGCCACTCCAACAACGCTGGAGTTTCCAGTCGAGGCGTCGCCGGGATTTTCGCCCACCTGGCCGACCGATTTCGGGGTGCCTTCGGATGCGAAACGTTCGCAGAGCGCGCCTTTGAAGCCTGCTGGACAGGTGCAGCTGAAGCCGTCCGTACCGCTGACGCAGTCTCCTCCGTTGCGGCAGGGCCCACTGGCGCAGTAGTTCGGCTTCGCTGTCTCGCATCGGTCTCCGATGAAGTCTGGCGGGCAGTCGCAGGCGAATCCGACGGCGCTGTTTCTGCAGGGCGCCCCGTTCTCGCACGGGCTGCTGTAGCACGGGTTATCGATCTCGCAGTTCTCTCCTAAAAATCCTTCGGGACAGAGGCACCGTGGAACACCGTCCGTCTCGTTCACGTGACAGATGCCGCTGTTCAAGCAGACGGTGGTGTTGCAGCGGTCGAACTCGCAGCGGCTGCCGTGGAGCTTTGCGTCGGTGCAGTTGCAGTAGAAACCGCCGTGAATGTTGACGCATGGCATGTCGTTACTGCACGGCGACTCAGTCGAGCACTCATCGACGTCGAGCTCACAATGAGATCCGGTGAACTGCGGCAAGCAGCGGCACTGCGGCTGTCGGCTGGCGTCCAGCTGGCAGGTGGCACCGTTTTTGCACGGGTTTCGGTAGGTGCACGGGTTGAGAAAGGTCTCGCAGTTCGTACCGGAGTAGTCAGCGGGACATCGGCAGCTGTAGGAGTCACCGTTAAGTACGCAGGTGGCGCCGTTTTTGCACGGGTTTCGGTAGGTGCACGGGTTGAGAAAGGTCTCACAGTTCGTACCGGAGTAGTCAGCGGGACATCGGCAGCTGTAGGAGTCACCGTTAGGTACACAGGTGGCGCCGTTCTGACAGACGTCGGTGCTACACGGGTGCGGCGTCTTGCAGTCGGCGCCGATCCAGCCTAAGGTGAGTCAATGCGTTATAAAGTCATAAGCGGAACTGATCTCTGTAGCAAAATTTTCTCAGTCGTTCATTTTCTAGTGGCAATTCATGGCACTGCACGTACTTGAGCGTAGAGACACCTTCAACCAGTGGCTCATAACTTTAGATTGAAAGTAAAAAAATAACGTTTTTGAGAAAAAAAGTTTTTGTGCAAAAGTACCATCGATATCGATAGGAATTGGTGCCTTGAAGTCAGTCACTCACCGCTACGGCAGACTTTCTGTCCGTCTGAGCCGCAGGTGTAATGACCATCCCACGCGTTATTCTTCTCCATGCAGTAGGTGTTGCACAGCGCGCCGTAGTAGCCGGAATGGCAGCTGTACCAGTACCGGATGCGCAAGCTGATAAAGCAGAGATTAAAGGATAAAATTTGATGAACGTTGGAACAGGTTATCACAAACTATTAGCATGTGAGCAACCTACGTGTGACCCATCGCATGGCTGACAATCGTCAGGTCCTTTGCGTCTGGGCCGGAGGCCTCCAGGGTAGCCGAGAATATGTCAATCAAATCGTCTGCCGTGCTGTCCTTGTCATGGACAATGACTCTGATGAAGAGTCGGCCCTGCAATTGAAAATTCACCATGCACGAAATGAGACTCAGATTCAGATCGCAGGTGCGAACTACTCGGTGCGCGGACTCACATCGTTGTTGTCGAAGTTCATCGCAATGACAACGGGATTCTTTATTCCCGCGAAATCCGATCCGAAGTCGATCACATCCTTGTCCCAGTACCAGCCTGACTGACTGTGGTCGAACAGCCTGTTTCTGAAGTTGAAAGGAATTCGAAATCTGTATTTCAGCAAAGTCTTTGGGAAGCGTACGAGTATTTCGAACAAATGGAAAAGGGACCTTCGCCCTTGATGCTCGAGAGGATGGAGGCTTAGAGGGTTGGTCAAAGTTCTAACTACCTACCCGCCAGCGTTATAGCGGTCAGCTGTCAGGTGGAAGTGCGGATCGCAGGCGCTCTCTCTGGAGTTGAAGATAAGAATCGTGTCGCAATAAGTTCCATCGGAGCACCGACTGTCATGGTTGTGGTACTGCTGGAACTTGATCGTCATGTAGCCGTGGCAGTTCACCTGCAAATAAGTATAAAAAACTTATTGACACGAAACTTCACAACCGCTAAAAAGACTGCCATTTATGAAAGTAAGTGCAAAATTTTTAGCGGTAATGAAATTTCGCGTTTTTTGATGACATTGAAGGGAAGCAGAGCTGGAAAGGTGGCCTCATAGAGACCGACTTAGGTATTATAACTGATGGGACTCTGTAACTCCTATAATTGAGTAGCAGAATCTAAAAGACCTACCGGCAGTTGCTTGTCTGTCTGCAAAGTCAATCAGAAAGCAAGTTGAGCATTGAAACTCACCGCAACAATCAGACAGCAGCCGGTTAGCAGCAGGCACAACAAACTGTGCATCGCTGTATTTTGCGAGTCAATGTGGGTTGTTGTCTTGGCTGCGTTGTGTTGTTTTCTCTTTGCAAATTTATTTTGCTCAAATTTCTTTTATTTTAATGCAGACCTGGAAGAGAGGCAATTTGGAACAGCGATGCTCAAGATTTTCTGTAATATGGGCTTGAGTGAGTTGTCTGCTCAGCTCTTTCTCACGAGTTTGCTGGGTACACGATGCGAATTGTCTCACAGTAGGGGGAGGTGAGGCTTTTTCTAAGATCACGCCACATCTGGAGCTGGCCCCATAAAGCTCAGTAAACACTAGAACAGAGCTTTTTAATATGCTGAAGTATCTAAATGCCTTCCTGTCTTTAAGTCTTTGTCTTTCCTGCGCACCAGAAAAAATTATATAGAGCTATAAGGAATATTTGCATCATGGCTGCTTCCAGCTCATTGTACTCTGCAGCCGATGTGCTTTGAAGAGCGTCAGTGATGAAGAGCAGTGGGACTAAACTCTGTTTTGTAGATGAAGATGTACACTGGCGAGAGGTTTTATGCATTAGAATTCTGAGCATATCCTAAGAACGGTAGCATGACTTGCGATGTAGAATAAATATCTTTGACCAAAGCTGGGCCAAGGTCGATACCTTTTCCGGTCTAAATTTAGAACTGAGTTTCAGGCAAAAGTTTACTGTCGTACGCAGCAGCATATTCAGGGCACGTAGCATATGCTGAGGTATATACAGCTACGAGCGTACACGAAAATTCTCCGGCAAAAACAATCAATTAAGCCTAAAAGCAGTTGGTAAATAATTTGGCTTCGCTGAATGACAACTACATTGAATTGAGTATTTTATGATACTTTACCTAAAAGTACATTCGCCTTACTTCCAGTGGTTATTCTTAGTATTGCACTACGGAAAGTTTCACTGTCACTCTGACCGTGTCACTCTCTCACTGTCACTCTGACCGTGTCACTCTCGCACTGGCACTCTGACCGTGTCACTCTCGCACTGGCACTCTGACCGTGTCACTCTCGCACTGGCACTCTGACTGTGTCACTATCACTGGCACTCTGACTGTGTCACTCTCACTGGCAATCTGACTGTGTCACTCTCACTGGCACTCTGACTGTGTCACTCTCACTGGCACTCTGACTGTGTCACTCTCACTGGCACTCTGACTGTGTCACTCTCACTGGCACTCTGACTGTGTCACTCTTGCAGTGTCACTCTGACCTTGTCACTCTCACTGGAACTCTGACTGTGTCACTCTCACTGGAACTCTGACTGTGTCACTCTCACTGGCACTCTGACTGTGTCACTCTCACTGGCACTCTGACTGTGTCACTCTCACTGGCAATATGACTGTGTCACTCTCACTGGCACTCTGACTGTGTCACTCTCACTGGCACTCTGACTGTGTCACTCTCACTGGCAATATGACTGTGTCACTCTCACTGGCACTCTGACCGTGTCACTCTCACTGGCACTCTGACTGTGTCACTCTCACTGGCACTCTGATTGTGTCACTCTCACTGGCACTCTGACCGTGTCACTCTTGAAGTGTCACTCTGACCGTGTCACTCTCACTGGCACTCTGACCGTGTCACTCTCACTGGCACTCTGACTGTGTCACTCTCACTGGCACTCTAACTGTGTCACTCTAGCAGTGTCACTCTGACCGTGTCACTCTCACTGGCACTCTAACTGTGTCACTCTAGCAGTGTCACTCTGACCGTGTCACTCTCACTGGCACTCTGACCGTGTCACTCTCACTGGCACTCTGACTGTGTCACTCTCACTGGCACTCTAACTGTGTCACTCTAGCAGTGTCACTCTGACCGTGTCACTCTCACTGGCACTCTGACCGTGTCACTCTCACTGGCACTCTGACCGTGTCACTCTCACTGGCACTCTGACTGTGTCACTCTCACTGGCACTCTGACCGTGTCACTCTCACTGGCACTCTGATTGTGTCACTCTCCCACGCCAGCAGCTTATAAGCTGAGCATCTTATTAATAAGACAAGCAGAATTATCAGTGAGCAGTGCAGGACTCAAGCCACCAGTTTGTATCTCCAGCTGGCTCGCTGTCGATGGTGACGGCGGCAGCGTTGAACAGTGCGGCGGCTACTCAGATCCCGCGTTTCGTCAGCGTCGACGCGGTTCGCCTCCTGCTTGACGCTTTGCTGGACGTCGCTGAGTCGCAGGACGGCGGAGCGGCAGAGGACGCAGCGGACGGGGAGGCGGCGCTGCTGGATGGCCAGCCGGACGGTGCGCAGGAAGCAGGGCCGGCAGGTGGCCGAGTGACCGCACGGCTGAGCTCGGACAGAAGCTGGCCGGGACAGGCAGACGGCGCACTGAGAAGCGTTGGAGAGGGGCGTGGCTGCATTTTGCACCTTCGAGGATGCCCCTTCGGCGACAGCTGACCATCAGAGACCCTGCTATCTCAGAGACCCTGCTATCTCAGAGACCCTGCTATCTCAGAGACCCTGCTATCTCAGAGACCCTGCTATCTCAGAGACCCTGCTATCTCAGAGACCCTGCTATCTCAGAGACCCTGCTATCTCAGAGACCCTGCTATCTCAGAGACCCTGCTATCTCAGAGACCCTGCTATCTCAGAGACCCTGCTATCTCAGAGACCCTGCTATCTCAGAGACCCTGCTATCTCAGAGACCCTGCTATCTCAGAGACCCTGCTATCTCAGAGACCCTGCTATCTCAGAGACCCTGCTATCTCAGAGACCCTGCTATCTCAGAGACCCTGCTATCTCAGAGACCCTGCTATCTCAGAGACCCTGCTATCTCAGAGACCCTGCTATCTCAGAGACCCTGCTATCTCAGAGACCCTGCTATCTCAGAGACCCTGCTATCTCAGAGACCCTGCTATCTCAGAGACCCTGCTATCTCAGAGACCCTGCTATCTCAGAGACCCTGCTATCTCAGAGACCCTGCTATCTCAGAGACCCTGCTATCTCAGAGATTAGGCTACGAAAGAGATCCAGCAACTGACTCACCTCATCATTCCCATTAATATCCGACTCCGCCTCTGAAGCCTCCTGTTCGGCGAAGTCCTCCAAAAGTCGGTCCTGAGATAAAAAAAATGGCCCAACAATTCTTATCCATCCACGATCGGAGCGGGTGCGTGAAGAGTGCGAGACCAAAACGAATACAAAAATTTGCATGGCTCTGGAATTGCTCAATGGTCATCTCCCCCATTTCATTTGCGGCGTGATTTCGCCCACTGCTTCTGCCTAACTTCTGTTTCAAATGACCTTAGCAACTCGGAATTTATCCTGCCTGTCTCTCTGTGTTGTCTGTGGTGCTCCGACCCCATATTGCGTTTTCCCAAGCACAGCTGCTCATCAACAAAAGATCAGCAATTTAGCCAGGGATTCTGGGCCAGCCGCATGATGAAGCGGATGCTCGAACTTACGGGCCACAGAGTTTACTACACGGAGTCAATCCCCGCCCAGCTTAAGCCGTGAGGATTAAAGGGGAAAATTGGCCAAGAGCTGGGGGTTTTGTCTGGGACTTGCTGTAAATTGGTTGCAATCCCGTAGGGGAGCAAAGCACTGCCCGTGCAGATCCCAGGCTGGTGAGGGCTGTCTGCCGAAAGCACTTTGCTGCAATACTGTTGCCTCAAGTGTCCGTGCTAGTGTCTGTCTCTTGATGCCTGCCTGGTTTTGGTCTCTATTCTATTGTCTGTCTGTCTGCCTGCCTGCCTGTCTGTCTGTCTGTCTGCCCGTCTGTCTGTCTGCCTGTCTGTCTGTCTGTCTGTCTGTCTGTCTGTCTGTCTGTCTGTCTGTCTGTCTGTCTGTCTGTCTGTCTGTCTGTCTGTCTGTCTGTCTGTCTGTCTGTCTGTCTGTCTGTCTGTCTGTCTGTCTGTCTGTCTGTCTGTCTGTCTGTCTGTCTGTCTGTCTGTCTGTCTGTCTGTCTGTCTGTCTGTCTGTTTGTCTGTCTGTCTGCTTGTCTGTCTTTCTGTCTGTCTTAGTGTCTGTCTGTCAGTCTGTCTGTCTGTCTTTCTGTCCGTCTGTTTAGCATTCTAGTTAAATGCGAATACTTTGGAAATTAAAAATTGTCTCACGAGTTTCTGTCTGAGTTTCAGCAGCTCCTGGCTGGGGCTGAAGTCACCGGTGATTTGCTGCCGCACAGACGGTGACAGCGGCCGCATCAGCTGTGGTGGCAGCTCAGCAGCAGCTGCTGAATCCGGGGTCTTCTGACACACCCGGCGCCGGGTCAGCACAGCGCGGAGAGACTTGAAAGCTGCCAGGAGGACAGACATTGGGACGGTTCTCAGCGCTGTTGGTAGAATTTTATGACGGTTTTATCCACTCAGGTTGGGCCCCTTGGAGGCCATAGCTGCTGAATTATTAAATAAAATTGCTTCATCGGGGAAGCTGGGATTGGAAAGTCTCCCCCTAGTGTCTAGCGGTTGGATAAACGCTGTGATAGGCAAATACAAGTAACTGGGAAAAATTTTATAAGTTACGATTAGAGCTTACTTGTAGTAGATGCAGCGGTTTTTATTCATAACAGTTAAAAGATTCTGCAGCCAACGCAACAGCGACTGGATCGCGGTAGACCACAGATGCCTACTCGTAGAATAACCAGATGGGCCACTCAGCACATTTGTGTGTAAGCTACTGTCAGTTGAGTAGTAAGTTAAACTGAAGCATTTTGATGTATTTTAAAGACACGGCTCATTTATTAGCTCCTCCCCATAGCCTCTAACCCTCTAACTTGCGTCTTTCCACACAAAACCTCTTACACCCGCCCCAATTGTTATTAGATAAAATGGCATATGAGATCAGAAAAGAGAGGAGAGAGGAAAGAGAAGAGAGGAGAGAGGAAAGAGCAGAGACAAGAAAAGAGAGGAGAGGTGAGAGAGAGAGGAGAGAGAGTAGATGAGAGAGAAAGAGAGAAGAGAGGAATGAGAAGAGATGAGAGAGAAGAGAGGAGAAAAGAGAGAAGAGAGATGTGAGAAAAGGAGACGGATGAGAAGAGTGAGGAGAGGAGTGAAGTTTCAAAGGCCCTCAAATCTTAATTTAACACGCATCTACTCCAATTTTTGTCTACCCCTATCTTATCTACTCGTATTAACAAGCTTTAGTTTCAGCATGACTTCAGATTTAAGAATGCAAGCAAAAATAGTTGTGGGGATTGGAATTCAGCAGGTTCAAAATCCACGGGTTTCAGTAGCTTGTTTTTTTATAAAATAGCTTATGTATTTTTACTTACTACTGAACTGGAAGTAGAAAGCTGTTTTACACGCCTGCGTGGCCCATCCAGTTATTTCAGTATCTGTAGCGGCACTTACATGGGGGCAGAGCTGCGCTGCAGAGTATCTATAGAATCCAGCTTCTTCCTCGACCTGAACAGTTTTAAAAGTTCAGTTTGAAATTTGTTAGAAAAGGTGCAGGACTTGTTATGCGAGTATAGCATTAGAAGTTTCCCACTGGTCTCAACCTACGGGTCGTGGCTGGCAGCAACAACCGAGCCGCAGCATTCGTTGTCGCTGTTGTAAACCTGATTGGTGAGCCCATCGCCACATCCGTAATCCGCTTGGGACCTGCCAGTAGTTCGGAAATGTCAGGTGACAGCATGTTTAGATGTGGGTGACATTTTGGCAGGGAGAGGTGAGCTATCGCCCCCGACTGCAATGTCGTCCCCTGTCTCTCTTCCGCCCTCCCCAGGGCCCTGGTCTTCACCGCAGAGACATCAAGGCGGTAGCCATGGCCCTTTGTTGAGAATGCGTAGCAACTTTATCTGTAAATTCCCGCCTTTACTCAAGACAGGCTCACCTACCTCGGCCCAAACCCAAACCTTTTGGGTTTTCAGGTCCGAAAATTTCTGCCACCTGAGGGCTACCGGTGGGGAGCGACCATCCACTTCATGTACTCTCCGGAGGGGGTGGCGCTGCGGACACCAGCACCACCGGATCTCCCAGCGCGACAACACAGCGCCTCAACTCACCACAACAAACAAACGGCAGGTGATCAGAATAGGCGTAGGATTCTGTCCATGGCTAATTTGTCAAGTCTTCAACGGTTAGGTTGTTGCCTTTGCTACACAATTTTTTATCTTTTAACGTGACTTGTCACTTAAGTAAAGCTAGAAGAGAATGCTCGTGTTCTTGTCATGGTTTCTCAGGACATTATAAGCCACTAGTAGACACAAAGTGACTGATAGTTAAATTATAGTTTTATTGTCGCAAAAACAGCCTGTGATGGTGGGTTGGCATTGTTGCGACCGCCCAGCGAAGAATTTTTTTAGTGTTCCGTGAGACAGACGAAGCTAAATGGTAAATGGCATGCATTTTAGTGACTCATCTTTGCACATCTGCATTTTTTCAATTCGCGTTTAGAGGTGCGAGGGTCAGCCAAAAGATCTCTAAAATAAGGTTGTTTACTTACACCGCGAGACTCAGTACAACAGGGCGACGCTCGTGTGCAACGAAGGGCTCAAAAGAAAGAGAGAAAGAAACGAGTGCATATTCTACTGCCTCACTGCCTCAAGTAAAATTCCAAGAGGATATGCATATAGCTATCAGAGATCTCAGAGATCTTCTGGTCCCGTTTAATAAGAAATGTCATTGGCCATCTCTGCTGCTCATTAACAACTTGGGGTCCCTCAACAGAATCACCCTTACATGGATGTCGGGACGTGTGGGGATCCAAGGGATGAGCTACCGGGATCTTGAAACCCTCAGGTCTTAGACAACTGACCGCTTGATGAAAAAGTCCGCCTCATGAGCCTTTGCAGCAAAACGATGAGAAACGGTTAATTGGTATGATTATATTTTTGCTTGTCAAGTTGCCAGCAGCAAAAATATTACCATTAGGGGGAAACAGCAATATTGGGCATTTCGCAATTTCACAAGAAAAAAAATTATTTTTCTGAAGTTAAATTTTAACGCTAAAGACAATAAATAATCAGTTAATATTGATGGACAATCAGACTGCATGCCGAGCTGAAAAGTTGCCAAAATATCAAATCAAATGAGTTACGACGTAACACACACGAGCCTGTGTATCAAGGCACCAATAAGAAGTGCTTGGAAGCTTTAAGAACGTTTCTTTTGCTTCATTGAGTTTAGAAAGGTCAATATCAAGGTCAATTCAAGTTCAACGTCAATCTTATGGAGCCTACGGAGAGCATCATTCAAGTCTCTTCGGCAAATACATGAAGTTCGCACCCGCTGTTCCGGGCTGGTAGAACTCGTATCAGGGCAGACTGCCGCTCGCCGTGGTCAATTCACAGCCGCTTGACCTTCGGGCAGTCCGTGAAAGTCTGCACCCGAGGGAACATGACCGCTGGCTTGAACTGGTACTTCTCCCCCCAGCTTCTGGCGCTGCCGTCCCGCCCCTGCGGCAGCTGAACATCGCCCTGCGGCGACTTCGACGGTAGTGGCGGCGGCGGTGGTCGGCCTCTTGAAGCACCGTCTGTCTGCAGCGGCTCAGCCGTGGGCGACTTCGGCGGCAATTTCGGTGGCGACTGCAGCTGCTGGCAACCGCGGATCGGCGCTTCCGACCGATCAACTGTCGGTTGACCGGACTGGAACTTGGGGCGCGGCTTAAGACTCGGCGAAGGCACTGGTGGCGGCTGTGTCGCCTGACCTCCTAACTGAGGCTTAAGCCCAGCCGATGGCACTGGTGGCGGCTGTGTCGCCTGACCTCCTAACTGAGGCTTAAGCCCAGCCGATGGCACTGGTGCCGGCTGTGTCGCCTGACCTCCTAACTGAGGCTTAAGCCCAGCCGATGGCACTGGTGCCGGCTGTGTCGCCTGACCTCCTAACTGAGGCTTAAGCCCAGCCGATGGCACTGGTGGCGGCTGTGTCGCCTGACCTCCTAACTGAGGCTTAAGCCCAGCCGATGGCACTGGTGGCGGCTGTGTCGCCTGACCTCCTAACTGAGGCTGAAGCCCAGTCGATGGCACTGGTGGCGGCTGTGTCGCCTGACCTCCTAACTGAGGCTTAAGCCCAGCCGATGGCACTGGTGGCGGCTTTGTCGCCTGACCTCCTAACTGAGGCTTAAGCCCAGCCGATGGCACTGGTGGCGGCTGTGTCGCCTGACCTCCTAACTGAGGCTGAAGCCCAGTCGATGGCACTGGTGGCGGCTGTGTCGCCTGACCTCCTAACTGAGGCTTAAGCCCAGCCGATGGCACTGGTGGCGGCTGTGTCGCCTGACCTCCTAACTGAGGCTTAAGCCCAGCCGATGGCACTGGTGGCGGCTGTGTCGCCGGACCCGCCCGAGAAGGCTTGCGACCCACTGAGGGTATTGGAGGTGGCGGGTTTTGCGCAAACCTTCGACCCGTGGGTACCGGAGGTGTCGGACTCTGCAAATAGTTTGTAGCTCTGATGCGGCCTTCTGCAGGCGGCGGCTCCGGGCTCAAGCGGCTGGGCGAAGCTCGGAAGCCCTCGTTGGAGCGGCTGTGCCGCAGATTCGATCCTGAGGACGGTGGCGCCAGCGACGACGAAGCAGCAGCAGAGCGCTGCGCCCCCTGCTCAGGGGCTCTGGCTGCAGCGCTGGAGGCTGTGGGAGATCTGGCCCGCTTGATCTGCGCCATCAGCTCCGCCTGAAACCCGCCGCCTCCTGATCCGCCGCCCCCGCTGCTTCCGTCGTCAGAGACGTGCGTCGATCTTCGGTTGTTTGCTGAAGATTTAATTTAGTTTTACACATGTACCTTGACAATCGCTTTGGGCCCTTCAGTACAGTCGTTATTTGACCAACCAACCCTTGGTTACCTGACCAACCCTTCGTCTACTCTGATCATTCTTCAGTTATGCTACGAAAGCATCGCGAGTTGGCTTACCAGCAGCGACAGGCCTTCCTGTGCCCTTGCCATTCCCAGCGCCTCCAGGCAGGGCGTCGCTCCGGTCGTTTCTCTCGCTTTCCGGCACTTTGCGCAACCGGGCACCTTTCCTGATGTCGCCTAGGAGGGCTCCTCGACCTGCTGTTGACGATGGAGGCGGAGCACCCGATGGCGGCGGAGGCGGCGGCGGCGGCGGCGGCGGCGGCGGCGGCGGCAGCGGCGGCGGCGGCGGTGGAGGCGGTGGCGGCATGGCTGTCTGCTGGTTCAGTCAGCTCTCTTGACTACCAAATCAGACGCTTATGGTTCAAAGGGCTTGAAAAGCCAGCTTAATAAATACTATTAATATACAAACTTCTGTGCAGATTAAAACTGTGCTTGAACGGGCGAGCTGCAGCCGCAAATGAGCCATAACAGGTGAAACCTGTATTGCATCCGACGCTCTGGCTATATAAAGCCGCGCCCGCTATGCACCATCTTTAGCCTAGATTTGGTAAATATATGCGCATTTGATTGTACGGGTCGCAAATTACATACAAGTGGCGCTCCGTTAAATTCGTATTGGGCAGTTTAGTCTGTTGTTCTGCTTTATAGCGCAGAATGTGCTGGCAGCGTATCTCAGTGCACCCGATCAACATGCATACATGCATTTAGTTTTAAATTGCATTTATGAATACGGGCATAAACATAGTGCTTTTCTTCTTACCGGCGTTATGGTCTTTCTGCCAATAATTTCATTCATCGCACGGCCGCAAGCACGTATACGTTTTGGTGCAATTCATGTTTGGTCCTTAATTTCTTGTACTCATATTTTGTATTATTAATGATAAGGATACTATTAATGAATGTAAGCTCCATAACAGAAAGCAAGATGCAGTTAAGCATATAAATTAAGACTCACAAAAGACAAAAATTATATCCTCAACTTGAGTTTCATACATGTATGCATGTTCCATCAACTTTCTGAAATAACGAGCTTATTGACGTAGTTAGTAGTGCATGGATACTCGTAAGTCGGTACCTTGTTTTTTCCTGATACTTGAAACAATAATTTAGTCGTGTCACATGTGCTTTTATGTATTTTGAGATACTCTCGATTAGGAATTATAAATACACGCCTGGAAAAATGGCCTTATTTAACAATAGCATTTATAGATGCTTCTCAGATCAATAAATTGAATTAAAATAATTACTTATGTCATATAAATAATTTCCTATAAATCCTGCCCTATAAATAAGTAATTATTTATTTACAAAACAATGGGTAGAGAAATTCCAGACAAGAAAATCATCCTACTCTAAAAGATTTAGAACTTGTGGTGAGGTAAAGTGCAGAAAGTCTAAAATAGGGAAAATTTACCGACTTAGTTGCGATGGAAACAGAAAAAGCGCATACTAAATTATCTTGCATTTTCTAAACTAGGGGCCTTTTCATATTACAAATTCCAGAACCAGAATCGGTTCGGAATTCCAAGAAAAACAGCAGTATAACTATTAAACTCTGTTAATATTTGACTGCCTTAACAACCTAACTTAGCACAATTTTCACTTTTTTCTTGGCGATTGTCATTCAATAATAAAAACTTTATAGCACGTATCTCCCTCTAGTTATGGAGACAAAAAGTTATACTTCACAAATTGGTTCTGGTTCTGGAACCAGAGCAAGCAATATGAAAAGGCCCTAGGAGTACAAATTTTCTGTTGAACTATCAGAATTATATCGGGATAATTTTTTTTTAAGTTTGCACCCGGAATTTCTATCTACAACCTTTTAGCTGTAAAGGATAGTAGTGGTTACAAAGCTTAAAAACTAACAGTCGCAAATAATTTTTTGATGCGTTTCTCACCGATAAATAAGCTGTGCATTTAATTTACTTTGTTTTACATTGACTCAGGCTTTTATCTTTTTAAAACTGAATCGTCATCTGAGGACTCGAAATCTGAAGTCAAAATCTTGATAGTTCTGGTTCTGGTTCTTGTAATCTTATTATCTTGTTATAGTTGTGAGACCCTTGCTGTATGCCAGGAAATCCCGGCGTACATGTCGCCTTCCAAACTATGGGTCTTACTTAGTACTATCTTACAAAAATCTCAATTATGCCACTAAGTCCAAAGTTGTTAGAGGTTAGCTTCCACTCTTCCAAAATGTTTCTATTTTTGAACTAATCTTCTGGATAAAGAACTGAACTAATCTAGTGGATCATTAATCTACCAAGTTTTAATAGGTCTAAACTTTCTCATTAAATCTCATATAGCTATCACCAAAATTGTAATTGCTAGGCCTATAATTAACCTCTAAGCATAATTCTTAGCATTTATCTAAGTATTAATCTGGGTATAGATCTAATTCTAACTTGTAAGTATTAATATTAGTCTAAGTATATATCTAAGATATTCCTTATTCTTTACTGGTCCTACTCCCAAATCTTATCAAAGGTTTCTTGCTAGCAAATCTTTCTAGCAAGACTTAGATTAGAACTAAAACTAAAAGTAGGCCTATGCTTGGTATATGCATGTATATCTTTTCCAATCCTAGGCATTACCAAAATTTGAGGGTCATGGCTTTGGATATATATATATCTTTATATATCTTTATTAATTTTTCTATCAACTATACCATTTACTTTTCTATGAATTATTTCATCTATTTTTCATCTTTCCCCTTCCAAAAAAGTTTTTTATAAGAACTATAATCAGACTAGATTTAATAAATTAAAGTAAACAGGCATTGCCAGCTATTACTTGCTCACAATATTAAAGATAATACAGAAGCTAATACAAAATTTATTTCACAAAATTTGACAATTTTGTTAAATTTTTATGTTGCTTAAAAAAGTAAAATTTCTCAATTTGCAACTGAAAATTCAAGCAAATTCATTGCTGCTACTTCTTATAGCAAAATCTGCACTTCTAGGTCTCTTGAACATGAAGAACACAAATGCATATTTCCTAGGACCATTGCTTGCATTCATCATACTATTTTCATAAAATATTTTTATATATAATTAGGCCTAATTAAAAAAATTCTATATGACTTAATCTGTTAATTTAATCTTTCACAATAAACATTTAAAATGTATATAGCATAGCAGAATAATTAATGAAAAAGTAAACATAAAAGTTGATAGCCAAATTTATATTTGTTAATGTTAGTACAAGATAAATTATATTTTTCTAAGGAAAATTATTGAAGAATATATGGAAATAAAAAAATCTTTCTTTTAAAAAACTTTCTAAATAACTATAAAATTTAATCTGATGGGTATCCCAAAAAAGTAGAAAAAATGATCTATATAGACTGACTACAAAATTGAAATTTAATATAACATATGTCATTGAACAGATAATTATTTTATAGTTTTATGACTTTTTTGAAATCTGACAAAATGTTATTTCCTTAAAAAATATGGCTAGAACTAGAACAAAGGTTAGGGGGTAGAATTATACCAAGTCAAGCCTCAAGCCTTATACAAAGGTTGCCTCTTCATTTGTCATCTAAAAAGTATTTCAAAGAATAGAATAAAGCTGCTTGTCATTTGATTAAAATGAAGAAAATTATAACAAAAATCTTTGCACCTTAATAATAATTTGAAAATGATTGTTTGACTCATCAAATCTTAAGCTAAAGAATCCATTGCAAGAATTACAAAAGTTATAATGCAATGTTTCATATGCAGCAAAAATTCATTGCAATTTGGCTATAAGGTAACAAGCATTGTCAAACTTTGCAAATAATTTGTGCTTTTTGATAGCTAAGGAAGAATGACATAGTTTAGCTTCTATAACTTGAGCTTGGGGTTTGCTTGTACTAGTATTGTCATTTCTTCTGGTAGCCATGGGCTAAAAAATTGAATCAATCTGTTTTGTAGTCAAAAGCCCATTCAAGCAGCATACTTATCCACATGCTTAACTGTCTTGGCATGCCAAAAAAGTAAAACCTAAAAAATAAATGAATCAACAAAATGAATAACAGAAGTCAAACATAAATAATTTTCACTTTTACCTATTTTTTACATTTTTCATCTCCCTTTTATCAATTGATTCATCAAGGCGACAGTATAGGATAGCAAAAAATTATAGTGTGGGAGCAGCAACTGTAAAAATATAAAACACAGGTCTCTATCTTGATAGGATGTCATCCACACAGGTCCCCAGAAGGATGTTTTTATTGATTTTATTTTGATTTTTTTTTCAACTGATACCAGCTGGCATTCTGGTTTTTAATTCAGCATTATAATTTTTTGCTTTAGAAAAAATAGATTTATGTATGATGCTACATGACGCACACAGATCCAATTCATTGCCAACATTGTTCATGATAAGGAGTGCTTTGCAATGACAAACATCTATAGCTTTGATGGCGTGCTGGTGGCAATGCTGTTGTTTATCTGCACCTGCGCCTACATGAAGCGAGTCCCAAAGCTGAAGGACTGGTGCTTCACCGACAAGTCGGGCATCTGGGGCGTGCTGTACAAGGCGGCCGTGATTGGCATCAGACTGCATGTTCCCGTGTCAGTCAGCTGCCTGCTCATGGCAGTGTATGTCATATTCCTGCGATGAGTCAGATAGTTTTGATGAAGTTTTTTAACTCAAATATTTGATTCTGATTAATTCTCGTTCTGTAATATAATTCTTGTTTTCACGAGTCATATTTTCAACTATTATTGTATTTATAAGTCTATAAACTGTCCAGATTTCATAACATAGCAGTCTTTCTTTCGTTGCGGTCTGTGGGATCTGTCTCCCATGCATAGTTCTTCCTGAATCGTGTGTTTGCTTATCCATTTTTATTGTCATTTTATTGTCCTCGCTACTGTTTCAATCAGTGTAAGAGTTCAAAGAGTACTTTTTTTCCATTTCACTTTAATTAAATGCAGATGTTATACTATATACGCAATAGTTATGTCAGAGTAGCACCTGACCAAGCTTTTGCAATATTTAGATCGACCCTGTACTCACTGTTGTTCCTTTTCCAACTGGCTCTTTTGGGACTTTGATGCAATTGTTGTGTATTACTTTACCGCTTATCTAAACTTGTGCCTTGGCAGATGGCTTTAAGCAATGCATAGACAATGCTGTCTTGAAGTTTTCTTTATTGACTGAGTCCATTCCTTGTGCTCAAGTGCACCTTGTGCGATCCTGTATGCGTTGGCATTCGAGTGACAAATTGACAGTCTCATAATTTTTACCAATTATACTGTTGCGTATTTCTGAGCTATTGTCAATTATTGAGCATTTTTTGAAGGGATTTTTGCGTTGTCTTGTGATCTTTTCTTTGACTTTTTCATTTCAATTCTAACCACTTTTAGTCCATAGTCTACTTTAAGTAGATTTAACGTGTCTGATATGTACAGTATGGATACAGGTAGAATTTAGATATCTAGTAGTGCCTTAAGATCTAGGATCTGGGATATTTAGCCCATTGCTATATAGCATTAGCCCATTGCTATATAGCATTAGCCCATTGCTATATGACATTAGCCCATTGCTAGATGGCATTAGCGCATTTGAGATGACATTGAGACATGTCTAGCTTATATTAGCGAGAGCATTTCTCAAATGACACTCATTGCCGCTGCGACATTCAATCTGATTAACTTGGCCATCTCTTGCCAACTGCCGCTCCCTCAGCAGCCATGAGTCGCGTGCCCCGAATCTACTCCAAAACCTACTCGACGCCTCGCCGGCCCTTCGAGAAGGAGCGCCTGGACGCCGAGCTGAAGCTCATCGGTATGTACGGCCTGAAGAACAAGCGCGAGGTGTGGCGCGTCAAGTACACCCTGGCCAAGATCCGCAAGGCCGCCCGAGAGCTGCTCACGCTTGAGGAAAAAGATCCCAGGCGCCTGTTCGAGGGCAACGCGCTGTTGCGTCGCTTAGTTCGAATCGGCGTGCTGCAGGAGGACAAGATGAAGCTGGATTACGTGCTGGGCCTCAAGATTGAGGACTTTCTTGAGCGCCGGCTGCAGACCCAGGTGAGTATTGCCGCCTTGTCATGGGTCTGTATGGCTCGATTCACATATGAGCTCTGATTCACCCCGTCTAAGAGTGGGTGTGACGGAAAACTGTTGAGTCACTGCCTAAGGATCATACCGTGTCTGCGAGGGAATCTGTGGGGCACTGCTGTGTCTGCGAGGGAATCTGTGGGGCACTGCTGTGTCTGCGATGGAATCTTTGGGGCACTGCTGTGTCTGCGAGGGAATCTGTGGGGCACTGCTGTGTCTGCGATGGAATCTTTGGGGCACTGCTGTGTCTGCGAGGGAATCTGTGGGGCACTGCTGAGTCTGCGAGGGAATCTGTGGGGCACTGCTGTGTCTGCGAGGGAATCTGTGGGGCACTGCTGAGTCTGCGAGGGAATCTGTGGGGCACTGCTGTGTCTGCGAGGGAATCTGTGGGGAACTGCTGTGTCTGCGAGGGAATCTGTGGGGCACTGCTGTGTCTGCGAGGGAATCTGTGGGGCACTGCTGTCTCTGCGAGGGAACTTGTGGGGCACTGCTGTGTCTGCAAGGGAATCTGTGGGGAACTGCTGTGTCTGCGAGGGAACTTGTGGGGCACTGCTGTGTCTGCGAGGGAATCTGTGGGGCACCACCGAGTCTGAAAGTGGATCTGAGGGTCACTATTGTGTCTGCAAGTGGATCTGAGGGTCACTACCTAGTCTGCAAGTGGATCTGAGGGTCACTACCGAGTCTGAAAGTGGATCTGAGGGTCACTACCGAGTCTGAAAGTGGATCTGAGGGTCACTACCGAGTCTGAAAGTGGATCTGAGGGTCACTATCGTGTCTGCAAGTGAACTTGTGGGGCCGCGAGCCCACAGCAGTACCGCACCCGCAGCCAACAATCCAGCTACCCCTCCCTTTTCCCATTCTCCGCCCCGGCGCAGGTGCTGAAGCTCGGCCTGGCCAAGAGCATCCACCACGCCCGCGTGCTGATCCGCCAGCGCCACATCCGCGTGCGCCGCCAGATGGTGAACGTGCCGTCCTTCATGGTGCGCCTGGACAGCCAGAAGCACATTGACTTCTCGTTGAAGAGCCCGCTGGGCGGCGGCCGGCCCGGCCGAGTCAAGAGGAAGAACGCCCGCGAGGGCACCAAGGGTGGCGAGGACGCTGACGAGGATTAAAACGGATCCGATTTCGATAAGAGAGACCATGGATTGAGAGCGCTAACTGGTAGCCGTGTGGAGCATCGGGGAACAATAAAAGTTGAGATGCAAACAAAATTCAGAGTCTGAATGATAACAGTCTCATCAGGCTGGCTTGGAATGAAAAAAACCAATCAAGTTTTCAGTGTGTTCCACTGTTTCTTGTTTATTTTATTTTATTGACAGAACTCGCACCTGTCTCCAGTTCAGTTTGGTTTGCGTTATATAACTCGACCATTCCTAGCAGTATGGTCTTTCAATATGCACACGAATTATTGGGGGATAAACTCTTAATTATCTTTGTAAACACAGCTTGCGGTAGTGCCGGTGTGTTGGCCCTAGCAGTTTGGCTTGGCTATCAAAATGCCTTTATCAATGGCAGCTATAGGGGGGGGGGTCATGCTTCGGCTTTAATTAGTTGGCAGCAGGGCTGTCTAAGCTTGACCCGGCCACCGCGATTTTTGGCAAATAGAAGCTTTGCTTGCTGACAGCCAGATAATGTGTGCTCTGTGAATATAATGGCGGGTGTATGGCAGTGTAGGAATATATGATTGAGGTCTGACACTAGACAGCGAGGCAGGTACCCGACTTCATTCAGTCCTTGATCAGTTCAGTTGAGGAAAGTTATTTTGTTTTCGTTTTGATTTCTTTAAAAAGTTATATCTATAAAGTTGAAATTGAATTCTATAAATTCATTTAGTGGAACTTCCTGAGCAGGACGCGGCCTGAAATGTAAGTAACGTTAATTTGTAGTAGCTGTGGAAAGAAAAAAACTCTGATGAACTCTATGAAACTACATGATTATAAAAAAAGCATTTCGTCACTACAAGGTATAAAGGCCGGCTCATGTACAGCTCCACAGGTCGAAGATTGCTCAGACCTGTCTTAAAATTGATTTGAGAAATCTTTGGCACCACGGAGCTACAAGTGAGTGGTACTAATGAACTGGCCTTACTGGTTGGCTCCAGTTGCGACTTAGTTCGCTTCAGTAGTTCAGACTCCTTTAGTTTTATTTCTCTTTTTCTGTTGCTTCTTCTGTTTGCGTTTCCTTTCTCCTTTTCCTCTCGCGCTTTGCTCCTTTGTCATCCTTTGTCTTTCACCACGCAAAAAATGACAAAATTGTATATTTACGAGCATAGTTTCGCAATCCTGGCAGCAACATTCGAATTACAATGCTTAATACGGAAAAGTCGTCAGTCCGAGAGAAGTCGCTTACTGGCATACAATGTGGCGACTCTTCTATGTTGCTGAATGCATGTGAGCGTAGCTACACGTACTGTATACTCAGCAATAGTCACAAGCAGCATTCCTAGCGAGGGGCGACTACTCACCATTGAAGTAAGAGAGTAGTTCATGCCCTTCGCTAAGGGTTGTTATGCGGTTTATCCCTTTCTTCCCTCAATTTTTGCCTAACGCAGTGGCGCAAGTTGCGGTTTGAAGTGACAGAGGTGAGCAATCGCCTCTCATTAAAGTGCTAATTTTGACTGTTGCTAAGGTAGCTACGTGTTCGGCAATTGACTACCGGCCAGTTTAATGCCCCAGATTCACCACAAATCTAAACCCTAAAACTAATTCTAACATTAAACTTAACCCAATCCCTAACCTAAAACTGCTCGTTCTCGAAAAATCATTTATTCGTGTTATTCTTAAGATCAGGATCTGCTGATGAAGTTCGGACTCCGTTTAACTCGTTCAGAACAGCTTTGATCTCTCAAATCACTACACAGACTGTCTCAAAGTCAAAATTTCGAAATCAGACGTTAGTGTTAGTAAGCCTGGCCCGTTGCGTCATCTTGCTATCATCTTTTTCTAAATATAATAATTACATGTAAGCGTCATTTCTCTAGAGCCCGAAAGTTATACGAAGTGGAGAGTACAAATATTGGTTAACAGTAGTAGTTATACGAGTACATGTCGGTACAAATCGTAACTCAGCTCAAACTATCAAGGACAAATCTGAAGTCACTCTTACGCATAATAGAATCCATGCACCCTAACAGACCGCAACAAAATGAAAATTACCAGTTCAATTTTCGACTCCGTGCATGCCACCGACGCAGCAGATGCCTCTCGACTTGACGGCACCGTCCAGCGGCCGCATTGCCTTCAGCGCCTGCCTGCACGGCCTGGTCCTGTTCGGCCTGTGCACCGCCATGAGCCTCATGCACGTGCTCGTCCCGCCATTCTCGCGGCTATTCTTTTGCGACGATCAGAGCATCCGGTACCCGGTGGGCCGCTGCTCCGTGCCCTACTATATCTGCGCTCCCGTTGGCGTCTTGACCGCCTGGCTGACTATCGCTGTGGCCGAGTGGCGCTGTCGAGATCGCCGACACCTGCGTAGCGCACCGGCCCTGGTGGCCTTCGCGCGACGCCTGTTCGCCACCAGCGAGTTCGCGGCCAGCTACTTCGCGGCCATCCTGTATGCCGTTTACTACTTCTGTGTGGGCCTGGCCGGCTGCGACTTCCTGATGGGCATGGCCAAGAATGCCTTCGGCCGGCATCGGCCATTCTTTTACACTGTCTGTCGGCCGGAGCTGCCAGGCGGCTTCTGCAATGCCAGCGT
The DNA here is from genome assembly GCA_002269645.1 of Macrostomum lignano. Taxonomy (NCBI): domain Eukaryota; kingdom Metazoa; phylum Platyhelminthes; family Macrostomidae; genus Macrostomum; species Macrostomum lignano. The sequence continues at coordinate 93,508 of NIVC01000795.1, read as the reverse complement.
TGCCTACGATGCGGCCGTGGTCTGCAGGCCAGCTGTGTCGGCGAGGGAATTCCAGGTGCGGTGCTGCAGAAAGTGCTTAGTCATGCTGAGAGTATGCCCTGCAACCCCCTGAGACAGGGGCAGCGATCTGCTGAGATACAGGGGGTCCAGCGGAGGCATTCATGGATTTGTTGGCTGCTCAAGCGGGCTTGGTTTGCATGCGCTCGTATCCATCTCATTCTCAGGACGCGCAGCGCTCGTTTCCCAGCGGCCACGCTTCCTTCAGTCTCTACTGCGCCACCTTTGTGCTGCTCTACCTGCAGCGGCGGGCAGGCCGCTGTCGATCCGCTCTACTTCGCCGGACGTTCCAGTTCCTGGCGGCGGTGGCCGGCCTGTACGTGGCCTACTCGCGGGTGTCGGACTACAAGCACCACTGGAGCGACGTGCTGGCTGGCGGGCTGCTCGGTGCCGGTATGGCCTGGCCTGGCTAGCGGCCAGCGTCGTTCCTCGTGAAGGCTGCGGGCTCGGCGTTGAAGGCAAACCGGACGAGGCCCGGGAGACCGGCAGCGGCGATGAGGGAGAGGAAGATGCTGGGCCGGGGGTGCGGAGACTGGCTGGCAGTGTGGTGTGAGAGACTGGCTCAGATTTAGAACGGTTTTGTCTTTTCTGGTCATTTGCGCTGCACGGTCGCCCCCCGCCTTTATTTGATGTTAGAGTTGCTAATCAATATCGATATCGCGAAATCATGTAACTATAGCAACGAAAATTGAAAGCCATTCTCCATGCGCAATACGCATCTGCATACGTTTTGTTGACATTTGACTAGCGTAATTCACTCCAAAGTCCTCATTTTGTAAGCTACTTAACCGTCAGTAACCATTAAGATCGGTGAAAAAATTGCAGCAGTGTTTATTCGTTTTAAACAGAACCGCATATTCGTGTCTTATTAATCTCTTCTCGCTTACTCTATTGTCGTTTATCAGAGCAGAGTTTCCGAGTTTATTAGAGATGCGATGCGATGAGAAAGCTTTGCCAGTGGCAGCAAGTGCGCTCGTACCAACAACTCTTCGCCTTGTTGTTTTGTTAGGTCGGACACGCCAAACTTTGCATTCAAGTGGTAATTGTACTCAAATAGCAAGAAGTAGCTACGTACTAAAAACTAAGACTTAAAGCATATTACAAATTTACCAAGCTGGTTTCCTTAGTTTATGAATTAATAAATATATTATTAAAAACCGTTCAGTGGTTGGATGGCGCGGGAGCGCTTTCACAATACCTAAAGTTCACATCGATTAAAAGTTTCAAGCATCCTCTTGTAAAACAAAAACTTCACAAGACATAAACTTCACCTTCACATCACCTAAAAGATGTTTTTATTTTCAGGCTAACGCTTTTTGCCGTTGACGGAATTTAGGATTTCCATTAATGATTCCCAAGTTTAGGCCCCTGGTGAAGTTTAGGGCCTTTTAGATTGCTTAACTTTGAGGCGATGTGTTAAGTATTGTATGTGAGGTTTACATCGTAGGTCTTACACGTATGAACTCCCCCCCCGTTGGACAGCCTCCTCCAAACCAAGGCCAGGCAGTAGTAGAGAGAAGACCCCAATGTACACCCAACAAATGTACACTTGCGCTAACCCAACCAACCACGCCCAGCCCCCCCAACTTATGATAAGGAGAAGGGAGGAATGTACACGAAAACGGGCGGAGAAATTTCAGCGAGAGAGTGCAGGGCCTTGTAAAACTGTCCTTTACCCCCCGGCAGTCTATCTGTCTGTAGTCCGGCTTTACTTTGCGTTTTTGCATTGCTTTGAAAATCCAGCTGAAAATCTTTCGCGGTAGTGTAAACTGCTTACTAAATTCTATCTCAGGTGAGCCCGAAAATCCAGCTGAAAATCTTTCGCGGTAGTGTAAACTGCTTACTAAATTCTATCTCAGGTGAGCCCGTGTGCGATTATTGAATCTGTGGATTAAGAAAGTTGTGTACATTTAAAATTAGTCTTGTGTATTCTGCACGATGCGACTTTAAAGGCTGTTTTTGCGTCGAAAAATCTGTTTCTAAAGCTTAATTAAACAGTTTCAAATGTACATGCACTTTACTTCATAATCTTATCACATCGCACATACCTACTAAAAAGCGTCATATGCCAATTAGGTACCATATATAAATTCGTAGGCATTTGGCATATACATGTAACAGCTAGTAGGTAGTATAACTATAACACAGCAGCCCCAGTCCCTTGCTTAATATAAACAAATACTGCTTTTATTCCAGGCGTCTCCAGAAATATCCTCATCTTCGGAGGCTGAAACCGATACTTTCGGCACTTCGGGCCTTCACGTTCGCAAATTCCACTCCAACTCCCAGCCTAGCCCCGGGGTCAATACCACTAACAGTAATCCCAATTCTCCAGCTCCAGCTCCAAAACCTAATCCGGTTCTTCAACAGCCCAGCTCCCTGCCGAGCCCGAACTCCACAGCTAAGCCGAACTTGAATCCCGTCCCAAAGTCCGATCCGGTTCCGATTCCTAATCCCAACCCCAATCCCGCGCGCATTCCTAATCCCAACCCAGCCAAAGTCCCAAAACCCATTCCCGCCCGCAAGCCCAAACCGGACCCGGTTGCCAGTCCCGGTCCCAGACAAAACCTGCGAGCTCATCCAGGCCGCATGGAGCCGCGAGCTTCGGCAATTCTGGCTGGCGTCGGCCACCTCCTGGTGCTGCTGATGCTGGGCGCCGCCTGCCTCATCGTCCACTTCGCCGTCAAGCCGTTCCAGCGCGGCTTCTACTGCGACGACGAGAGCATCGGCTACCCACTGAAGGAGGGCACCGTGCCCTTCAGCACCTGCATTGGCGTCGGCGTGGTCCTCGGCCTGTTCGTGGTGGTCACTGTCGAGTGCCTGCGGCACTGGCACGCCCCCGAGCGGGTGAAATCTGAGCGGCCGGCCCACCCCACCCTACTGTCAGTAGTTGGCCGCATATTGCCGGAAAAATTTGCTCCGCTATTTGCAGCCATAACAGCCGGGCTCTACCAGCTGGCCTTCGCCTGTCTGGCTAACGAGATTTTCACCGTGGTTGGCAAGATGGGCTTCGGCCGGCAGCGGCCGCACTTTCTGGAAGCCTGCCAGCTCAACACCACCTGCGTGCGCGGCAAACTGTACACCCCCGACTTCTGCCGCCCGCCGGACTCCGGCAAATTCACAAATGCGATGAAGTCTTTTCCCAGCGGGCACTCCTCCTTCTCCATGGCTGTGTGCGTCTACCTGGCTGTCTACATGCAGGTCTGTCTGTCTGTCTGTCTGTCTGTTTGTCTGTCTGCTATCTGTCTGTCTGTCTGTCTGTCTGTCTGTCTGTCTGTCTGTCTGTCTGTCTGTCTGTCTGTCTGCTATCTGTCTGTCTGTCTGTCTGTCTGTCTGTCTGTCTGTCTGTCTGTCTGTCTGCCTGTCTGTCTGTCTGTCTGTCTGCCTGTCTGTCTGTCTGTCTGTCTGTTTGTCTGTCTGTCTGTCTGTCTGTCTGTCTGTCTGTCTGTCTGTCTGTCTGTCTGTCTGTCTTAGTGTATAAGGGTATCTAGGGTATCTATCTATCCCACAGGCCCGCCTGGCCTTCCGTCACCCGCTGCACTCGCTGAAGAACCTGGCGCAGGTGGCGCTGGTGCTGGTGGGCTCCAGCGTTGCGATGTCCCGCGTCTCCGACTATAAGCACCACTGGAGCGACATTCTGGCCGGCGGCCTTATCGGCACCGTCTGCGGCGCCCTGCTGGCCGCCAAGTTCTTCTCGCCGCTTGCGCCAGCTCGCGCTCTGGCTGACGCCCCGGCCGCTGTCGTCTACTCCGAGTCGCCGTCGCGCGCCGCTGACGGTGGCAACCGCGGCGGCGGCGGCGGCGGCAGAAGCGGCGGGCACGACTTTGTCGCCTAAAGAAAATTTAATTACTTTGTGCAAAGTTTTAACGAAATATTCCTGTTTCGCTACTGCTGTTCCTAAGTAGCTCATCCGCGGTCGCGTTTTATTGGATTGCTGGCGTGCGCTGTTATTTGTACTGTTATCTAAATCCTAGATTGCCGAGTTTATAGTTGCTTTTGTTTTAAATGATTTTAAATTGATTTGCGCTGTGATTGCTTTAATTATTCCGAAGTGTGCCGATATAGCCTTTTTAACTGCGCGCTTCAAATAACATTAATTTTAATTTTGGCTTTCCATCAGTTCTCTCAAATATTTAATTTGCAGTTAATCATTTACAGCATAAGTACCTAGGGGCAAGGGGTGGGGCTTTTTGCTGCGTCCATAGTCCATAGTCACCTGGTGCCACCTGTTGAAGGTTCAGGAGCTCCGCCTGGGTGAAGGCCAGTGACCAATCAAGTTAGCTGATGCAGCCACGTGTTTGACGAGCTGATGAAATTTGGGAAGGCTGCACTTAGGGATGTCTTGGGAAGGCTGCACTTAGGGATGTCTTGGGAAGGCTGCACTTAGGGATGTCTTGGGAAGGCTGCACTTAGGGATGTCTTGGGAAGGCTGCACTTAGGGATGTCTTGGGAAGGCTGCACTTAGGGATGTCTTGGGAAGGCTGCACTTAGGGATGTCTTGGGAAGGCTGCACTTAGGGATGTCTTGGGAAGGCTGCACTTAGGGATGTCTTGGGAAGGCTGCACTTAGGGATGTCTTGGGAAGGCTGCACTTAGGGATGTCTTGGGAAGGCTGCACTTAGGGATGTCTTGGGAAGGCTGCACTTAGGGATGTCTTGGGAAGGCTGCACTTAGGGATGTCTTGGGAAGGCTGCACTTAGGGATGTCTTGGGAAGGCTGCACTTAGGGATGTCTTGGGAAGGCTGCACTTAGGAGCAGTGCTGGTTGGCGCACATGGGGTGATTTAATAGTAGTGGCGCTTAAGGAAAAATCCGATCTTTTAGCAGAATCCTTGAATATCTCGACGGTCTGGAGGCCTGGTGACTTGATTCTTGTTTGAGAAGGCTGAGCAAAAAAGTTAGCCTGTGATCTTGAATTTTGTCTGCCTGCGTTGCTTCGTTCTGGCGCAGCAAAAATGTTAGAAATTCCCCCCCTTCGTGGTTCGACAGTAGGAAAAGTGGCTTGGCGTTCCTACTGTTTAATCAGTAGTTGATGATTATATTTATGCTCGCTGATGTTCGGAAGTTTGAAGTCATATTTGAGAATTAGTTTAATTATCTGGAGAAGGAAATCGGCGAGAAAGCCAGGGCGGACTGGCAGCTCTGGTCGCTTCGACCCCAGCCCACCCAGCTCTGATAATCGTGATTTATTGCTCACTGCTTTCATACCTACTGCGCCTTTAATCAATACTCGCCTTGGATCTGGCATGGCCTCTTCCGCTGCCGGTGGCGCAAAACGTTGCTAAATTATACGTTTGTATGGGCACAAATTATTACCGCTATGGATGGCGGTTTCACTACAAGAGAATTAGTACAATTAGTACAATGTACGGTTGAGCAATAGTTTTGAAGTAGGTGCCACTCTATTATAACGACCATTTCCTGTCGGATGCTCAGCAGTCTCTTGTCTCTAAGTAAGAAAAGTGAGCACTACTGTCTTGAAGTGAGCTCTCCTGTCTTGAATGGGCATACCGATAACTCCTGTTTCAAAGTGAGCACTCTTCTTAAATTGAGTACTATTGTCTTGAAGTGAGTACTTTAACTGAAGGGAGCTCTTTTATATTGGAAAGGCACGCCCCAATGTTAAAGAGGAATTTTGAAAATAAAGTAAACAGTGAACACCCTCCATTAAAAATTGTGCATCATTTTAGAATTAGAATTTACGAGTAGTATATGTGGATAGTGAGCATTAGGTATTAGAATTGGATAATGGCAAATATTTTTAGCATCCATTACTTATCCCATTGGGCAATGAAAAGTGCTTTTTGTTTACTTTTCCTCAATAGCTATATAATTTAGAAGTCCCTGCTATAGTCCAGGTGACACTTAAAAGTCCTTGCTAGCAGAAGTCAAGCAGTCTAAAATCTGTCCCAGTCGCAGCAGTTCACGGCGGCATGGGACGGCACGCCCGCCGAAGCAGCGCCGCGGAGAACTCGACGAACTCGCACAGTGTGACGATGCTGATGCCGAGCCAGAGGCCGCTGAGTCCGCCCAGCTGAGACATCAGACTGCTCAGCGGTAAGCTGGTCTTCTCCTCAGTGAACTGGATGTCCAGACTGCGGGGAAACACGCGCAGCTCAAGGAAGTTTCGCTCCATGAAGCTGTATAGTTGGGAGTGCAGCCGGGCTGAGCAGGCGCTTCTGTTGCAGGCCCGCAGCTGTCCGAACAGTTCCGCAAAATCCTCGCCCAGCGGCCTGATGAGGGAGCTCAGCCGGCCCAGACTCTCCAGCGGTTCGAAGTACTCGCGCGAGATCGTGTCCAGCAGCATCTCCTTGATGCGGTCGAGCATCTCGGCCTGCGGCCACATCGCTTGCGAGATCGCCGTCACGTAGTTCTCGTAGTTGCAGGGGTTCGGGCAGGCCGCCAGCACGTCCGGCGGGGGCCCCTCCTGGCGGGCCTGCTGGAAGCAGTCGATTATCCGCGTAACTGGCGCCGCAACGCTATCCAGCACCCGCAGGGCCTCCGCGGCGGCCCGTCCGTCGTGGTGATCGTGCGGCTTCCGGCGCAGCTGCATGACGAAGTCCAGCTGATGCCGGGTGATGTTGAAGCTCGAGTGGCAGTTGGGCCTCCGCGGCCAGTCGAAGCCGTTCCGCCAGTGATCGTCGACGTGCACGGAGCAGTTGCAGATCTCCTCGGTGCGGCGCAGGATCTGGTGGTAGAGGCAGTCCTCGGTGCGGTAGTTGTACTCGTCTAGATGTCCAGTGGCGTGGTTGAAGTGCGGGATCTTGTCACCGTCAGAGCACGGAGCCACCGGCGTGTTGATTAGTGAGCTCCTGTGGGTGGGAAGCTTCCGTTGCTTGACTTTGACTAAATGAGACTCCAACCCTCCCTTGGACTGGCTGAGCTCATTACCACTCCAGAACAAGCTGCCCTTCCTTGTTGGACTCGCTGAGCTCGAGTCCGAGGCTACACTCTCAACCGAACAATCTTGAGTCGTTTAAGCTGACAAAGCAGATATCACCTTCAGAGTTATGAGCATGAGCACATGCACAGTTCCAAACCCCCTTGTCGCTATTTATCACTCTCGCGCCTGCTATCTCCTGTTTTCCTGGAGAAAAGGAGATGGGAAGCGGATGTTTTCGCCTTCGCGCCAAGGTTTATTAGCCTGTTTTATCTGTCCAGACCGGGACAGCAGCTGCTCCGGCAGATAAGGTTCGGTTGGAGGAGAAAGAGGCGGGGATGCGCTTCCAGGCTCCGCTCTGAGCTGCATCGCTACTCTCAGTTTTCTCTGCTGTGTCTGCTATTTTATTTGGGCCGTTTTTTCTAACACAACCTGATCTCGTCCGTGCTATTAAGGCATAAATAATTGATGAACTGCTCCGGCCCAGAGGGAAAAGAAGCAGGATTCAATAGCCGAAATTGCTTCTCGGGGGGGGGGGAGGGGACAGAATGCTCTCGGGGCTCAGGTGCCCATTGAGATGTCACGCATTTTGGGGCGAAACTGGCCGTAATTATTATTAATTTAGACAATTCGGAGATTAAAAATCATTCGTCCGCCTGCAGTCAATCGCATCAATCGATGAGTACTACAGATAATAAAAATAACAGCATAACACAATAACAGCACACCTAAAGTGCCACAGGTTGATCTCGGTCAGCATGCCCTTGGGCAGCACCCAGCCGCCTTCGCTCGGGTGCGGAATCGTGCCCTGCTGCTGCAGCGACACCCGCAGCCCCAGCGGCAGCAGGGCCTCCTCGTACTTCTCCCCGAAGCCGGAGAAGGACTCAACAAAACGACGCTGCGGCACGTTCAGCACCAGCGTCAGGCCGTTGTCGGTGCCGGCGGCGCTCATCTTCCGCGTCGGCGGCTGGAAGGCAAAGCAGTTCATGAAGTCGTGGTGGTAGTACACGGAAAAGTTCAGGAAATTGCACGGCTGCTTCTGGTAGCGACAGAAGATGATGTAGTCCTCCGGGCGCAGGGCGCTGCTCGGCAGGTCGATGAAGTGGCTGAGGAAGAAGCGCGACTTGTCGGTGTGCTGCAGCTCGCCCCAAAACATCTGCGGCAGGATGGCGACGCCGTCGGAGCTTTGCAGCAGGTCGTGGTGGCCGGTGCCGTTGAAGGCGCGCAGTATCAGATCCGGCCGGATGGGCCCGATCGGGTCGCAGATGATCACGTCCGGGAAACTGAAGGCCCCCATCAGAAAGCTGGTCTGCACGTTAACCGGGTAGCTGAAATAGTAGTGAATCTCGTTGGCCAGGTGGGTGACCCAGCCCATGGTCACCAGGGCCAGGACGCTCGCCCACAACAAGCGTCGCAAGCAGCTGTCAGCCGCGGCCAGCTGCCGGATGCCGTGCGCCGTGGTGTCGTTGGCGAAGGAGCGAAACAGTGTCTGGAAGCTGGCCGCCCGCTGCATGCTGGACCAGCTGTAGGGCCCACTGCCTGGGCGCCGCTTCCGTAAGCGAACTGCTGGCCGGAGGCGCCGCACGAGGCGTCCGTCACCGTTGGCCGGTGAAAAGCCGCTGCCGGGCCGCCCGGCCTCCGAAGCCGCCACAGGCATCTCCGCATCTTCCTGGGTCGGCGACACCGTTAAATCATCGCGACACGAGCGTGGGTCCGGGATGGACGAGCATTCAAAGCTGACGGTGCGGCTGACATTGCCTGGAAGCACGGGGATCAGGGAGCTGGATCGGCCGGACATCACTCAAGGGGATAATTTTGTCGATTGGAATTAACTGAGCTTAGCAAATATGAGCTCGTGGCATGGACTCAGCTTTTCGACGGGACACTTTTACTCTACCAAAATCTTCCCACCAGTTCCCTCATTGGCTGCCGAATCCAGCGCAGCCTCAGCCTATTCTTCATTACTTCCTGATGAAGGGGAAAATTCTGTCTCTCAGATTTTCAATAGGCAGCCACCTCTGCCTGAGCAGCACTGCAGTCCTCCTTTTAATTCGGGGAAAACTACTAGTCCGTACCTTAAGCCTGGCCGAGAGGTCTTACTTTAAAAACCGATTGAGATATTGCTCAGTATTTTATCAACTTAGTACGCTCATAATGCCTGGGCATGTCTGTTGCGAAGGTTCCAGCTCTGAACAGACTTGACTAATGGTTGGTTGGTGTTTTAGCTTTCCGCCTCTCTAGCATCGGCAAATCAGCTAATATCCAATGAAGTTCAGCCTTTGGCTGCGTGCGTGCCCTAGGTCTATGCGAGGTCTCCCTGACTTCGGCTCTCCCACGCTTTCATATTTGCGTCAGCAGAAGGACCTAAAGCAGAATTTAAACAGTGATTTAACCTGGAAGCTCGGATTCTGTGCATCGCTGCTTCAGCTTATTGGATTATCCTCAACTTATCTACTCAGCCAAGCTCAGCGGTCGATCATGCTGCTCACCGAGTTTCTGGATCGCCTTGGAAAGCTGGACGCCCTGGGCCACGTCGGCTTGGACGACTATGCTGACCGGATCAACTTTCTGTTTACAGGTAGTGACTGGCATACTGTGCAAGGTGTGGTTAGTACGCAAATGAATAGGCTTGCGTCGCAACAGCCGCCTTGAGCGAGTGTCATATTGAACTAGAAAATCATTCGCACCCGTGTCTTATAGTCTCAACCCTACATGCAGCTTCAATCTTCAATTGGAGCTTCCACCCGATGCCCAAATTTCAGTGCTGCTGCTGATAGTGTTCAGCAGCATCACCACGCTGAAGACTTACTTCCTCAACCCCATCACCTGCTACGTGCCTAACATTCTGGGCTCGCACGAAGGCCAGACAGCCTACATAACCAGCATGTGCTACACCGACGGTCTTTACAATGTGCCCCTGGACGAATTTGAGATCAAGAACCACTTGGAGACCTGGTCAGATCGGTACCGGGACCGGAAGATCTACTACTACCAGTGGCTGCCGTTCGTCCTCGCGGCTCAGGGCGTGGCATTCTACGCACCGAGTCTGTTCTGGCGGCTGTTTGTGCAGTCCAGGGCCAGCTGCGATTTGTGGCAGCTGGCGCGCGCTACCGCCGAGGCGCAGCGATCCGACGGGGAAAAGCGCGAGAAGACGCTGCGGCAGGTGGCCAGGCAGCTGGAGCTCTGGCTGCGCAGTACGCGGCCTTTGGCGGGCTCCTGGTCAGACAAGCTGCATCGGGGTCTGCGGGGAAGGTGAGACCCTGTGGAGCGTTCAGGGATGCTTTGCGGAGTATTCGGGGATGCTTTGTGGAGTGTTCAGGGATGCTTTGTGGAGTGTTCAGGGATGTTTTGTGGAGTGTTCAGGGATGCTGTGTAGAGTTTTGGGATGTTTTGTGGAGTGTTCAGGGATGCTTTGTGGAGTGTTCAGGGATGCTTTGTGGAGTGTTCAGGGATGCTTTGTGGAGTGTTCAGGGATGTTTTGTGGAGTGTTCAGGGATGCTGTGTGGTGTTCAGGGATGTTTTGTGGAGTGTTCAGGGATGCTTTGTGGAGTGTTCAGGGATGTTTTGTGGAGTGCTCAGGGATGCTTTGTGGAGTGTTCAGGGATGTTTTGCTGGGTGTTCAGGGATGCTTTGTGGAGTGTTCAGGGATGTTTTGCTGGGTGTTCAGGATGCTTTGTGGAGTGTTCAGGGATGTTTTGCTGGGTGTTCAGGGATGCTTTGTGGAGTGCTCAGAGATGCTTTGTGGAGTGCTCAGAGCTTCTTCGTATAGTGCTCATTATATCGTCAATAAATATTAAGTTTATTTTTTAAATTCCGTTATTCCATTCATCCCATTCTCAAATTCGATGGCCACCTTCAGCCTGGCCCTCAGCCTACCATCAAAGCGCCTCGGCACTCGACTTGTCTGGGCGTACATCGCTGTCAAGTTGATGTACATCGGAAATCTGGTCGGCCAGCTGCTAGTGATGGCTTACCTAGTTCGCCCGGACACCTCAGTATCGTTGCTGAGCTCGGTTCTCGGCTTCAGCTCCGATCTGGTCGGACACTTGGCGACTGGCGCCGACTGGAGGCGAACCGGTCTGTTCCCGAGATCCGGCTGCTGCGCTGTGGCGCTCAAGGGGGCGGCTGGGAAGACTCAGGTAGACGCCTTGCTCCATGATCAGTTAATGATTTGTGTATTAGAGTAGAAACCTCTTATGTAAACTGGTTCTAACATGGCTGTGTACAGTGGTGCTATCAATAGCTCTATCTACAATCGGTAAAAACTTGTGCTTCAAAGGGCTTCATAAATGCCATGTACATCGGTGCTATCGATTACAGAAAAATCAAAGTGCGAATGCGCTACATGTATGCCTCCCTCCCGTGTCAGATGAGCCTGGCCCAGTGCGCTCTGCCGGTGAACATGATCCACGAGAAACTCTTCGCATTCCTGTGGCTCTGGTTCATTGTCGCGCTCTTCGCCACTTTGCTCAGCCTCTGTCTGTGGTGCACCCGTTTGGCGCCGGCGCGCGGCCGAAGGCGCCAACTCACGCGCTGCCTCAGGCTGGCCGGAACCATCGTCAGCCAATCGGAAGAGGACGGCGCCCATCTGAAGCTCGCCAGGGTTCTCGATGGCTTCCTTGACGACTTTGTGAGGCCAGACGGCTGTCTGGTGCTCAGACTGCTTGAGCTGAGCAGCGGCGACACCGCGGTGGCGGAGATCTGCGCCGGCCTCTTCCGCGCTTACGCCCGCGCCGCTGACGGAGCTCACAGCGACACCATCGTCCTCACCACGGCGCCCGATGAAGCCGCTGTACCGTCGGCGCCGCCGCTCGCTGGCCAGCAGCACCGCTTGCGACGCCGCAGCTGCAGCGGGAGCGGCCAGCAGCCGCACTGCCATCATCACCACGGCGGCGGTCTGCATCAACGGGACAGCTTCCTGCGCCAGCAGCAGCTGCTGAGCCCGGTCGAGTCCTCCACGGAGGCTGAGGCGGCCAGGAAGAAGTTGCCGGAGGCCAACACGTATTTGTGAGAGGAGCGGGCATCCGGAGTCGGTGACAAACTTGTTAAAAACTCAATAATTATTCAGCTTAAACTATTCAGTATTCAGTAGTGCTATGGTAGAAGATCAATTGTGTTATTTTTCTGCTAAGACTTAAGAAGAGAGTCTGCAAATTGTTTCAACGAGAGTGTAATATTTTGGCGGCTTGGGTATCCTTTGAGTCGCCACCTTTGAGAGTGCCCAGTAAATTCTAGCTCATGCAGTGTTGACTTTTAGTGACGCAACTGGATGAGGAGGGATTGGGAAGAGCGGAGGACGAAGATAGGATGGATTGAAGCTTCCGCCCGGATTTCATTGTTTTTTCAAGCATTTTTAATATCCAAATGGTGGGCCAGGTGATGGTCGCTGGTCGAAAGACACTGCTCACTGGGCGGCGACTTTTCAATGTTGCTGAGCATACATTTATCAGAGTTTTTTTATAAATGTTTGAATTCTCCCAACGCAGTAAAAACAATGGTGCATTCCATTGCTCCACAATTACTTGGCAAACAGCACAGCATACACTGTTGTGACAAGCTTTCCTTCAGCCAGCTCAAATTGCAGAGGCCGATTGCCTGGCTTAAGGCGGGCCAGGACAATTAACCGATCAGGTTTCGCGGGAACAGGAGATCACCAAGCACTGAAGCGTGGATGTCAGCTCGCAGAGTTTGCTAGTACTCGACTGAAACAGCGATTCGCGCTTTAAAAGTTCGCGTTTCTTGCGCCCGCTGTTATCAGAAGCAGGCGCAGCATCTTTTGCGCACAGCGTAGTCTCGATTTGAGAAAGAAAACTTTGTCTAGGAATTTAGCTACTGCTGCATCTTTCAACAGCACAGCATCTTTTTTAGGCTAGTCGCAAAAAAGAATAGTTTAACTTTCTACAGACTTTCACAACTGCTTTGGCGCGCAAGTACTTTTACCAAACCCCATCTATCAAGTAAACACCCTGATCTATCAAGGAAACACCCTGATCTAGCAAGGAAACACCCTGATCTATCAAGGAAACACCCTGAGCTAGCAAGGAAACACCCTGATCTATCAAGGAAACACCCTGATCTATCAAGGAAACACCCTGATCTAGCAAGGAAACACCCTGATCTATCAAGGAAACACCCTGAGCTAGCAAGGAAACACCCTGATCTATCAAGGAAACACCCTGAGCTAGCAAGGAAACACCCTGATCTATCAAGGAAACACCCTGATCTATCAAGGAAACACCCTGAGCTAGCAAGGAAACACCCTGAGCTAGCAAGGAAACACCCTGAGCTATCGAGGACAAATCAATTATGTTGAAAGTAAATAGGAAGCAAAATGCCATTAAATATTTTCTGATTGCATGACCTTAATAGAGAAAATTGTGTAGTCAATCAGATTAGCAGAGATTCAAAATGTGATGATAAGTATTAAATAGATGCATTTGCAGATTCAGGGGCAAAAGACATCAAACAGAATCAAACAATACAACATGCAGCAAAGCGGATGCCACTATGAGCATTCAGATACAACTTGCTAATTTAATAACAGCTAAAATAATGATACACAAGGGAACTAATTAAAGCAAACAGTTAGAAAATTTTAGGCTCACCAAAATTTTCGACTTTTATATGCTACGAATGCTACTTGCGTGTACTAAGTAGACTAATGCGCGCATTATCAGTGTGCTAAATAAAATGCTCCAAAACAACGCGTTAAAAATGGTGTTTGAACAAAAGGCCTGTTCAGCTGTAACAGCTCAATTTCTTGAGATTTGCGGAACAGAGATTAGAAACTATTACAGAAAACCAACTAAATAAAAAGGAAATACATTGTGCAACCTTTTTGTGCTTATCGCTCCCTCAGATCCTTCAGCGGGTCACCGCAGCTCCCCCCTCAGATCCTTCAGCGGGTCACCGCCGCTCCCCCCCTCAGATCCTTCAGCGGGTCACCGCCGCTCCCCCCCTCAGATCCTTCAGCGGGTCACCGCTGCTCCCCCCCCCCCTCAGATCCTTCAGCGGGTCACCGCAGCTCCTGCCCTCAGATCCTTCAGCGGGTCACCGCAGCTCCTGCCCTCAGATCCTTCAGCGGGTCACCGCAGCTCCTGCCCTCAGATCCTTCAGCAATTCACCGCCGCTCCCCCCTCAGATCCTTCAGCGGGTCACCGCCGCTCCTGCCTTCAGATCCTTCAGCGGGTCACCGCCCCTCCCCTCTCAGATCCTTCAGCGGGTCAGCGCTGCTCCCCCCCTCAGATCCTTCAGCGGGTCACCGCCGCTCCCCCCCTCAGATCCTTCAGCAATTCACCGCCGCTCCCCCCCTCAGATCCTTCAGCGGGTCACCGCTGCTCCCCCCCCTCAGATCCTTCAGCGAGTCACCGCCGCTCCCCCCCTCAGATCCTTCAGCGGGTCACCGCAGCTCCCCCCTCAGATCCTTCAGCGGGTCACCGCAGCTCCCCCCTCAGATCCTTCAGCGGGTCACCGCCGCTCCCCCCTCAGATCCTTCAGCGGGTCACCGCCGCTCCCCCCTCAGATCCTTCAGCGGGTCACCGCCGCTCCCCCCCTCAGATCCTTCAGCGGGTCACCGCCGCTCCCCCCCCCTCAGATCCTTCAGCGGGTCACCGCCGCTCCCCCCCTCAGATCCTTCAGCGGGTCACCGCCGCTCCCCCCCTCATATCCTTCAGGGAGTCACCGCAACTCTTCTAATAACTAATTGATCAGAAAACTTGTATAGGTAAACTATTAAAATTCATTGATTTTATGATACCATAATTCCATAATGAAAACTGTATCAATGGAATATTTTATAACAAAGTCAACAACTGTTATAAAGCACAGTCTCTGGATTATTGGACGAGCCATTTGTCACTCCAAGGTTGACAGCATCATCAGCTGGCGCAGCACTTTGGTCTGGCTGGTCTCTCGGATCTCTCCAGCCAGAAACATCTCGTCTACCACGGTGTACACCTTGTAGAAGTTGAACACCAAGTCCAGTTCGCAAACGTTGTGAAAGTATTCGTTGAGCACTTCAACAAAGTTGTGTATGGCCTCCAGGTACATGAGGTTGTTGTCGCCGATGTCAACGCAGATGCAGAAGTAGAGACCGGCGTAGCGCCTGTAGATGATTTTGTAATTTCGGAATTCAACAAAGTTGGTGTGCTTGGCGTCGCGGACTGTGACGGTGGCGTGCACCTCCTCTATGAGCTTCTGCTTCTCCTCATCCTCGAAGTGCATGTACCACTTGGCTAGGCGGGTCTTGCCAGCCCGGTTCTGGATCAAGATGAAGCGGATCATGGCGGCTGGCTGGGCTGAAGAGAAGCATTGCACATGTCATGCACAATGTACATGATAAAAGGATAATTTGGTCAATTTAATTCAAATTTAAATGAAACCTTTGAGTTGATCTAGGAATTATTGGTAGTTTTTTGTCAACTGGTCACTAATCTTTACCTATATTATATCATATATATATGGTATTATACTTAATTAGGAGCTTTTACTAAGCTACTAATATTGAGTACTAGCTATAAAAACAAGGACGCTTACATTAAAATAATATTGTCAACCAAGTGGATAAAAAGTTTATATAAAGATCCATAATCTTTTTGAACTAATTAATAGACACCAAGAATATGTCTCATTGATTTAATTAACTAAATCTAGAACAGTTAAAATAGGCCTAATATAGCTTTTTGCAGCCTATTTGGGCTTATGCACATTGTATTCAATCCAAGATATGTTTGCCAATGTAATGGAGCTTTTGTCTATGGTAGCAAGGCTGGCATAGAAGCATTTAATTTGGTCCATAGCTATATTTGCAACTGCTATGGAGGAGCAAGAGCAGCCCCAGAATTATGGACCAAATGCTAGGCTGTTTAACCAATGCCATTGGCTTATGATTGAAGCACTCAACAGAGGCGAACACCCAATAGACATTGCAAAGCTGCTGAATATAAGAAAAGATGGTTTATAATATTCATCAGTGCATTGAAACTCTGCCAACAGAGATTGCCTGCAAAAAGATAGCAATCCTCAAAGGCAAGTTGCTTGAGTGCCTAAATTCCAATTGCTAATCAATTTGATTAAGATGAACCCTTTGTTGATATTGTAGAAAATGTAGCAGAAGTTGAAGGAGTAGTTCCAGTAGGTTATCAGATTTTGATGAGCAGAGCTCTAGAAAGTGACAGAAATTATTATTAGAGATGCTGACATTCTAATGGTATATAGCAACCTACAAACAGTTGTGAGTAGGCAAGAGCTTCTCTAATGGCTCACAAGCATTTGGACTAAATTGATGCTTGTTGAACCAAATTATATGCTATTGTACTAGCCTTGCTACTATAGACAAAAGCTTTGTTACATTGGCAAACATATCTTAGATTAAATTCAATGATTTTCTTGCTCGCTTTTCTTAGGTTAAATTAAGTCCAAATGGGCTGCAAAAATGATATAAATTTAATATTTTCTAAATAAATAATAATAATATATAATATACATATTAAACAGACTAATATAATACCATTTATATGAATATATATTTATTGTATTTCTTATTTAATTAAGCCTAGCCAAAAGAATCAAGCTTATTTAATTAAGTACAAATATAAGCTGTCTAAAAATAATAAATAAAGTTATTATTAATAATAAAATGGCATAGTTTTTAGTGTAGGCCTATTTAAGATAGGGAAAAAAGGCCATTTTTTTAATGAAAAATTTCATAACTTTTTTATTACTTGATTAATTTTCAAAAGTTTGGTGTCATTTCACTCATAACATCTAGGGCTATAACATAGCATGGTTAAAAATACAATTTTGAAAAAATTTCTACTGGACACTAGTGTTCTACCGTAAGGAGGGTCCATGTACCATAGCCGTAGTCGTAAGCAAAACTATGGCTTATTCCAGTTCTCCGTATTCCATAGCCATAGGGACCCCAAAATTACCATATTCCCGTAGTTACTGTAGCCTTAGCCATAGTTTTAACAAAAAGTCTAAAAAAACGAAATATTTTGAATCAAGAAAATAGCCTAGTGCTTAAACAACTGCAAATTAAATTAGAAAAAAAGAAACACTTAATTGTCTTTCTAAGATTACATTTCGTCTTTTTTCAAAGCAACAATACTTAGTTGTTATTGAAAGTACTAACACTAAACTTTTTCTCATTAATAAAAATTAGAGTTTGCTAGTGTTTTATTATACTTTTTTAGGTATATTTTATAAGTTTCTAGGTTGATAATACAGTTTACTAAATTTATCTTTGTTTTACTCTACCTGTTTCTAATATTTTTTCAATTTTTACATTAATAACTATGGCTACAGGAATCTACAAAATGTGACAGCAACTACCATATTTCTGTAGTCGTAGCTGTAAGAGCAGCTAGCTACTGTAGGCGTATCCATAGCTGCCATAGGCACCTATTTTACCATATTTGCCGTAGGATCCCATAGCCATAGCTACAGCTACGGCAGAACACTACTGGACTAGACACCCTACTATTATATTTTATCCATAACTTTTTTATTTTGTTTATTTTAATAAATGTTAAAAACTGATATAAAGAAAAGACTTGCTACTACAAAATTGTGCAGTCACATTATTTTGACCATCAGAATGAGATATTGGAATAATAGGAACAAAAATAAAAATAAATTATAAAATATACTAAAATAATGACATGGAGATGAACCATTCAGAACCAAACTTCCATAAACAAAGTCTGAATTATATAAGTTTGTCATAAGCTAAAGCTTAAACCTTTAAGAAATGGAACCACAATAAGCATTCAGAAGATGGCCTATGCATCCGGCATCCAAAAAATTTCCCCTATGCCAAGTATGACAATGCAGCATGGCTTGACTAGCTATAGTGACATATACAGAACAGAAGGATATAGCTGTGTTGTATGAGAAACAACAGCAATAATAGGTGGGTTTCTCGACAGATATTTAGACGAACAGACATTAAAAAATTGTCAGTAAATTTGACAAAACTTAGGATTCACCTGTGCTGTGGGCTGTGCTGATACCAGTGACAGGCAATAAATAGAATCTATTGCGATTTAGAAATTACTCATACAAGCCAGAGAGAGTTTTCGTAAGAGTCTTTTTAATTATTATATTATGTTTTATTATAAGTACATAATTACTAAAAATCTTCTTCTACTCCAAAACATTGCTGAAATCAAGAAGATATGTTAAATCAATTTGTTTAAAATTGATTTGAACAAATGCCATTGGCCCCGTTGAAAAAAAGTTTATCCCACTCGCCCCATAGGCATAAGCGGAGATAATTTTATTCTTAAAATATCTGTCTTCGCGATGCAATTAATTGACTAAGAACCGAATAAATGCTAATCTTTTGGTGTAACTTACCCGCTTTTGTGACGAACTCTCAAGAAATCAAACATTTTTCTATAGTGCGGATTTTTCTGAATCAATTTTATTTATGGTTGATATCTAACCCCCCTTCATGCTATGCGTTTATTGAGCATACTAAATGTACTGTTCTAATGGTACAATTCCAGGAAAATTGATTGTAGTATTCGATTCCAGTTGTCCATGACAATTGACAATCCGAACTTATAAAAATCTGCGAGAACTATTAATTTTACGTAAGCCTGCGACACAATCAAAAAAGTTCTAAAGGGTTTGTAAAAAATTCTGAGCCCGTAGTCATCAGAAAATTTGGGTCCTCAAAATTTAAATCACAAATTATTGCCTATTGCAGGAGTCTGCACCAAAGACAACAATTAAAAACTGCTTAGTTGCATGGTCCCAAATTTACGTGTACTGCATTGTAAAAAAGGAAAAAATAAAACTGTAGATTTCAGATCGGCCCTCGTGTCTCTATCGCAGCCGAATTATTACAAGTTTGAGTTTCCTCCCAATGTCTCGTCTGTGCAGGTTAGAATGGTGTCAGACGACATGCTGTGCATGCGGGTGTCTGTACAGGACTTGACAAACGACAAACTTAGATAAAAATTTAAGCCTTTCTTTTAGTCGTCTCGATTTAAAAACTTCAATGGTAGTTGCCATAACTACTTAATTAGAACTATAATTCTAAAGGTGTCACGATATATTGCAGATTATTACTTAAATCAAAACATTGCTTCCACAATGTTCGAAAAGCCTTCATTAATTTGCAAGTCACTTTCTCCAGCACACAGCTTCAACAAATTCGTATGAAATTTGTGTGAAAATGAAAATGAAAAAGAGTATGAAATTTCAAACTTGTGAAATCTCGAGCTATGAAATATTGTAAAGTT
This sequence comes from Macrostomum lignano, assembly GCA_002269645.1. Lineage (NCBI taxonomy): Eukaryota > Metazoa > Platyhelminthes > Macrostomidae > Macrostomum > Macrostomum lignano. Next base: position 74,319 of record NIVC01000795.1, on the reverse strand, counting down.
AATATACATTAAGTTAAAGGAAATTAATGTACTTGCTTCAATCGCTGATGAATGCAATCTATTAACAAGCCCTAATACTCCCGAATACTCGTACAGTAGGATATGTAGCTTCTCATCTGATTGGTTGGGATTTGATATCTGGCGTTGAACAAATCGCTGGCGATTTACAAATAAGTGAAATAAGCTGAAATGAAGCGTGCTGCTAGGACTATCCTTCTAGTCAGTTGTTTGCATCTGCATTGCTAGAAAGCTCTCAGAATCATTGTTTTATCAAAGCAAGATGAAGAAGGCTGGAAAGTCCACCATCTCCGCCAGCGACTGCAGCTCGGCAAAGGAGCAGCAGGCGGAGCAGCAGGCGGAGCAGCAGGCGGAGCAGATTTTAGCCGCGGCCGACGCTCTGCTGGAAGTCAACCGGTGCCTGAAGTCGCACCAGTCGGCGCTGCAGTCGCTCAGCAGCCGTGTGGCGGGCATCGAGGAGGCGACTCACAGATTTGAACTGCAGGCGGCGCTGCCGTCTTTTGTTTGGTGCATCGATAATTTCGGGCGCAGCTTCAGTCAGGCCAGGGCTGGGCAGCAGGAGAGGCTGGTCAGCGAGCCCTTCCGCCTGGCCCCGTACAGCTACGTGATGCGGATGTCCGTCTGCCTGTTCGGGGAATCCGCAGGTGCGACAGAAGCTGATCATCTGCTGGGTTGATGTGATTTTTTGATTGGGGGATTGGTTGATTGGTTCGTTGGTTGACTGATTGGTTGGTTGGTTGTTTGATTGATTGACTGATTGGTGATTTATTTATTCATTTATTTATTTATTGGCTCATTGATTTACAACCCCCCTCTATCCGCAGTCCGCGGCCGCTGCCTCTCCGTGTTTGTCTGCTTCCTGCCCGGCGAGTTCGACAGCCTGCTGGAGTGGCCCTTCAACAAGCGGCTGTACATCACCGCCCTGGACCTGAGCGGTGCCGGCCGCCACCACAGCCGGGTGCTGATCCCGGGCCGGTTGGAGGGCAACTTCAACCGGTCCTACCTGCGGCGGCCCGCCGGCGGCCAGAGCCCCTGGTTTGGCGTGCGCAACTTCATGGAGCTGAGCCGGCTGGAGAACGGCGGCCAGTTCGTGCGCGGCAACCGCCTGCACCTGCGGCTGGAGGTGCCGCTGGACGAGCCGCTGTTTGCCACGGGGACTGAATGACTGAGAATTGATCCGCCTGACCCGGCGCAGTGACATCTGATTCACAGTTTAAAAAGCACCTGTCTGATATCTGTTACAAACTTTCTCTGCCGACTATCGGAAGCTTAAGCCTCTGTCTTATTTAACTAAGCTGACTGCTGCGAAATACAAGCTTGCAAAGGGAAGCTTGCAACTTCCGCCTTGTGTTTCTCTCACAGCTCAGAGCTGCTGCCCAATCACAGCAAGGTGAACTGCAGCTCAGAGCTGCTGCCCAATCACAGCAGGGTGAACTGCAGCTCAGAGCTGCTGCCCAATCACAGCAGGGTGAACTGCAGCTCAGAGCTGCTGCCCAATCACAGCAGGGTGAACTGCAGCTCAGAGCTGCTGCCCAATCACAGCAGGGTGAACTGCAGCTCAGAGCTGCTGCCCAATCACAGCAGGGTGAACTGCAGCTCAGAGCTGCTGCCCAATCACAGCAGGGTGAACTGCAGCTCAGAGCTGCTGCCCAATCACAGCAGGGTGAACTGCAGCTCAGCTTCAATTGCCACTCGCTCACATGTTGATGCAAAATGGCCGGTTCAGCTGCGTTCTAACGGCAACCAAGAGTCCATAGATTGAAACTTCCCAATTGACTCCCGCATGAAAGTCCCATACGGCACTGACAGTCAGATTCAATATATTTACGCCAGTTTTTATAGGCAAACGATTGCTAGAAAACTCGGGTCTAAAAAGTTCGAATTACTCGACCGTATTAGCTCGAAGCGGCGCACAACAAGGGCTCGAAAATTCGAGGCCCGCGGGCGCATGGGAGCCAAACACAGAGACGTAGGAGGGAGAGTCAACAGTTAGGAGTCCCTGTGCCGTCTGCATCGCATCGGAGGACCCTGCAGAAGGCGAAATGTCAACACCTAACGAGCAAACTTCTCCGCCTATGTGAGTCTCAAGCACTCGACTCAGGCGCTGAGCAACAGCACACCCGGCGCTGAGAGCCGTTTAATGTTTGTCATGACTGTCATGGATCTGGCGGCAGAGCGCTGCACTTTAGACCGCTTGGTCACTTGGTCACGACTTGCCAGTCCTATAAGTATGATTATGTTCGTTTTGAGAGCCTTTTTAAAGTGGATTCTACGAGCTCGTACATGATTTTTGTAATAAAATAAATGTACTTTTACGCTCTATGCGGTAAGCTTCAAGGTTAAAAATAAACTGACCAATCAATTTTCCAGCAGCAGGGTGAATAAGTCGGGAACACAATGCCTTCATTGTTGCGGACTCCTCGCCAATCAATGCTCAGCCGATCAGCATTGAGTACTTTCGTATCGCAGGGATAGAGAAATCTTTTTTAATAAGCAGTCGGATCCAAACTTCTATAGGAATAAATTGAATTTGAGTTTGAAATGCCAAACATCTTTGGATTTACGATCCCCCTACTCGCCTGTGCTCAAAGCAGCCAGTGACAGGCCGGGGGGGGGAGGCCGGGGGCCGCTGAGCACAAGTGGGCCGGTCGCATCTCCAATGAAAAAGTGAAACCGAGGCAAAAGAAAAGCGGGAGAGGCGGCTGAGAGCGGGCCATGCAGGCATGCCGGCAGGCGGCAGGCAGCACCCGTGGCGCAGTTGGCGCATCGCTGAAAATCAAAACGCCTGCGCTGACGAGCAACTGCGCAGGCGGATGCGCGCGTTTGAGGCGGCGCATCGGCGCGAGGTGGCGCGCATCGCGGCCGAGAGCCGCCAAGCGAGGGGCGGCGACGTCGACAGCAAAGGCGGCGGCCCCGCCTTCCCCTACCTGGAGAAGCGGAACGCGATCGCGGTGCGGTCGGCGGCGAGGCCGGAGGGCCCCGGCAGCAGGACGCTGCAGCTGGCGCGGTCGGCGCTGGCCCGCCTGCGGCTCGAATCCGGCGCCGTGACGGCGGCGCGGACAGGCGATGGCGAGAGCGCGCGTGAGCGCCTGGGGCTGCTTGATTGGGGGATGTGGCTGCATGGGTTGTGCAGTGCTACTCCGGCTGGGTGTACAGAACTCCCTTGATGCTGCAGTCTCAGCGATAAGAAACTGCAATGCCAGAATACTAAACACCAATAAATCCAATGCGATTTTTGGGGCCTTTGGTCACTGCTGACTGGGTGTACAGCGGCCCAGACACTTGCATCGTCAGACATGTACACGGGGACCCGGGGACTTTGGCTCGAGAATGTGCCCTCATATAGATCAGGTGTCGGCAAATATTATTCCCTCAAGAGCCAGATAAAGAATTCAGATAATTGCTGCATGAGGGCCGGGTGAGGGAGGAAAGGAGTGGGAATAGAGGAAAGAGAAGAAGAAAGAGATTAGAGGTGAGAGGCGAGATGGGAGATGGGATGAGAGCGAAGAGTCGAGAGAAGAGAGGAGATGAGAGAGAAGAGAGGATATGAGAGAGAAGAGAGGAGATGAGAGAGAAGAGAGGAGATGAGAGAGAAGAGAGGATATGAGAGAGAAGAGAGGATATGAGAGAGAAAAGAGGAGATGAGAGAGAAGAGAGGAGATGAGAGAGAAGAGAGGAGATGAGAGAGAAGAGAGGAGATGAGAGAGAAGAGAGGATATGAGAGAGAAGAGAGGATATGAGAGAGAAAAGAGGAGATGAGAGAGAAGAGAGGAGATGAGAGAGAAGAGAGGAGATGAGAGAGAAGAGAGGAGATGAGAGAGAAGAGAGGAGATGAGAGAGAAGAGAGGAGATGAGAGAGAAGAGAGGATATGAGAGAGAAGAGAGGATATGAGAGAGAAAAGAGGAGATGAGAGAGAAGAGAGGAGATGAGAGAGAAGAGAGGAGATGAGAGAGAAGAGAGGATATGAGAGAGAAGAGAGGAGATGAGAGAGAAGAGAGGATATGAGAGAGAAGAGAGGAGATGAGAGAGAAGAAAGGATATGAGAGAGAAGAGAGGATATGAGAGAGAAAAGAGGAGATGAGAGAGAAAAGAGGAGATGAGAGAGAAAAGAGGAGATGAGAGAGAAAAGAGGAGATGAGAGAGAAGAGAGATGAGAGAAAATAGAGAATAGGGAAGAGAGAAGAGAACTGAGAGAAGAGCTGAGAAGGGACAAAACCTTAGGCGGGCCGGATTGTGGAGTTTAAAGGACCCGAAGGCCGGATAGAGAGACTTCGTGGGCCGCATGTGGCCGGGTTTTGCCGCCGATCCCTGGAACAAACGCTCGAAGACACCTGCAATCCAGTCGTGCTGGATGATGATTTTGATCTTATTCTGAAGCCACTGATGAAATCCCCCGGTTTCTGCTTTCAGTGGTCAGCACCGAGGGACGGCAGGGGCGGCCGCCGCCGCTAGCGCCGATCCTGCCGGCGCCCCTGCGTCTGCAGCTGCTGCCGGAGGGCCGGGCGGCGGCGCTCCTCGCCGGCGCGGAGCGGCGCCGCCTTCGCCGCCTCGAAGCAGCCCGCGCCAGCGCCCGCAGCCTGGACGGCCAGGTCTCCGACTTCGGCCTGCTGCCGCCGATCGCGCCGGCCCGCTGTCTCCATGGCAACCAGGAAAGCAAGGACTCAAAGATAGCGGCTTTGTCAGACGAACAGGCGCGGTTTTCAGCAATAAAATCTTAGCGGCCTTAGCGGCAAAAATAGCCATATTTGATTCATTTATTCTGCCCTGACTGGATTTCTCATTGCGCGATTCAAGCGCGCAGGCCGCAGAGGGCAGCCGTGACAATATAATAGAGAAAGCACAGGTGAGAGTTTTACTAACAGGCCAACAGTAATGCAGTTCTTAATGACCCGACTAAAGCCAGCTGCAGTGCTGAGCAATAAATTCCATATAATTAATTAATAGCTGAGCTACCAAACTACATGTATCTGGCTGCGATGGCCCACAGCATGCGCTCCTGGCTGTTCCAGTCAACCCAGCGGCCCAGAATTTTTTGCTGCCCCCCCCCCCGAAAAGAGTCCGAAAGCAGATCAGAGGCTTCTTTAACCCGCTTTCTGTTGCTTGAAGCCAACAATAGCGAGCGGAGAAGCGGAGAGCTCAGGAAACAGAGGCGGCATTCACTGCCTGCCGTAGCGGCTGAGCACGGCTTTATCCGGAATCCGCATTGAGCAGCCGGGACAAAGCATGCGGGTTGCAATTATCCGCGAAAATAGTAAAACAAAAGGAGACACAAAACTCCATGGCAACAGGCGATAGATGGAGGCCCAACTAACAATAAATTTTGCTAATTGAAAATTTAAACAAATTTTTGCTTCCAGCTTTAATCTTTTAAAAATCAGAATTCCGTTTAGTAGCTGAGCCAAGAATTAAAACAAAAGAACTCTACATGCAAGCTAACAAATCAATAAATACATTTTGTCTGCACACGTTATGCAATCTTTTTTACTATTCGGCTGTAAAATATGAGCCAATTAAAGTCATTTATTCTTACAACAAAACAACTCGTAGAAAATATTCTTGAAGAAAATGTTTTTTGGACGGAACTAACTGGCAATTCCTTATAAATTAAGGATGATTTTCAAAGCATTAAGAAGTTAAGAAGTTAGGAGGTAAAACGAAAAGCTGAATTGGTATTGGGAATGAATTTTGTGAAAGTGGCTGGCAACTGTTGCAGCAGAAATTAACACAAAGTAATTCAGGCAGGCAAGCGATCGATATTTCGGGGTGGGGTACAGAGGCAAAAAATTCAAGCGATTAATATTTTGGGGTAGGGGTAGAGAGTCAGAGAACCCAAGCAATCGATATTTTGGGGTGGGGGTAGAGAGGCAGAGAATCCAAGCGATCGATATTTTGGGGTGAGAGTAGAGAGGCAGATAGTCCAAGCAATCGATATTTTGGGGTAGGGGTAGAGAGGCGGAGAATCCAAGCAATCGATATTTTGGGGTAGGGGTAGAGAGGCAGATAGTCCAAGCAATCGATATTTTGGGGTAGGGGTAGAGAGTCAGAGAACCCAAGCAATCGATATTTTGAGGTGGGGATAGAGAGGCATAGAATCCAAGCGATCGATATTTTGAGGTGGGGGTAGAGAGGCAGAGAATCCAAGCGATCGATATTTTGAGGTGGGGGTAGAGAGGCAGATAATCCAAGCGATCGATATTTTGAGGTGGGGTAGAGAGGCAGAGAATCCAAACGATCGATATTTTGAGGTGAGGGTAGAGAGGCAGATAATCCAAGCGATCGATATTTTGGGGTGGGGTAAAGGGGCAGGCGATCATCACATTACGCAAAGCAATTCAGTAAAAGCATTCAGAGGACTTAGAGAATTGTCAATCCGCCTGCACAAATGTCCTCCGGCGGTGTCAGGCGGCAAAGTGCAGCAGACTGACGTCGTAAGCATCGCCAGATTCATAGGCAGCCGACGCCGGCGCCGCCGAGGACAGCAGGCGATGCCGCAGGTAGGCCGTCGAGGCCGCAAACTCGGCGAGGCGTCGCGACATGCCGGGAAGTCGGGCGAGGCCGCCGCCACCGCCGCCACCGCTGGCTCCGACGTCGTCCTCGGCGCAGCGGACTCGGGCCAGCGGGTCGGCTGGAGCGGCGAAGGCGGAGCTGCTCGGGCCCCCAGCGTGGCGACGAACAATCTGCAGCGCCTCGATGCCGAACTCGCGCCACACCGGCGAGGGCTGCATGAGGACGAGGCGAACGGCCGCCACGCCGGTCACGGGCGCCTGCCAGTCTGGCTGGCCGAAGCGGAACTGCGCCAGGCCGCCCAGCTCGCTGTGCGGGTCCGGCATGAGGCGCCGCCTGTGCAGGCAGGTGCGCCACTCACCCGGCGAGGCCGCCGCCGCCGCCGCCGCCGCCGCCGCCGCCGCTGACCGTCGGCCGCCGGACGACGCGGATGGCGGAGGCGGCGGATGCTGCGGCTGCTGGGCGTAGCGGACCCGGATGCTGATGAAGCCGGTGTGGCAGTTGCGGAACCGGATCTCGTCGATGTCGACCCGGCCGACACCGATGAAAGTCACCTCCTTGATGATGCAGCCTGCGGGCGATCGGCGAGATTCTAAATGTACTTTTACTCAGTTTTCCGGTTTAGATTGACAGTGAAGTTTTGACCCAGCAAGCGCAAGTTCAGCGAGACTACTGCATGGATGATATGAAATTTCAAGCCTATGAAATTCCCCTGCCCAGAGCTGCTGCCCAATCACAGCAGGGTGACTGCAGCCCAGAGCTGCTGCCCAATCACAGCTGGGTGACTGCAGCTCAGAGCTGCTGCCCAATCACAGCAGGGTGAACTGCAGCTCAGAGCTGCTGCCCAATCACAGCAGAGTGAACTGCAGCTCAGAGCTGCTGCCCAATCACAGCAGGGTGACTGCAGCTCAGAGCGTCTGCCCAATCACAGCAGAGTGAACTGCAGCTCAGAGCTGCTGCCCAATCACAGCAGGGTGACTGCAGCTCAGAGCGTCTGCCCAATCACAGCAGGGTGAACTGCAGCTCAGAGCTGCTGCCCAATCACAGCAGGGTGAACTGCAGCTCAGCTTCATTCGCCAGCCGCTCACTGTGGCTTCGTTGAGAGAGGTGACGCTAGCAGCCTCATTCACCAGCTGTGTATGCTATCCGCGGCCAACTTCGTTTAACCTGCAGCTCTAGCATCGCGCTTGTCCTCGACAATTTTTGTTCACCAGCCCATTAATTTGGAATCGAACCAAGGGACTGTGGCGTGAGAGTCGGACGCGCTCATCGCTAAGCCGCTCTCTGCCCCTTGGACAGCCGGTCAGGCAGTCAAATTAGTCTGCATCAGAAATAAATGTCTGCATCAATCGATGCTCACCTGATGCGGTCTGCTTGACTCCCTCCAGCTGGCAGGGGTGCGGCGGACCCACGTTCAAGGGGACGATCTCGGCCTGCAATTCAATTCACAATCCGTTTCTTACACTTTATGTCATATTCTGCCCTAGTCTGCCCTCTTCATCTTCTACTCTGCTCTATTCTCATTCTATTCTGTTCCGTTCTCATTCTATTCTGTTCTATTCTCATTCTATTCTCATTCTATTCTAATTCTATTCTGTTCTATTCTCATTCTATTCTGTTCTATTCTGTTCTATTCTAATTCTATTCTGTTCTATTCTCATTCTACTTCTGTTCTATTCTCATTCCATTCTGTTATATTCTCATTCTATTCTGTTCTATTCTCGTTCTATTCTCATTCTATTCTAATTCTATTCTGTTCTATTCTCGTTCTATTCTCATTCTATTCTCATTCTATTCTGTTCTATTCTCATTCTACTTCTGTTCTATTCTCATTCCATTCTGTTATATTCTCATTCTATTCTGTTCTATTCTCATTCTATTCTGTTCTATTCTCATTCTACTTCTGTTCTATTCTCATTCCATTCTGTTTTATCCTCATTTTATTCTGTTCTATTCTCGTTCTATTCTCATTCTATTCTAATTCTATTCTGTTCTATTCTCGTTCTATTCTCATTCTATTCTAATTCTATTCTGTTCTATTCTCATTCCATTCTGTTATATTCTCATTCCATTCTGTTCTATTCTCATTCTACTTCTGTTCTATTCCCATTATATTCTGTTCTATTCTCATTCCATTCTGTTATATTCTCATTCTATTCTCGTTCTATTCTCATTCTATTCTGTTCTATTCTCATTTTACTTCTGTTCTATTCCCATTATATTCTGTTCTATTCTCATTCTATTCTGTTCTATTCTCATTCTACTTTGTTCTGTTCTCATTCTATTCTGTTTTATGCTCGTTCTTTTCTCATTCTATTCTCATTTTATTCTGTTCTGTTCTCATTCTATTCTGTTCTATTCTCGTTCTTTTCTCATTCTATTCTGATTCTATTCTGTTCTATTCTCGTTCTATTGTGTTCTGTTCTCATTCTATTCTGTTCTGTTCTCATTCTATTCTGTTCTATTCTCGTTCTTTTCTCATTCTATTCTCATTCTATTCTGTTCTGTTCTCATTCTATTCTGTTCTATTCTCGTTCTTTTCTCATTCTATTCTCATTCTATTCTGTTCCGTTCTCATTCTATTCTGTCCTATTCTCATTCTATTCCGTTCTATTCTCATTCTACTTTGTTCTATTCTCATTCTACTTTGTTCTATTGTCATTCTATTCTGTTCTATTCTCATTCTACTTTGTTCTATTCTCATTCTATTCTGTTCTATTCTGATTCTATTCTGTTCTATTCTCGTTCTATTGTGTTCTATTCTCAGTCTATTCTGTTCTATTCTGATTCTATTCTGTTCTATTCTCGTTCTATTGTGTTCTATTCTCATTCTATTCTGTTCTATTCTCATTCTACTTTGTTCTATTCTCATTCCATTCTGTTTTATTCTCATTTTATTCTGTTCTGTTCTCATTCTATTCTGTTCTATTCTCGTTCTTTTCTCATTCTATTCTCATTCTATTCTGTTCCGTTCCCATTATGGATATTGCAATCATCCATCTGTGTTCCACTAAATTCTATTAATACCTTGTACTACTACGGCACAATTCTAATCCCAAATATGTTCTGCAGTAGTTGACCCACGTAGAAAAAATCTAACAATAGTGCAAATTGTAAGCGAATAAATCGCACTAAAGGACACCATGTACTTTGATAAGGACGGAATTACAAGTGCATTAAATTTAAGGCAAAAAACGAAGAACACAAATGGAAACTTTTGTTATAAAGCCTACAGTAGCACAATAAAAATCAGACACTGTGCAGGCTAGATTAGCAATCCACTCTGATCCCCAGCTCAGCCGTGCAGGCTAGATTAGCAATCCACTCTGATCCCCAGCTCATCCGTGCAGGCTAGATTAGCAATCCACTCTGATCCCCAGCTCATCCGTGCAGGCTAGATTAGCAATCCACTCTGATCCCCAGCTCAGCCGTGCATGCTAGATTAGCAATCCACTCTGATCCCCAGCTCATCCGTGCAGGCTAGATTAGCAATCCACTCTGATCCCCAGCTCATCCGTGCAGGCTAGATTAGCAATCCACTCTGATCCCCAGCTCAGCCGTGCAGGCTAGATTAGCAATCCACTCTGATCCCCAGCTCAGCCGTGCAGGCTAGATTAGCAATCCACTCTGATCCCCAGCTCAGCCGTGCAGGCTAGATTAGCAATCCACTCTGATCCCCAGCTCATCCGTGCAGGCTAGATTAGCAATCCACTCTGATCCCCAGCTCATCCGTGCAGGCTAGATTAGCAATCCACTCTGATCCCCAGCTCAGCCGTGCATGCTAGATTAGCAATCCACTCTGATCCCCAGCTCATCCGTGCAGGCTAGATTAGCAATCCACTCTGATCCCCAGCTCATCCGTGCAGGCTAGATTAGCAATCCACTCTGATCCCCAGCTCAGCCGTGCAGGCTAGATTAGCAATCCACTCTGATCCCCAGCTCAGCCGTGCAGGCTAGATTAGCAATCCACTCTGATCCCCAGCTCAGCCGTGCAGGCTAGATTAGCAATCCACTCTGATCCCCAGCTCATCTGTGCAGGCTAGATTAGCAATCCACTCTGATCCCCAGCTCATCCGTGCAGGCTAGATTAGCAATCCACTCTGATCCCCAGCTCAACCGTGCAGGCTAGATTAGCAATCCACTCTGATCTCCAGCTCATCTGTGCAGGCTAGATTAGCAATCCACTCTGATCCCCAGCTCATCCGTGCAGGCTAGATTAGCAATCCACTCTGATCTCCAGCTCATCTGTGCAGGCTAGATTAGCAATCCACTCTGATCTCTAGCTCATCCGTGATCAGTCCAGCCGCCCTAGGCCGGGGGCAGCGGGCCGACCACCGGCGCCCGCAGCAGCAGCTGCCGTTTCGCTCGCAGGAATCGCGCCGTGGCGTCGTCCGGGGCCACCTCGCAGGGCAGCTCAGCCTGCAGCAGCGGCGGCTTCGCGCTGTCATCGGCGTCGGCGGCGCGGCGCAGCGTCAACAGCCGGGGCTCCAGCCGGACATCCAGCTCGGCAGCGGATTCGGCGACCTGGCCGACGGAGACTCGCATGGTGAGCAGGCGCTCCACCCTGTTCACGGAGGTCGTGAGCTGCAACTGCTGCTGCTGCCGCTGATGAAGTCTTCCGCTGGGATCCTCAGGTCCGCCAAGAAGCAGCTGCGGCGATGCTGGCGAGTCGGATACGCTGAAAGAAACACGAAAGATTGCTGCTGAAGATTTTTGTGCATTATGAAGGCAGGCAGAGAAGACAGGCGCAAAGCTAAGTGCTAAGTTTTAATCATTAAGGACAGCAAAAGAGCTGCAATACAGTCTCACTCAGGCCTCACTCAGGCCTCACGCAAGCCTCACCCAAGCCTCACGCAAGCCTCACCCAAGCCTCACCCAAGCCTCACTCAAGCCTCAAACAAGCCTCACCCAAGCCTCACGCAAGCCTCACCCAAGCCTCACCCAAGCCTCACTCAAGCCTCACCCAAGCCTCACTCAAGCCTCACCCAAGCCTCACGCAAGCCTCACCCAATCCTCACCCAAGCCTCACGCAAGCCTCACCCAAGCCTTACCCAAGCCTCACTCAAGCCTCACGCAAGCCTCCCCCAAGCCTCACCCAGGCAAAGGCGCCACTAGCGGTGCCGGAGTCTCATGCTGCGACTGCGTCTGGCGCTTGATCTGTGTCTGGGCCTCCACCAGCCGCTGCAGCGCCAAGTCGCCAGGCTGGTAGCCGAGGCCGCGGTGCAGCGCGGCCAGGAAGCCCGGCTCGACGAACAGCTTCTCCGACGCCGCCGGCAGAAGGTCGATGGTACCGTTGGCGTCGTCATCCTGAAGCTCGCCGGACAGCGGCCGGAGGGAGGCGCGCAGCCGCTGGGCGAGGCAGTGGCGCAACGCGTGGACAACGAAGGCGCGAGCGTCGGCGTCGCGTTTCAATGCTGCAGCGGCGGAAGTCGCGGATGTCGTTGAAGACGACTCGGCGAGGCAGGCGGCTGGCAGCGCCTGTTGCAGAGTCTCGACATTGAAAGCAATCGGCAGCAGCAGGGCATCCGGCAGCTGCTGGCTCGGGAAGGGCCTGCCGACGTGGGCGCTTATGGTGGCCGAGGGGTCGGCGAGGTCGCAGCTGTGGGTGGGCGCGGCGGGTTGAATGCATATTCAAGGGTTCACCTAGGGTCATGGGTTCACCTAGGGTCACGGGTTCAACTAGGGTCACGGGTTCACCTAGGGTCACGGGTTCACCTAGGGTCTCGGGTTCACCTAGGGTCACGGGTTCACCTAGGGTCTCGGGTTCACCTAGGGTCACGGGTTCACCTAGGGTCTCGGGTTCACCTAGGGTCACGGGTTCACCTAGGGTCTCGGGTTCACCTAGGGTCACGGGTTCACCTAGGGTCACGGGTTCACCTAGGGTCACGGGTTCACCTAGGGTCACGGGTTCACCTAGGGTCACGGGTTCACCTAGGGTCACGGGTTCACCTAGGGTCACGGGTTCACCTAGGGTCACGGGTTCACCTAGGGTCACGGGTTCACCTAGGGTCACGGGTTCACCTAGGGTCACGGGTTCACCTAGGGTCACGGGTTCACCTAGGGTCACGGGTTCACCTAGGGTCACGGGTTCACCTAGGGTCACGGGTTCACCTAGGGTCACGGGTTCACCTAGGGTCACGGGTTCACCTAGGGTCACGGGTTCACCTAGGGTCACGGGTTCACCTAGGGTCACGGGTTCACCTAGGGTCACGGGTTCACCTAGGGTCACGGGTTCACCTAGGGTCACGGGTTCACCTAGGGTCACGGGTTCACCTAGGGTCACGGGTTCACCTAGGGTCTCGGGTTCACCTAGGGTCACGGGTTCACCTAGGGTCACGGGTTCACCTAGGGTCACGGGTTCACCTAGGGTCACGGGTTCACCTAGGGTCACGGGTTCACCTAGGGTCACGGGTTCACCTAGGGTCACGGGTTCACCTAGGGTCACGGGTTCACCTAGGGTCACGGGTTCACCTAGGGTCACGGGTTCACCTAGGGTCACGGGTTCACCTAGGGTCACGGGTTCACCTAGGGTCACGGGTTCACCTCTCACCTTTTGACGCGGCTCCAGCTCACAAACACGACGACCAGGCGGGCGGGTGCGAAGCCAGCGGGGAAGCCGACGACGGCAGTCTGGGACCCCGATGCCTCGGCCGAGGTGTCGCCGCCGTCGACGACCTTCAACTCGGCCAGGAAGCCAGACAGCAGGCGCTCCGAGTCGCCACCGGCGTCAGCGGAAGACGACGAGGCCTCGTCGGCGTCGTCAGCGAGAAGGCGGTCCAGCAAATGTGGCGAGGCGACGCGGACGTCGATGGCGGCGCAGAAGAGCGGCCGTGGCGGCTCCAGCATGCTGCGCCCGTCGGCCAGCTGGCGATCGATGAAGCTGCGGTAGCCGGCCGGGTCGCGGGAGGCCAGCTCGTCCAGCATCGCCCACAGCTGGGAGGCCTGGGCCTGCAGGCTCATCGCTGGGCTGCGGGACGAAGGCCAAAATTTGTATTTTAATCCAGCAATGCTAAATTGAGACTACTAATAGTAGGAAAATGCGTGCAAAAAATAACTGTAGGATGCAACAATTATATACTGGAATATTCGAGTTCCAAAACGAGAGAAGAAACGCGCACACTATTTAAAGGCAGCCATTGCGCAACAGTATATTTGGTGTTAATCGGAATGCACTGAAATTGTACTTACAAAATTTACCTACAGAATGTACTGTAAATAATAGACTATTAGTAATATCATAATAATGAATACGTACGGGGAATAAACCATCAATTTACACATCTTAAAGTCACAGCCATTGGATAGCAAAATACCAGCAAAAAACCGATGAAGTGAAGGAATGTATCGAAGCAACAAAAGTGCAAATTAAAAAACCCGAACAGCTTTTAAAGCTGGAAGCTGGCTAAGAGACTTTAATACTCGTATAACAAATGTGATGGGACTTGTAGAAATTTGACTTTTAATATTAAACTCAAAGATGAGACGATATGATAATTACAGAGAGTAGCAGTCAGTGAGTTCGCTGTGCGCTGAGGTGTGTTGGATCCGGTGGATCCCAGCCTCCCAGCATCAGGAAAAAATTTAAAAATCAAATGAAATACATTGTACCGACGTCTCTACCCTATCCTTGAATATTTAATCAAGTATCCTTAGACGTCATGGCAGACACAGTCACTATCTCGACTGCATCGGGCAGCTCAACCGCTTAGGCGCCTCCAACAAGGTGTCTACAAGGTGGATCCCCGGGCACTCGGGCCACCCCGGCAACGAGTTGGTCGATCGCCTGGCCAAGGCTGGCTCGACCGGTTCTTTTACTGGTCCCCTGCCCGTGGCCCCCACCCCCACCGCCGTTGTCACCACTCGGATCAACCAGTGGGTGGCTTCAAAGCACGGGGAGAGGAGGCCTAACGCCCCCGACTGCCGGCAATCCCGCGCGGCTGTCCCCTGTCCTTCCTCCGCCCTGCGGAGGGCCCTGCTTGGACTCAACCGCAGGGACATCAGGTCGGTGACCATGGCCCTCTCAGGTCATGGCTGTTTTGCCAGGCATCGTCACCTCCAAGGAAAAATCCGCAGCGAGGAATGCCCATTCTGCCTCTCCGGTGCCGAGAATGCGGAGCACTTCATCTGTGAATGCCCCGCCTTCACTCAGGACAGGCTCACCTACCTCGGCCCAAACCCGGACCTCTCCGACGTTTTCAGGCCTAAAGAGCTACTGGGCGAGCGACCATCCACCTCCTGGACTCTCCGGAGGGGGGACCAGACTGCGGACACCGACACCACCGGATCTCCCTGCGCGACACCGCAGCACTAGCTGCCCGTGGTCACCTCCCCGCTGCATCCTCCCCGCTTATGGAGCTCGGATTTTCTCTAAAAAATATGGCTTAGCAGCAGCGGTGCTCGCGTGTCTGGACACGCAACTGGGCGATGACGACAAGAGACAAGTGATGCAAATTCTGCAAATTGAACATTTTTCTACGAGCGAAAGTAAAAAGAGTGAAAAATCCTGAACTACATGCATTGCCATACAGACAGAAGAGCAACGGCTTTGTCTGTTCTATCTAGCAAGAAATTATTTACAATCACCATGCGGCCGCGTCCCGTTATGCAACACATCCGGAACGGACACGGGTTGGTCGCTGATTTGCTTCATGGACTTTTAGAAAAATATTTGGACTGGACCGAAGCTTTAGCATTGCGTTATCTTCCGTTCGGTGCGGTAAAGCAAACCCAAATTCGTGCCAAAAAGGCGTTGTTGAAAAATCTTTAAGCACTAATAAACTGCCTTTCAACACCTCAAAATGATTAATAAGTACTAACAGTACTCACTTCTCATGGGTGTTAAAAAGGGGTTTAGCGATTGTTTAAAAATGTTCGTTTTTGGCGGGAGTTTAAATTTGGATTTAGCTCAAACTAACTGAAAGGAAAGTATGCCGAAATTCCGGTCCAGTCCAAGCCCATTTAGAAGCCCATGATCTGCTGCCTTGTGTGCGAAGAAAGATACACAAAAGTCCAAAGACTACGAGAAGGTGAATTAGTAGAAATTTCGATTAGTTTAGTACATAATCAGCCATCCAGCCCCTCAGCCCCTCAGTCCATCTGCAGGCCAAAGTCGTTGCAGACATCCTGGAAGTCGCGCATCGCCTCGGCGCTGGTCGGCTGCTCCAGGCCCGCCTGGCCGAGCGAATCGAACAGCTGAGCGTCGTCCAGGTCCGACATGCTGATGCCGTAGCCCAGGCCGGAGCCGCGCGGCGTCTGCAGCGGCGCCGGCGTCACCAGAGCGCCGCCGGCGCCATCCGAGCTGGCGCCAATGTTGTGAGCCGGAGCGGCAGAGGCGATCTCCTCCAGGCCGAGCATCTGCATGAAGCTGGCGCTCAGCGCCGCCGTTTCATCGGCGTCGGCGTCCAGATCGACGGAGATTCTGGCCGGCAGAATCGGCGGCTGCGATGACAGGCTGGGCGGCAGGGCCGGGGCGGCGCTGCCTCCGCTCACCAGGCAGTCCAGCTGAGGCGGCTCCGGTCGCAGGATCGGCGGCTGCTGCTGCTGCTGCTTCCGAGACTGCCGACGCTGCGTGGAGGACGGCGTCAGCCGGCGCCACTTTTCCAAGCAGCGCTGGTCCTCGGTGGACAGAAGCTCCGCAGTGGCGCCAGCAGCGGCCGCGCCAGCAGTGGCCACACCGGAAGTGGCGGCGCCGGCAACGGTGAAAGTGGCGGCAGCAGCGCCAGACTTTACGGCGACGGAGTCGGAAGCGGCAGTGGTGGCGGCTTCTCCAACCGACGTGGTCGCGGCGGCAAGGCTGCCGATTCGCCGGCGCCGCTGCTCCGCTCGCTGCATCCGCGCCTTCCGTTCCTGCTTCCGCTGGGCGGCGGTCAGCCTGCCACCGCCGCCGCCGCCGCGACTGCCGTCCCCGCCGCCGACGGCCCCCTCGTCCATGCCGCCGGCGTCCCGGTTGCCAAGCAGCGCCCGTTTGAGCATGTCCTTGGTGTGCTCGCTCACCGTGATTCGCGGTGCGTCGCAGTTGCGGAAATACTTCGACCGGTTCACGTAGTGGTGGCCGGTGCCGCCAGCAGCGTTGGACTTTTGCTGGCCTTTCGATTTGCCGACCGGCGCTGGCTTTGATTGAACGGCGAAGGTGGGTGCTGGGGTGGGTGCTGGGGCGGGTGCTGGGGCGGGTGCTGGGGCGGGTGCAGTCGCGGGTGTTGCTGGAGTCTCAGTGGTGGCCGCAGGTGCCGGCGCAGCGGCTTTTCTCGCCTCGCTCAGCATGGCGGCCCGAAGGCCCTCTTTGCTTTCATCCGGCGGCTCCAGGGCTGCCGGGTCGAAGACGGCAGTGCAGGTCGGCTCGGACAGGGGGTTGCGGAACCTGTTCAGGAACAGGTGGCCCAGCGCCTGGGAGAGACGGGATTGCACGAAGGCTTGATTGTGTACACCCATCAGCCCCACCCGCACACCCATCAGCCCCACTCCCACACCCATCAGCCCCACCCGCACACCCATCAGCCCCACCCGCACACCCATCAACCCCACCCGCACACCCATCAGCCCCACCCGCACACCCATCAGCCCCAACCACACACCCATCAGCCCCACCCGCACACCCATCAACCCCACCCGCACACCCATCAGCTCCACCCGCACACCCATCAGCCCCACCCGCACACCCATCAGCCCCAACCACACACCCATCAGCCCCACCCGCACACCCATCAGCCCCAACCACACACCCATCAGCCCCATCCGCACACCCATCAGCCCCACTCCCACACCCATCAGCCCCACCCGCACACCCATCAACCCCAACCACACACCCATCAGCCCCATCCGCACACCCATCAGCCCCAACCACACACCCATCAGCCCCACCCGCACACCCATCAGCCCCAACCACACACCCATCAGCCCCATCCGCACACCCATCAGCCCCACTCCCACACCCATCAGCCCCACCCGCACACCTGCTCCGCGGTGAGCCGGCCATCCGGGCAGTAGCTCAGCAGTTTCCCCACTAAATCGACGGCTTTCCTGGTGGCGCCCGGGAACAGCACAGGCAGCGGCACGGGCGGCTCCGGGGCCGCCATGCCGGCAACCATGTCGCGGATGAGCTCGGAGCAGGAGGCGGCCAGCAGCTGCCGTGGCGGCGGGCCGAGCTTGCTGACAATGAGGGCGAGCTGGCGGATGCAGTCGGTGCCGGGGAACAGCGGCGCCCTGTTGAGCATCTCGGCCAGGATGCAGCCGGTGGACCACAGGTCGACGCTGCTGGTGTAGGTCGGGTGGCCCAGGAGCAGCTCTGGCGCCCGGTACCAGCGGGTGGCCACGTACAGAGTTGCCATCACCTGCGAACTGGGCTGCTGCCTCGGCTGGCTCTGCTGCTGCTGGCTGCCAGAAATCTGCGCTGGCGGAAGACTCCTGGCCATGCCTGGAAGGGGAAAGCAGGAATGGTGAGAATCGGGAGGTTCCAGTCTCAGTTCAGCAGTTTTTACCAGTCTGTCACATGCATACTAGTTATACTACCGACAGTACTACTGCCATGCTACTCATGAGTAGTAAATTAAAGAACTTCCCCGACTCACCAAAGTCGCCGATTCTCAGCTGGCAATTAGAATTCACCAGCAGGTTGCTGGGCTTCAGGTCGCGGTGGGTGACGCCAGCCGAGTGAATGTACTTTAATCCGCAGAGCAGCTGGTAAAGAAAGTACCTGAAATTTTTTCAGGTACACGCTCACAGGGTGTACACGCTCACAGGGTGTACACGCTCACACAGGGTGTACACGCTCACAGGGTGTACACGCTCACACAAGGTGTACACGCTCACACAGGGTGTACACGCTCACACAAGGTGTACAGTAGCCCTGACTTTCTCCATCGTCAGGCGTGTACACGCTGTGTGTCTTCTAGTTGGCCAGACTGGCCAGTAGTTAATGCGCTAAACACAGAGCTCCCCTGACCCGACTCACTGGGTATGCTCCATAGACAGCGGCTGACTGGAGGACAGAATCTTGTGGAGGTCGCTCTCCATTAGATCGAACACAACGTAAAGCTCAGAGAAATCTTTGTCCTTCGGCGCGATGATGCTCTTGATGGAGATGATGTTTGGGTGGGAGAAATGGCGCAGTATTTTGATCTCCCTATAGGTGCGCTTGGCTATGGAGACGGCGTCAAAGATACGCGAAGTCTTCTTGATGGCCACCTTCTCGTTGGTGGTCTTGTCGAGCGCTGAACACACGACTCCATATGCGCCGGCGCCTGAAAGATCAATTCGAACACTGGGCAGTGAGTGGTGCTGAATAAAGTGACCAGTGAATTTCCAATGTCTTACCAATGTTCTCAATTGCTACATATGGCGTCCCCTCAAGATCAAACTTGACATCGCGAAATCTGTTGCTGATTTTAAACTGCCTATTTTGATTTCTGGAGCCATTCAGCATTTCTTTCTTTGCTTGAGTTTACTTGCTGACTCTGTGAAGCATGCAATTTAAAGCCTGTGTAAAAGAATAAAAAAGACTTAATGGTGACAATTTTTGTCATGACCTACTTATAAAATGCTTCTCTTGTGTTGTCAGTCACTAGCAAAAATTCACTTACTAAATAAGTCTTGAAAACTGCAAAGATGAACAATTTATGACATACGAGCGTATTACAATTCAAAAGACTTTTTGGTCTTCACTAGGCACTAATGGTTTCTTTAATATAATTGTTTTTTAAAAGAATTTTACCAACAATATAAAATCAGTCAGTATATCTAATGGATAAATAGGATTAAAGCCATAACTATATCTAATGTATTGGCTTTTATAAAATATCTAAACCATATTTCTTTTTTCATATAACTTGTAAATTTACATTTTTATATTTTTACAAAAGTTACATTGATTTTTTACAGTGAAAATATACAAGCACGCATCGATCAAGGTATTAATATTTGAATTGAAGTAAAAATATATATTAAATAAAAAGTACACTTGTAATTAAAAAAATCATTCTACATACAAATTTACTTAAAAATAAAATCAATTACATTGTTTTTTGTTTCACTAGATTATGAATACGTTTTAATTGATCTCAATATAAGCATATTTAAGCTCGTTTTGGCTTCAAATGAATTTTACTTATCAACAAAAATTGAAAATGCCTTAATCGGTTGGGAAATTTCTTAGGCGGATGTCATGGGCCGCAAGCCGCGACTTTCAATACTAAAAATGTGTTCATTTTTTCCATTCAAAATTCAGCGATGTCTCAAAGTTAAGCATAAAAACAAAAAGTTTTTCTTTGCTATTTTGATCATAATTTAATTTATATTCACTGTACGTAACGTAAATCTTAGATTTTAGATAGATAGTTTTTAGCTTGTGAAATCGGAACTTTTAAACGATCTTTTAATTCGTATACTAGTAGTCCTGTCATGTCCGTTAAGAGTCCTTATCAATAATTTAATTTTTTCAGAATAACTTTATTTAAACTTGAGTTCAGTCGTATGTATGACAGTGGCTGCGAATGCATCGAATGGTTAGATTTTTTATAAAATCGAGTCTATTTTATGGCAGTGGCTGCTGACTGCTGCTGCAGCAAGCAGGGATTCTCATCTTGGAATTTATCAAAAATGAACCAACTAATCTTGACTTACTGACAAGCAATGAGATGGTCCACTCCATTTGAGATGCTGTTGCAATAGGCCTAGTTTAGTCCTAGATATAAATCTTAAATCTTGGTCCAATGGCAATGGTGAAATCTAGATTAATACTAATAGCATATTATCTTTTCCTACAGGGTAATGCCTTGTTAGTGTTATCTCCAATTCTCCTTTAATATGAACCTTTATCTCCTTTATTTGGCAAACCCTTCTTCATCTCCTTTATTTGGAAGATTTTTGGGACTTTCTCCTTTATTTTAGCCACTTTAGGCCCCTAGCTCCTAAGATTATTAGGCTATCTTAGAGTTAGACTAGAGAATTGTTCATTAAATTCGCTGTATGTACATTTTTTAGCTATTGACATGAAACTTTCTAAAAATGAATACTTTAATTATGCCAACATTTTAGAAGTGTTTAGAAGTGTCTACATTTCATATTTGAAAAGTTTCATGTTTCCCGGAAAAACCTAGAAATTGCAATAAAATTTAACTTATAAACCCCCCACAAATGTAATTTTAATGTCAAAACACTTCTAAAATGTTGGCATAATGAAAGTATTCATTTTTGGCAAGTTTCACATCAATAGCTAAAAAATGTGTGTATAGTGAATTTAATGAACAATTTTGCAAGATAGCCAATTTTTAGCATATAATATGTACTTAATATATTATTAGTTTAGCCTTTAGGGTCCTTTTAAATAATAATTTATAAGAAGACTATTCTATTGACTTGTATTATTTTCCTAGACAAAGTTATGTAGAAGAATAGTTTGTAAGTCTCAACAAAATGGTTTGTATATATGATTAGTTACTAATTGAATATACTTTAAAGCATCAATCCTAGGTTAGCCACGATATCAGATTGGCCCTATGTGGAACTATGGAGTTGGTGATATATAAGTTACTTTCAGGGCTGCAAATTGGCCAGAAGGATGACCTGATCAAAGCAATCAACAAATGGGCCACAGAATAAAACAACCATGAGAATACTATGTCCTACAAACTGGCTTTCAAAGCAGGGATTGGTAGATTTAAATTGTCTTTTACCTTAAAAGCTAGATAAAGAAGCTAGCTAATGGCTTCAGGGGCAGATGAGAGTAGAAAAAGGAATGAATTGACAATAAAAAGAGAGGAAAGGTAAGAGAAGGGATAAGAAAGAAAAATATAAGAGGATACAGGAGGGTAAAGAGAGAGGGCAGACAAGAAAGAAAGAGAAATGAAAAGGCAGTAGAAGAGAAAAGGAGATAAGAAAGATAAAAAAGAGTAGAAAGGAAAAAGAAGCAAGTAAACAGAGAAGAGAACAGATAAAAGAAAAGAAATTAAAGAGAAAAGATAATAAGGGAAAGAGAAAAGAGAAAACAGAGGAGATAGAAAGGACAAGAAAGAGAAAAGATAAAAGAGCTAAGTGAAGAAAGGAAAGATGAGAGAGCCAAGAGTCAAGATAAAAGATAAAAGAGCTAAAAGAAAAGAGAAAAAAGATGAGAGAGCAGAGGGTAAGAGGAAAGAGTTAAGAAAGAGTGGAGATGAGCAAGATAAGAGAGAAGAGTAGAGAAGACAAGAGAAAGGGAAAAAGAGAAAAGAAACAAAAGGAGATGGAAGTTTCAGAGCACCCAAGGTATATAGAGAGATGCAGAGGCAAAAGGCCAGAGTTTGTTAATACAGGCCTTAGACAGACATTGCTTGTCATTCTATGGTAATACCAACTAAGAAGATCAATGTACCCTCAAATCTTAAATTACCACAAATTTACTCCAATTTTTATTTATCTTTCTTCTAACTATTAATACGTTTTTCTTAGAGTATGACTTCACATTTAAAAATATTGTTCCAGGGATTGAACTCATTTAAAATCTGTAGGTTATAGCAGTTTGTTGAAGTATAAATGTAACAAATGAGTGATGTATATTTAGGTCCATATTGTTATGTTACATATCAGTCAGTCTTCTTTATTTTACTTGCTCAAAATGTGTGGGCACCCTGTTCCTAATAAGTAATTTATAAATGGCCTAAATATGCCTAGATCAATTATTATTTTTAGTTCAATCTAGATGTTAGGCTGATTAAAAGTCTAAAGATATAATATAAAAATGTAGGTCTCGGCAATGTGCCTAATCATTTTACTTTTAGAATGTTGGCCTATAATTAGAAATAATAACTGTAGGCCTAGCCCTAGCTAGGCCTTAAAAGTTTAATAAAAAGGAAGCTTCTACTCTATTACATAGATTAATACAATGACAACAACAATATATATTTATTATTGCGGTAGAGAAGCACTCTTAACAGATAATAGTAAGACAAAACTCAATATTATTTGCGACGCGTTTCGGCTAAAACTAGCCATCTTCAGGCACTATCGAACAGAATTTATTTCAACCTATTAAATACTGTGTAGACGACAAAATCAGGTATTGAAAAGATATAAAAGGACTAAAGGATCAATGTACAGTATAGCAATGTTCATAATATTTTGTGGAATGACAGGACAGAGAAAAGAGAGAGAGAGAGAGAGAGAGAGAGAGAGAGAGAGAGAGAGAGAGAGAGAGAGAATGAGGCGTATGCGCCCCAAATGTACTCTAGCTTAGAACACCAACAGCTGTTCACTCGCACCTCCTCCAGATAGTTGGACATTGAGAGTGGGTTTGTGTAACTTAATGTGCAGAGCTTCAAGAATGTTAAGTTTATGCTCATTTTTGCTGTTGTCTATGACCTTGAAATGAGAGGTTATGTCTGGCTCATCACAACAACCATGGCATTGTAGCAAATGTTCATGAATCGGAGAGTTTCGTTGCCTATGTTCCTTGGCTCTCATGAGAAGGTGTCGCTTGGTTTTACCAATGTAGGTAATGCTCTGGTCAACAGAGCAACGAAAACAATAGATGACACCTGCCTTGAGAGCACATGGAACACGAGACTTTAAACTCCCAACAAATTGACTGACTTTATGAGTACGGAACACTACATGAATCTTAGTCTTAAAGAATTTTTGGCAAGTTTTGCGAATTTGCCTCTTAAACACAATCAAAGAGTTGCCCAAAAAAGGAAGAGTCAAGATTGGTTCTCCTGGTTCTCTATCTGGCCGCTTAGGTTTAACCTTTTTTTTCAATTTTTTCATCTAATAAATATAATAAATATATTTATTAGCCAGTCAAACAAGTTAAAGTCAAATATAATTATTATAAGATATATTTGAAGGCCTAGAATCAATATAAATAGTCTATATTAGACTACACTGCTAGCAATGTCTAGGGTGCTGGTATCAGCTAGCAGGCAGCTAATAATTAATAAAGCAAGCACCAAGATAGAGCCTATCTTTCCCAGTACATTATTATTTATTAGATAATCTAGATTAATATTATGTTATAAAATAGGCCTAATAGTAACTATTATTATTATTAGGCCTAATAGAAGGTTTAGTATAATAATAATATAGGTTAGACCTATTCATCACCTTCATTAATATAATTGCCATAAATTATAAAAGCATATGATAATAAGAATATAAGTGTCTTGATTATAGCTTATAGAGACTATTAAAATAGGCTTTAACCTAAATGCTAAGGGGTGCCTTTATTTATTTACAACTACTTCACTTCAGTTGCTAAGCATTTTTGGTATTTCCATAAGCTTAAAAATCAAATATATATATATTTCAATATTTAATTATTAATAATTAGGCCTAATTATTATAATTATACATCTTTATAAATAGAGTAACTATTGTACCATAATTATATAACTCAAAAGATTAACTATTAAATAAATAGTTTAGTGCATTCCTGCCTCTGTTGATAAGGTGCCTGCAACATTAGCAATAGCATCTTCTATATTGGTTCTGGGTAGTATAACTTGGCACAGATGATGTGGACTACCAGCTGGAGTTGCTGATGGTGCAGCAGTTTGCTTGGATAGACCCAGACTAGTGTGGTAATACAAAGCTGCATTGGTCACTTGCTCATAGCCAATCTTGAAGGTGGCATATAGTAGGCCAGTGTGCACCAAATCAACTTGTTGCTTGAGCAACTCTATCAGTGTCCAGGTCTCAGCATTGTATAGCAGGATGGTCTCAACATTGCCTAGAACAATGCCACCCTCTGGTGGTCAAGTAAGGCCTTGGACTGTAGGACTGCCCTCACAGACCAAAAGGCAGCCCAGGCAAGCCCGTGGCAATGTTGCACCTCATAGACACTGGGAACCAGACTGCCGAGATAGACAAACTGCTGACAATGCAGTCACCTGTCCATCAGCGCCTTGGCACTAAATTGCTGCCTCAATGTCGTCTGGCATGCAGAACACAAATGTCTTTTGTATGTTGACCACCAGGTATGTTTGCCTCAATAAGACAGTCATAGTTACTCCTGCCGTTTACCCAAAGTTGTGTCAATTTTGCTTTAGGATTTTTTTTACATGTAAGTCGCATTTTTGGCCAAAAACTAATTCGCACGGCTGACCAAATTTTGGAGGTTGCGCATGTATGTTGGAAGAGCAGTCTGCAGCACCCAGTCAAGCACCAGAATGAATAGTTACCAAGGTTTATAATGGCGTCCATAATAATCCTGAAGACTATCACTAAAGTTATGATAAGGCTATTTCCTTTACTATAGTTTACTCTTATTGCTGGCACCAAGCTGTTACAATGGCAAATTAGGTGAATTTCTCAGATCCTATATCTGGATATCCTTACCCTTTGATAGGAATTCTGCCTTCTAAGGCGATTTCTCTTAGATTTTAAATCTAGAGGTCTCATTCTCTGAGAATAGAGTGAATTCTCCCAATCTTGGGGCTTTCAATGCTCCTAAATAACCAAGACAGAAGTATTGCTTAAGCTTTTTAATGTAGAAGCAAATAAAAGAACAAGTTGACTCCTCTTCTACTGGCTACTCATGTTTTGATCGGCTTTCCTTGCTGTGATTTAAACCAAGAAAATTTTACAATATTTATAATATTCCTAATATTATAATGTTTAAACGAATTAGCATATTTTTAATACAATACTTTCTAAGAAAGCATTTTTAAATAAGGCCTATTTCATATAGATAAATAAGTATCTATATATAGCAAAGACAAGCAGGGCTTGTTATGTTTGGTACAATTTTATACTTTTAAAAATTTATTCATTTAAAAACTGTGGAAAGCAAGAAAGTATGCATTTTACAAGGCCTTGTGGATTTTATTGGACTAGAAATTCTCAGAAAGTATAGTTTTTGAATTTCCTATTAAATTTCATATAGATTTTAAAGACTATTGAGTATTCTACTGTAGAACTTCTGCTCAATCGAGTCAACCCAAATATCTCAGGCATTTGCTGGCTCCAGCAGCGAGCAGCCGCCACCCAATCGGCAGCGCTGGTGGTGCAGCCTGTGCAACTGCGGCACCAGCAAAGGCTCCAAATTGGCCACCCACCTCACCGACCAGGAGCACACCTTGCAGCTGCTCACAGCTGGTGTCGGCTTCGCCCGCTCCGACCTGCTGCTGACTTGCGGCGTCCAGTCTGGGGATTCGCTGCGCAGGTGGAACAAGTACATCATTGGCCGGACCCTGCTGGACAAGGCTGCTGGCGCCTGGTGCCTGCAGGCCGGCCTCCTGTCTGAGCAGCAGTGGATGAGCATGCTCAACTCTGTTAACAATGCGGTTGAGCAGTCTGGCGGCTGGATGAAGCCGCTCTACATTCAGTTGTCTAACGATGACGTCTTCGCAGCCTCCGCGGCGGCTGCCGCCTCTCTTGAGCCGGCGCCATTCCTGCTTGTGCACAGCCTGCACTGCTCCATTAAGGATCTTACCAGACTGGTGTCCGACCTGGGCCCCGAGGCCAAGAAGCCCGTCTTCCTCGGCAGCACGGCGAGCTGCTGCGCTCTTGTGCCGCTCGAGCGCCAGCCGCCGCGCGCCGCCACGCGCCTGGCGTTTGACGCCGCAGTCGGCGCCATCAAAGCCAGCAACGGCTTTAGCGGCTCAGCGGAACCGCTGCTCAACTTCCTCTGGCTGGAGGCCGGCCCTCCCGTCCGGCTCGGCCGCAACCCCGGCCAGCGCCTGGACCTGGACCCGCCCAGCTTGGCCGCTGCGGCCGCCTCCGCCGCTGCCGGGCCCGCAGGCCTCAGCCTTGGCGTCTTCTGCGACATGACTGTGCCAGAGGAGATCGAGTTTGGTGAGCGGCTGCCTTCTTCATTACACTGCCCCTCCGCCACTCAGCTTACACTGCTGTCACTCAGCTCACACTGCTGTCACTCAGCTCACACTGTTGTCAGTCAGCTCACACTGCTGTCACTCAGCTCACACTACTGTCACTCAGCTCACACTGTTGTCAGTCAGCTCACACTGCTGTCACTCTGCTCACACAGTTGTCAGTCAGCTCACACTGCCGTCACTCAGCTCACACAGTTGTCAGTCAGCTCACACTGCTGTCACTCTGCTCACACTGTTGTCAGTCAGCTCACACTGCTGTCACTCCGCTCAAACTGCTGTCACTCAGCTCACACTGCTGTCACTCAGCTCACACTGCCGTCACTCAGCTCACACTGCTGTCACTCAGCTCACACTGTTGTCAGTCAGCTTACACTGCTGTCACTCAGCTCACACTGCTGTCACTCAGCTCACACTGCTGTCCCTTCGCACTGACAGACGAGTCCAGCGAAGCTGCCATCAACAGCACCGACAGCTTCTACAACGACGCAGACGATGCGGCAGACGACCCAGAGATCCGAAACGGCCAGGCGCCTGCTGCTGCCGACGGGGCCTCGGGCAGCGGTGGCCCAGCCGAGAAGCGGCGTCGTCGGGACTCGCGAGTGACCTGCGGCTTTAGCGTGGTCGGATCGGACAGCCTGCCGCGGGTCTGGCGTCTCACCGGCTTCAAGCTGACGGCCAGAGCTGACGACATCGAGCTGGCCTTGCGGCGCCGCGTTTCTTTCCAGTTTGATCAGGTCTGGCTTTGCCGCTGACTGTGTTCCCTGCTGCTGACTGTGTGTTCCCTGCTGCTGACTGTGTTCCCTGCTGCTGACTGTGTGTTCCCTGCTGCTGACTGTGTTCCCTGCTGCTGACTGTGTGTTCCCTGCTGCTGACTGTGTTCCCTGCTGCTGACTGTGTTCCCTGCTGCTGAATGTGTTCCCTGCTGCTGACTGTGTTCCCTGCTGCTGACTGTGTGTTCCCTGCTGCTGACTGTGTGTTCCCTGCTGCTGACTGTGTGTTCCCTGCTGCTGACTGTGTTCCCTGCTGCTGACTGTGTTCCCTGCTGCTGACTGTGTTCCCTGCTGCTGACTGTGTGTTCCCTGCTGCTGACTGTGTGTTCCCTGCTACTGACTGTGTGTTCCCTGCTGCTGACTGTGTTCCCTGCTGCTGACTGTGTTCCCTGCTGCTGACTGTGTGTTCCCTGCTGCTGACTGTGTGTTTCCTGCTGCTGACTGTGTTCCCTGCTGCTGACTGTGTTCCCTGCTGCTGACTGTGTTCCCTGCTGCTGACTGTGTGTTCCCTGCTACTGACTGTGTGTTCCCTGCTGCTGACTGTGTTCCCTGCTGCTGACTGTGTTCCCTGCTGCTGACTGTGTTGCCTGCTGCTGACTGTGTTGCCTGCTGCTGACTGTGTTGCCTGCTGCTGACTGTGTTCCCTGCTGCTGAATGTGTTCCCTGCTGCTGACTGTGTTCCCTGCTGCTGACTGTGTGTTCCCTGCTGCTGACTGTGTTCCCTGCTGCTGAATGTGTTCCCTGCTGCTGACTGTGTTCCCTGCTGCTGACTGTGTTCCCTGCTGCTGAATGTGTTCCCTGCTGCTGACTGTGTTCCCTGCTGCTGACTGTGTGTTCCCTGCTGCTGACTGTGTGTTCCCTGCTGCTGACTGTGTGTTCCCTGCTGCTGACTGTGTTCCCTGCTGCTGACTGTGTTCCCTGCTGCTGACTGTGTTCCCTGCTGCTGACTGTGTGTTCCCTGCTGCTGACTGTGTGTTCCCTGCTGCTGACTGTGTTCCCTGCTGCTGACTGTGTTCCCTGCTGCTGACTGTGTGTTCCCTGCTGCTGACTGTGTGTTCCCTGCTGCTGACTGTGTGTTCCCTGCTGCTGACTGTGTTACCTGCTGCTGAATGTGTGTTTCCTGCTGCTGACTGTGTTCCCTGCTGCTGACTGTGTTCCCTGCTGCTGACTGTGTGTTCCCTGCTACTGACTGTGTGTTCGCTGCTGACACAGGCCTGCCATTGCAAAGCCAATGAGAGCTGACACAGGCCTGTCATTGCAAAGCCAGTGAGAGCTGACACAGGCCTGCCATTGCAAAGCCAGTGAGAGCTGACACAGGCCTGCCATTGCAAAGCTAGAGAGAGCTGACACAGGCCTGCCATTGCAAAGCCAGAGAGAGCTGACACAGGCCTGCCATTGCAAAGCCAGTGAGAGCTGACACAGGCCTGCCATTGCAAAGCCAGTGAGAGCTGACACAGGCCTGCCATTGCAAAGCCAGAGAGAGCTGACACAGTCACGGCCACCCGCCGGTTTCAGGTGATCAGCTACTCTGACTGCTCAATGTCGGACAGAAGCTTTGCCGGGGTGCCGAAGTCCAACCTGCCCAAAGACCCGAACTGCCGGGCCGCCCTGCTGACTGAGAGCTCCGGCCTGCCCGCCGAGGCTGCCCAATCCGCCCTGCTCTGCGCCGCTCAACAACCGGAAGTTCAGCTGCTGTGCGATCGAAAGCTCGAAATTTCAACTTCCAGCCGCCGCGACCGGCCGGACTGGCTGCCGCTGGGGTTCGGCGACGGCCTGTCCAGCAGGAGCCAGTTCCTCGTGCTGGCCGACTTTGCCCTGGCACTGCCCTGCACACAGGAAGTCGCCTTAAAGCAACTGCGGAGTCTGCTGCCCCTGGCGCGGAGCTTTCATCTGCCGGGTGAAACTGTGGGGCACAGTAGCAGGCATCTGTCCAATGGGTGAGTTTTTAGGAAATGACATTTGAGGGTCAGTTTTATAGCTTTTCACTTACAGTTTGGCATGCTCAATCGAGATCTGGATTTGCATTTGCTCTGAGTGGGGAAGATTCTGGACTCGGAGATCGGGATGGGGAAGATTCTGAACTCGGAGATCTGGATTTGCATTGGCTCTGAGTGGGGAAGATTCTGGACTCTGAGATCAAAATGGGGAAGATTCTGGACTCGAACTCGGGATGGGGAAGATTCCTGACTTATTTAGAAATCCCCAGCTTTTATTCCTGATTGAAGCCGCTCTCCTCTCCAGCCGCAAATTGGTCAACGTTTTGGCCATCGCCCGGTTCGACCGGCACGAGGACTGCGCCAAGTCGCTGGGCCTCGTCACCGCCGAGGGCATCAGCAAGTCCAGCTCCCAGCAGCTGCTCTGCCGCTTCGCCGCTATGCCGCAGCACGCGACCCTTGGGCCGCTCTGGCTGCCGGTGCACAACTGCGTCATCTGGACCCGGCTCGGCGAATCCTCCGCCGGCTCCGTCGCTGGCGATACCTTGACGATGGACGCGGCGCCCTTCGTCTGCGAATGCCACGCTGGCGGCCGCTACTGTCACGCCGCTACCAGCTTCCGCCGCTGCGTCGACGCCGCCTCTGACATGGCGCAGCGACTGCCGCGAGACGCTTCGCCCGAAGAGGCCAGGCGGATCGCCCTGCAGTGCCTGAAGCCGCTGCTGTCCAGCAGATCGGCGCCTTGGGAGAGGGACCTGGCAGCTTACAGATAGGACTGGCCTGCCCGTGTCTGCCTGCCCGTGTCTGCCTGCCCGTGTCTGTCTGTCTGTCTCTACCCGTGTCTGCCTGCCCGTGTCTGCCTGCCCGTGTCTGCCTGCCCGTGTCTGTCTGTCTGTCTCTACCCGTGTCTGCCTGCCCGTGTCTGCCTGCCCGTGTCTGTCTGTCTGTCTCTACCCGTGTCTGCCTGCCCGTGTCTGTCTGTCTGTCTCTACCCGTGTCTGCCTGCCTGTGTCTGCCTGCCCGTGTCTGTCTGTCTGTCTCTACCCGTGTCTGCCTGCCCGTGTCTGCCTGCCCGTGTCTGCCTGCCCGTGTCTGCCTGCCTGTGTCTGCCTGCCCGTGTCTGTCTGTCTGTCTCTACCCGTGTCTGCCTGCCCGTGTCTGTCTGTCTGTCTCTACCCGTGTCTGCCTGCCTGTGTCTGCCTGCCCGTGTCTGCCTGCCCGTGTCTGCCTGCCCGTGTCTGCCTGCCCGTGTCTGCCTGCCTGTGTCTGCCTGCCCGTGTCTGCCTGCCCGTGTCTGCCTGCCTGTGTCTGCCTGCCCGTGTCTGTCTGCCTGTGTCTGCCTGCCTGTGTCTGCCTGCCCGTGTCTGTCTGTCTGTCTCTACCCGTGTCTGCCTGCCCGTGTCTGCCTGCCCGTGTCTGCCTGCCCGTGTCTGCCTGCCCGTGTCTGTCTGTCTGTCTCTACCCGTGTCTGCCTGCCCGTGTCTGCCTGCCCGTGTCTGCCTGCCCGTGTCTGCCTGCCCGTGTCTGCCTGCCTGTGTCTGCCTGCCCGTGTCTGTCTGTCTGTCTCTACCCGTGTCTGCCTGCCCGTGTCTGCCTGCCCGTGTCTGCCTGCCCGTGTCTGCCTGCCCGTGTCTGCCTGCCCGTGTCTGCCTGCCCGTGTCTGCCTGCCTGTGTCTGCCTGCCCGTGTCTGCCTGCCCGTGTCTGCCTGCCTGTGTCTGCCTGCCCGTGTCTGCCTGCCCGTGTCTGTCTGTCTGTCTCTACCCGTGTCTGCCTGCCCGTGTCTGCCTGCCCGTGTCTGCCTGCCCGTGTCTGTCTGTCTGTCTCTACCCGTGTCTGCCTGCCCGTGTCTGTCTGTCTGTCTCTGCCCGTGTCTGCCTGCCTGTGTCTGCCTGCCCGTGTCTGTCTGTCTGTCTCTACCCGTGTCTGCCTGCCCGTGTCTGCCTGCCCGTGTCTGCCTGCCCGTGTCTGCCTGCCTGTGTCTGCCTGCCCGTGTCTGCCTGCCCGTGTCTGTCTGTCTGTCTCTACCCGTGTCTGCCTGCCCGTGTCTGCCTGCCCGTGTCTGCCTGCCCGTGTCTGTCTGTCTGTCTCTACCCGTGTCTGCCTGCCTGTGTCTGCCTGCCCGTGTCTGTCTGTCTGTCTCTACCCGTGTCTGCCTGCCCGTGTCTGCCTGCCCGTGTCTGCCTGCCCGTGTCTGCCTGCCTGTGTCTGCCTGCCCGTGTCTGTCTGTCTGTCTCTACCCGTGTCTGCCTGCCCGTGTCTGCCTGCCCGTGTCTGCCTGCCCGTGTCTGTCTGTCTGTCTCTACCCGTGTCTGCCTGCCCGTGTCTGTCTGTCTGTCTGCCCGTGTCTGTCTGCCAGTGTCTGTCTGTCTGTCTGCCAGTGTCTGTCTGTCTGTCTGCCAGTGTCTGTCTGTCTGTCTGTCCGTGTCTGTCTGTCTGTCTGCCAGTGTCTGTCTGTCTGTCCGCCCGCGTGTCTGCCCGTCTGTCTCCACCTTTCCGTATTAACTACCAGCAGCAGTGAGTGCAGTTGGCTCTATTAGTTTCTATAGATTTCTACTTACCCTGAACAAAAATTCCTTAGCGTGTTTTCAATGCCTGACCGCTCCTATTTTTACTTGAGTGCATTTTGATGCTCAGTTTGTTGTCAATTGCAGTTTTGAGCAATACTGTTACTGTTGTATTGAGATGCTATGATAGCTCTGGCCAGTTGTTGGTATGTAGAGTTTAATACAATTTGGCTGCATTTGCTGCTAATAAGCAGGGGCTGTTTCCTGCCCCTGTCTGTACAGTAATGTGTAAAAGTACCCTCTGAACCAATCGGATAACAGATTTGAAATTCATATTCGGCAATTTATTATTTTATATTTGTACGAGAACTTGTGCCTCAATGACAATGAGTAATATAATGGCAATTGAAGATTGTATTAGCGCGAAGAATACTACTTGCAGCTGTACCGCTGGTCAACAAGTAGTATAGTGCGGGTATCAGTGACAATTATAAAATGTGTTGGCAACAAATTTGAATAGGAAATTCCTGTTAAGGCGAGCCTACAGAATTCGAAAGTCTCGGCGATCAGTTGCGAAATGTAGGCCGCCTGATTTCCTGTAATATCGAATGTTCGAAACTGCGGTGCAAGCTGGGGCAGTGACTGGGCTGGGGAGAATGCACTGTACATGGCGATCGGTAATTTTCACGATTGGGGCAGTGTCTGTGGTGAGTAGAGGCCTCGCTTGAGTGACTCGGTGGGGGTCTCAAGGGAGAACACGGTGCAGCATGGGATGCAGCTAAGCATCCCACGGCTCAGCATCCCACAGCTCAGCATCCCGCTATTCAGCATCTCACAGCTCAGCATCCCACAGCTCAGCATCCCGCTATTCAGCATCCCACAACTCAGCATCCTGCTATTCAGTATCCCACAACTCAGCATCCCGCTATTCAGCATCCCACAGCTCAGCATCCCGCTATTCAGCATCCCACAGCTCAGCATCCCGCTATTCAGCATCCCACAGCTCAGCATCCCGCTATTCAGCATCCCGCTATTCAGTATCCCACAGCTCGCATCCGTCTATTCAGCATCCCACAGCTCAGCATCCCGATATTCAGTATCCCAAGCGCCGCACCACGGCAGCGTGAGTCACGAGCCACTGGCGCCTCTTGCGGCAGCCGGCCTCCAGCCAGCCCGTCATGCTGTAGCCCTGTCGAAAGTCCGCGTCGGTGACCCGAGTTGTCAGGCAGAGGAAGAAGTCGCGCTGCTTCCTCTGCTCAGGCGGCTGCGGCTCCTTCGGCTTGGGAAAGCGGCCCAGCACGGCCATGAAGCCGTCGCTGGAGTGGCTGACGGTGGCCCAGCCGCGGCGGCGCCGCCTGCCTCCGTTGAACTCCGTGACGCGGCACAGGCGGCCGGTGAAGAAGCAGGGGAATTCGACCAGCCAATGACAGCTGAGCGCCGGGCAGCCGAGGCCCTCCTCCTGGTGCAGCGTCACTCTGATTGGCGCGCCGCCCTCGTAGCCAATCAGCTTCTTGCACTTGGCGCCGACGTTCTCGTAGTAGAAAAGCTGCACCATTTGATTTCTGAGCGAGGGCGAAGGCGAAACCCCTTCATGTTGACATTATCGGTGCTACTGCCGTCCTTAGATATCTCCGGTCACTCTAGCACTCCAGCATCTGGCTCTTCTAGTCTTCTGTCACCAGTATTGCTTATTTGCATTTCTAGTACGTCTTCTAACGGAATAGCCGCTCCTAGCACTCCTGTGAATCCTGCTAAGCACTCGTGCACATCAAGAGCTCTACTAGAGGCTCTACTCATACTTGGCAAAATGCTGGAAAAAGCTTCTAAAACACAGAACTCACCTTTAATTTGTTGCAGCTGGCGTCAGTCGAATATCGAGCTGGCCTCTTGCCTGTCCGCTAATCTAGCAGGGAAGAATGCAGCCGGTGATGAGGCAAGGGAAGGCTAAATCCCAGCAACTCCCTTTGAGGCTTCCGGGGCTTGGAAAGAGGGAAAGGCAGCCTCAGTTGCTAACGAGCCGGTATCGCCCACCTCCCTCACAAATCCTTGTAGCCGAAATCCGACTCGCGGCCGCGTCCTCCCAGCCAGCCGGGCGGGTCAAACGGTGAATCGCGCAGCCGCCCAGCCTCCGCGTGTTCGGAGCCGCCCGCAGCTGGGTAGGGGGTGCAAGATGAAGCCGAAGGAAACGCGGAGCAGCTACAGAAGGAGGTTGAGAGCGGGGGAACGCAGAAGCGAGGGAAGAGCTGAGGCTGAGCTGTCTCTTCATCCCCTTCCTTAATAGCCGTGAGCGGAGGCTGGGGTGGCGTCTCGGCGGGGGGTGGCCAAATCCTTGCTGCTCCTTCGCCTATCCCAGTCTCTATCTCCCGTCTCTTCGCTCCCAGCCATTGAGCCGGCGTCTTTCCCGCGCCTCCCCCCCGTGAGAGCTCAGGAGAGCTCTGCTCGGTGAGGGGAGGAAACCGACTCATCCTCATTGTTTATCCCACAGCAGCGATATCCCATTCCCAATGCGTTATCATGCCTCTCGTTTCTCTCCCTACTCCTCTCTTGCCGCTGACTTTCACTGCCGCCCAGCTGCAGCAACTTTCTTCAACTGCTTTTGTCCTGATCAGTTCAGTAGTGCGGTATAAGCAGCTCCGCACGCTACGTCCCTTTTATCGATGCAGGCAAATCGATATGCTGCAGTTGGAGACTGCAAGAGAATGATGAAAACTTGCAGGAAGTTACCTACCTTACCGGGGAAGGTAGCTGGCAGGAGGCAAGCCGGCCTTCAACCGAGACCGGCTCCACTACCTCGGGCCCAACCGGACGACGCTTGCCGGCCCGAGAACATCCGGTTCCTCCGGGCCACCAAACGAGTCTCCGCCTTCCTATCTGACCGGCCCCTCGCCCTAGCCTATGCGGCCTCTCAGGGATTGGCGGAATGAGCGATGCTCGTCTCCCCTATGCGTCTTCGGACCGCCTTGCAGCTGAGTCTGAGAGGAGGATAGTGAGAGGCAGTGAGAGGAGGATGAAAGAGTGGCAGAGGGAGGCAGGGGAGGCATGAGAGGAGGATGAAAGAGTGGCAGAGGGAGGCATGAGAGCAGGATGAAGGAGTGGCAGAGGGAGGCATGAGAGGAGGATGAAAGAGTGGCAGAGGGAGGCAGAGGGAGGCATTAGAGGGGGATGAAAGAGTGGCAGAGGGAGGCAGAGGGAGGCATGAGAAGGGGATGAAAGAGTAGCAGAGGGAGGCATGAGAGGGGGATGAAAGAGTGGCAGAGGGAGGCAGAGGGAGGCATGAGAGGGGGATGAAAGAGTGGCAGAGGGAGGCAGAGGGAGGCATGAGAGGGGGATGAAAGAGTGGCAGAGGGAGGCTGAGGGAGGCATGAGAGGGGGATGAAAGAGTGGCAGAGGGAGGCAGAGGGAGGCATGAGAGGGGGATGAAAGAGTTGCAGAGGGAGACATGAGAGGAGGATGAAAGAGTGGCAGAGGGAGGCATGAGAGGAGGATGAAAGAGTGGCAGAGGGAGGCATGAGAGGGGGATGAAAGAGTGGCAGAGGGAGGCATGAGAGGGGGATGAAAGAGTGGCAGAGGGAGGCATGAGAGGAGGATGAAAGAGTGGCAGAGGGAGGCATGAGAGGAGGATGAAAGAGTGGCAGAGGGAGGCATGAGAGCAGGATGAAAGAGTGGCAGAGGGAGGCATGAGAGCAGGATGAAAGAGTGGCAGAGGGAGGCATGAGAGGAGGATGAAAGAGTAGCAGAGGGAGGCATGAGAGGGGGATGAAAGAGTGGCAGAGGGAGGCATGAGAGGAGGATGAAAGAGTGGCAGAGGGAGGCATGAGAGGGGGATGAAAGAGTGGCAGAGGGAGGCATGAGAGGAGGATGAAAGAGTGGCAGAGGGAGGCATGAGAGGAGGATGAAAGAGTGGCAGAGGGAGGCATGAGAGGAGGATGAAAGAGTAGCAGAGGGAGGCATGAGAGGGGGATGAAAGAGTGGCAGAGGGAGGCATGAGAGGAGGATGAAAGAGTGGCAGAGGGAGGCATGAGAGGAGGATGAAAGAGTGGCAGAGGGAGGCATGAGAGGAGGATGAAAGAGTGGCAGAGGGAGGCATGAGAGGAGGATGAAAGAGTGGCAGAGGGAGGCATGAGAGGGGGATGAAAGAGTGGCAGAGGGAGGCATGAGAGGAGGATGAAAGAGTGGCAGAGGGAGGCATGAGAGGAGGATGAAAGAGTGGCAGAGGGAGGCATGAGAGGAGGATGAAAGAGTGGCAGAGGGAGGCATGAGAGGAGGATGAAAGAGTGGCAGAGGGAGGCATGAGAGGGGGATGAAAGAGTGGCAGAGGGAGGCATGAGAGGAGGATGAAAGAGTGGCAGAGGGAGGCATGAGAGGGGGATGAGTGGCAGAGGGAGACAGGAGGCAGGCAGAAAGGTACAACAAAGAACCCGAGCAGCTGAAAAGCAGCTGGGACCAGAGGCGGCACAATAGAGCAAAAAACTGAAAGGAAACCAGAGAAAAATGGCAAACTGATTTATAAGGCAGAAGCGGGCAAAATGGCTTCATAGCTGCATAGCCCTGGGCCTGCAGAAAGTAAAGTCCTTACATCAGCTTATTTGGAGCAAGCAGAGGCGGAAGCCACCCCGCCCTTCCTGCGGGATAAATGCGGTTTCCCGCAGTCTCCGTCTCCCCCGGGCTGTCCCCTCAAACTCCTGATAAAAAGGCCGAGACCGGGCATCCGCCACTTCCCAGCCGAGTCCGGGGGAAAAAATGGTTCACAAAATGAGTTAAGAAGTGAATGGCAGAGAGCTGGGATAAGCTGGGCAGCCGGTCGCATTCCCGCACTGCTGCCCTTCAAAATCGGTGGGCAGAAAAAAGTGAAGTTGCCAATTTCTCAGGCGACCTCTTCGTCCCAATCTTTTCCCCATCTCCCAGCCTGATCCCCAGGCAGCTCCACAGGCCTCCTCTCTGAGATGATTAATTAAGAGCGCAGGCCCTGGTCTCAGAGCTGATATGGCCAGCTCAGAAGTACGCATAGCCCTGGCTGCCCGGCCCCCGATCTGTCCCGCCCTCCCTTGGCCTCGAATTTCAGCAGCCGGAAAACGCGAAACTCGACCAGATCAATTCAGATCGGATAGCTGCTGCTGCTGCCGCTGCTGGCCTCCTGTCTGCTTCAAGGGCAGCGGGGCGGCTGCAACATCGATTCGTTGCCAGGCCTCCTTGGGACACCCGACACGACTAACAAATATTTGCTTTTTTAGTCGAAACTCAATTTACCGCTTACTATCTGCTTCTGCTACGCATTTCAGGTTGTGTGTAGTCTGCAGTTACTCTGTCTCGAGAGCATCTACTGAGTGTCTATAGAGATAATCCTAGCAGCTACCGAGTGTCTATAGAGATCCTTCTAGCATCTACCGAGTGTCTATAGAGATCCTTCTAGCATCTACCGAACGTCTATAGAGATCCTAGTATTTAGAGTGTCTATAGATATAATCCTATGATATAGCGAGTGTCTATAGGGATTAGGGATACTTCTAGCATCTACTCAGTGTCTATAGAGATCCTCCAGCCTCTACTGTGCTGCAGATACTCCTGGAACCATATAGCAGCATTGAACAAGCTTTAAAACCCTGGAGAGCCTATAGAGATAATCCTAGCATCTACAGAGTGTCTATAGAGATAATCCTAAACATCTACCGAGTATCTATAGAGATAATCCTAGCAGCTACCAAGTGTCTATAGGGATCCTTCTAGCATCTACCGAGCGTCTATAGAGATCCTGCAGCCTCTACTGTGCCTGCAGATATTCCTGGAACCATACATCAGCATTGAGACAAGCTTCAAAACCCTACCGAGAATCCCTATTGGAGCTGTTAAGCCAGCAGCCGCGACTGAATGGTAAATGCGGCCGGAGAACCTGGGCGCGACACGCCAAATCCCGGGCTAAATTACAGCCCCCCGCGCTCCTCAGACAAGAAAGCAAGTCCAGCAGTGACGGGCTGCGCTCCTCATTGCAAATTAACGAGATTGACTGCGCGGGAAGGCGAGAAAAATTAATCATCCCGCGGCACTCCGCCCACATCGCGAGTCCGGCCGCCCAAAACCAACAGTTTTTCCCTCTCTGCAGCGAAAGAAGAGGCCCGGAGCCTCCTCTCCAGCTACCCTCTCTGCTTCCCGAGACACCCTCAGTTATTTCTAGCGCGGAGCGCAGTCCCTGAGCCCCCGCCATTAATTCCAATTGCAGAAGCTGCAAACAGGTGGCGCGCACTTTTGTCCGGCCACATCGAAGCAGCGTGGCACTGAGGATAGGCTGGGGTGGCACTGAAGGACAGGCAGCGGTGGCACTGAAGGACAGGCTGGGGTGGCACTGAAGGACAGGCTGGGGTGGCACTGAGGATAGGCTGGGGTGGCACTGAGGGCAGGCTGGGGTGGCACTGAGGACAGGCTGGGGTGGCACTGAGGATAGGCTGGGGTGGCACTGAAGGACAGGCAGCGGTGGCACTGAGGATAGGCTGGGGTGGCACTGAGGACAGGCTGGGGTGGCACTGAGGACAGGCTGGGGTGGCACTGAGGATAGGCTGGGGTGGCACTGAAGGACAGGCAGCGGTGGCACTGAAGGACAGGCAGGGGTGGCACTGAAGGACAGGCAGGGGTGGCACTGAAGGACAGGCAGGGGTGGCAATGAAGGACAGGCAGGGGTGGCACTGAGGATAGGCTGGGGTGGCACTGAGGACAGGCTGGGGTGGCACTGGACAGGCAGGGGGGCAGAAGTGGCAATGAAGGACAGGCAGGGGGGCACTGAAGGACAGGCTGGGGTGGCACTGAAGGACAGGCTGGGGTGGCACTGAGGATAGGCTGGGGTGGCACTGAGGACAGGCTGGGGTGGCACTGAGGACAGGCTGGGGTGGCACTGAGGATAGGCTGGGGTGGCACTGAAGGACAGGCTGGGGTGGCACTGAAGGACAGGCAGGGGTGGCACTGAAGGACAGGCAGGGGTGGCACTGAAGGACAGGCAGGGGTGGCACTGAAGGACAGTCTGGGGTGGCAATGAAGGACAGGCAGGGGTGGAAATGAAGGACAGGCAGGGGTGGCACTGGATAGGCAGGGGGGCAGAAGTGGCAATGAAGGACAGGCAGGGGTGGCACTGAAGGACAGGCAGCGGTGGCACTGGACAGGCAGGGGTGGCAATGAAGGACAGGCAGGGGTGGCACTGGACCGGCAGGGGTGGAAATGAAGGACAGGCAGGGGTGGCACTGGACAGGCAGGGGGGCAGGAGTGGCAAAGAAGGACAGGCAGGGGTGGCACTGAAGGACAGTCTGGGGTGGGACTGAAGGACAGGCAGCGGTGGCACTGAAGGACAGGCAGGGGTGGCACTGAAGGACAGTCTGGGGTGGCAATGAAGGACAGGCAGGGGTGGCAATGAAGGACAGGCAGGGGTGGCACTGGACAGGCAGGGGTGGCAATGAAGGACAGGCAGCGGTGGCACTGAAGGACAGGCTGGGGTGGCACTGAAGGACAGGCTGGGGTGGCACTGAGGATAGGCTGGGGTGGCACTGAAGGACAGGCAGGGGTGGCACTGGACAGACAGGGCTGGCACTGAAGGACAGACAGGGCTGGCACTGAAGGACAGGCAGGGGTGGCACTGGACAGACAGGGCTGGCACTGAAGGACAGACAGGGCTGGCACTGAAGGACAGGCAGGTGGGCACTGACAAGCAAAGAGGGTCGAGTCAAGTGAGAAGAATGAACACCAGCCAGCAATATTTAGTTTCAGATATCCTATTTGAAATGAATAGCCAGTCGTATATATATTTATGTGCATAAATATGTTTTCAAATTCTTGATAT
This sequence comes from Macrostomum lignano, assembly GCA_002269645.1. Taxonomy (NCBI): domain Eukaryota; kingdom Metazoa; phylum Platyhelminthes; family Macrostomidae; genus Macrostomum; species Macrostomum lignano. The sequence goes on along the minus strand of NIVC01000795.1, from coordinate 34,975 downwards.
TCTACCAGTTGACGCCTCTGTCAGATCTAGCAAATAGTACAACCGAATGACCCTAATAATAGTAATAATAATAGCAATAATTATTATTTACAAAACTAGCTGGGCCAAGTTGACACTGGAGACTGGGAGAGATAATAAATAATGTAACGCTGGTCTGTATGGGTAGAAATAAAAAATGACAGTTGATACGCGCAGCATACTACTGGTCTAAGTAGGAAATAATGCGGACAGAATGTTTACTTTTTATATGCGAGCAATAACTGGCTTAGGGACTACATGAAACCAACTATAACAGTTTAAAATGATAGACAGGACCAAATGTGACAGTAATTACTGCTAGTCATGTCAATTATGTTAGTCACAATTAACTCAGAGCTAAACTAAGAATTGAACTCCGAATGCGACTCCATAGCCTGGGGGACAGACAGGTTTCAATAAACAATGTTGCAATGGATCCCCGGGCACTCGGGCAAAAATATTGATTAATACTAGGACTTACAATTAGAAAATATATATTAGCATGGATTCACACGTCACAATGGATAAGTTAACAATTAATAATTTAGTGACACTAACAAAACTAGTGACTTCTCCCTACTAGAGAAGTCCCTGAACAACCCTACTAGAGAAGTCCCTGAACAACCCTACTAGAGAAGTCCCTGAACAACCCTACTAGAGAAGTCCCTGAACAACCCTACTAGAGAAGTCCCTGAACAACCCTACTAGAGAAGTCCCTGAACAACCCTACTAGAGAAGTCCCTGAACAACCCTACTAGAGAAGTCCCTGAACAACCCTACTAGAGAAGTCCCTGAACAACCCTACTAGAGAAGTCCCTGAACAACCCTACTAGAGTAGTCCCTGAACAACCCTACTAGAGAAGTCCCTGAACAACCCTACTAGAGAAGTCCCTGAACAACCCTACTAGAGTAGTCCCTGAACAACCCTACTAGAGAAGTCCCTGAACAACCCTACTAGAGAAGTCCCTGAACAACCCTACTAGAGAAGTCCCTGAACAACCCTACTAGAGTAGTCCCTGAACAACCCTACTAGAGAAGTCCCTGAACAACCCTACTAGAGAAGTCCCTGAACAACCCTACTAGAGAAGTCCCTGAACAACCCTACTAGAGAAGTCCCTGAACAACCCTACTAGAGAAGTCCCTGAACAACCCTACTAGAGAAGTCCCTGAACAACCCTACTAGAGTAGTCCCTGAACAACCCTACTAGAGAAGTCCCTGAACAACCCTACTAGAGAAGTCCCTGAACAACCCTACTAGAGTAGTCCCTGAACAACCCTACTAGAGAAGTCCCCGAACAACCCTACTAGAGAAGTCCCTGAACAACCCTACTAGAGAAGTCCCTGAACAACCCTACTAGAGAAGTCCCTGAACAACCCTACTAGAGAAGTCCCTGAACAACCCTACTAGAGAAGTCCCTGAACAACCCTACTAGAGTAGTCCTTGAACAACCCTACTAGAGAAGTCCCTGAACAAAGTCGACAGAAAATAATGGAAATCATAAAAATAGGGAGAAAAAACATTGAATATTATGAGTTAGAAATTAACATCAACACGGGAAATGCCCGCGGAAATTTAACAATGCAATAATTGACAGCAGCAATTGTCTGAAATAGACCAGCCATTATTGCTTTTTTGGAACAACTTTGCTGCTTTGACAATTTTTGTTTAGTGCCAAGCCTAAAGCAATTACTTTGCGTAATCTAAAAATAGAAAGACGCCCTAGGAACGCACTGCGAGTTCTCTGTGGGGTCATTGACTCCCCTAATGTTCTCTGTGGGGTCATTGAGTCCCCATAATGTTCTCTGTGGGGTCATTGACTCCTCTAATGTTCTCTGTGGGGTCATTGAGTCCCCTAATGTTCTCTGTGGGGTCATTGACCCCCCCCTAATGTTCTCTGTGGGGTCATTGAGTCCCCTAATGTTCTCTGTGGGGTCATTGAGTCCCCTAATGTTCTCTGTGGGGTCATTGAGTCCCCTAATGTTCTCTGTGGGGTCATTGAGTCCCCTAATGTTCTCTGTGGGGTCATTGACTCCCCTAATGTTCTCTGTGGGGTCATTGACTCCCCTAAGTTTCTCTTTGGGGTCATTGAGTCCCCTAATGTTCTCTGTGGGGTCATTGAGTCCCCTAATTTTCTCTTTGGGGTCATTGAGTCCCCTAATGTTCTCTGTGGGGTCATTGAGTCCCCTAATGTTCTCTGTGGGGTCATTGACTCCCCTAATTTTCTCTGTGAGGTCATTGACTCTCCTAATTTTCTCTGTGGGGGGATTGACTCCCCTAATGTTCTCTGTGGGGTCATTGACTCCCCTAATGTTCTCTGTGGGGTCATTGAGTCCCCTAATTTTCTCTTTGGGGTCATTGAGTCCCCTAATGTTCTCTGTGGGGTCATTGACTCCCCTAATGTTCTCTGTGGGGTCATTGACTCCCCTAATTTTCTCTGTGGGGGGATTGACTCCCCTAATGATCTCTGTGGGTCGTTGACTCCCCTAATGTTCTGTGGGTCATTGACCTTAATATTCCCCATGGGGTCGCTGACTCCCCTAATGTACTCTGAGGGGCCATAGCACGGCTGGCCAGAGAATCAAGAAGTTGGTACCGCTCGCAGCCACTTTCCTGCCCATTCTTCTCGGAATTCCCCACCCAAGCAAATAAAAAATTCATGCAATTTTATAAATTCTTAGCTGGTCCGACGTGCGGCCAGCGCCTCATCGACCAACTGCAGTTGCTGCAGGAGCCGCTCCCGCCTGTCCAGCAGATCTGCCAGAATGCCGTCTCCATCGTCGTCAGCCTCGCCGCCATCGTCGGCCGCAGCACCTGTCGCCGCCGCAGAAGCCGAGTCCACGGTCAGGCGAGCCAGGCCGCCAGCCAGCGATTCGTAGCTGCCGGTGAGAGACGTCACGCGACTTTCCTCGTCGTAACGCGTCATTGGCGCTGCTGCGGACGGAGGCGGCGGCGACGGTGTCTGCGTCGACTTCGACCGGCGCGCGGCCGCCTTCGTCTGCGGCTTCAACGCCTCATTGGCGACAACATCAGCTGTCTGCGCGTCCCGATGCCGGATGTCGGGCTCGTCGGTCTGCGCCGCGGCCGACTTGAAGCCGCTGCCGGCCGGCCAGTCGTCGGTCTGGGCCCAGCGGTCTACTGGGCAGGCCTGGCCGAGCCGGGCCAGACGGAGCCGGAGCCGCTGCTCGATCTCGGCCGCGTGCAGCCGCTCCGACAGATGATTGGCAACATCGTTCAGCGGCCTCTGGAACAGCGACACGTCAGTTCCGTGTGCGTCCGGCGCCGACTGCGGCACAAACTCGCCGTCAGCCGGAGCGGCGGCAGCGTCCCGGGCCAGCTGCAGGCGGCGGCGCGAGCGCCACTGCGCCAGGATGTCGTCCTGCTGGTTGGCGAAGTCGTTCTCGGCTGGCGCTGCAGCTGCTGACGAAGATTCGACAAAGCGCGGCCGGTACGGCGTCTCTTCGACCTCCTGCGATTGGAATCGGATTCTGATGGTCAGTTGAGTGGCGGAGCAGCTGAACGCGTCTGACTCGAGCGCCAGGACCCCCGGTTCGATTCCGTGCACAGGCACAGAGAGTGCACGTGCCTGACGATCAGGGCCGCTGTGCACCCTGGATGAGTGCGTGCCTGCGTACAGCATTGGCGTGGATGCGCCCTCGTTTGCATAAATTTATTTGTTTTAATTAGCTCCTTTGTCTGCAGGTGGCTTATAATACTATTGGAGACCGGAAACAAGCCAGCGCATCTTTCCGAAGAGAATGTGATAAAGGGTGAACTTTGTACTTAATTCCTGTGTTCCTTAACTAGCCAAGAACCGGAAACACGCGCGAGCCCGGCACAAACCTGGACCAACTCGAACTCGTCCGAGTTGGCAGTGGCGGTGTCCTCGGCCTCCTCCTCGGCGCACTCGTCCGGCCCGAATCCGGCCACGCCGCCGGAGCTCCGGCTGAGGCTGCGCGGCCTCTCGCGCCGGCCGTACGGCTCGAAGTGCTGCGGATTCGAGCGGCGCCGAAGCTTTCCGCCGGCGCCGGTGCCTAGCGACGCGTCCGGTGGCGGCGACGGCGACAAGGCGGAGGCGTCGGCGCCAGCTGAGTCGGGGCCAAGCCACCAGAAGTCGGCCGGATTGGCCGGCTCGCGATCGCCTCGGCCAGCTGGCGGGTTAGCGCGAAATCTAGCGATGTACTGCCCGATGGTGGACGGCTCGGCGTTCGCGGGCGGCGCCGCGGCGCTGGCGCCGGCGGCCGAGTTGGCCCTGTGTGCTGCGACCGTGGCGCGCTGCAGAAATTGGAATTGAATGCCGGATGTGAGGGCTGACAGCTTGGATGTGGGTGCTGACAGCTTCGATATGGGTGCTGACAGCTTGGATATGGGTGCTGACAGCTTTGATGTGGGTGCTGACAGCTTTGATGTGGGGGCTGACAGCTTGGATATGGGTGCTGACAGCTTGGATATGGGTGCTGACAGCTTTGATATGGGTGCTGACAGCTTTGATGTGGGTGCTGACAGCTTTGATGTGGGTGCTGACAGCTTTGATGTGGGTGCTGACAGCTTTGATGTGGGTGCTGACAGCTTTGATGTGGGGGCTGACAGCTTTGATGTGGGTGCTGACAGCTTTGATGTGGGTGCTGACAGCTTTGATGTGGGGGCTGACAGCTTGGATATGGGTGCTGACAGCTTCGATATGGGTGCTGACAGCTTGGATATGGGTGCTGACAGCTTCGATATGGGTGCTGACAGCTTGGATATGGGTGCTGACAGCTTTGATATGGGTGCTGACAGCTTGGATATGGGTGCTGACAGCTTGGATATGGGATGACTTGTACAAGATATAATTGTTAATTAATTACTTTTTACAGAAAGAAAATTTATATCTTTTAATCATTTTTAAAGGATATTTTACAATACCAATAGAATGTTTTCTAAGAATTTGGTTTTCCTTCAAATTTTTTGTTAAAAAATCACTATTTATAATTTTATAAAATGTGTTTGTGCTTCAACTTATTTTGTTACAAAGAAGTTCATAAATTACACAAATATTTAAATCAATATTTATAAAGCTATTTCCAAAATACAACATTAGCCCATTAGCTGTTTATATGCATATGTTTATATGCAAAGTGTTCCTCATCCTATTGCCACAGGTGTTGTCTATAAATTTATTTGTTCTAAGGACCAGAGCATCTCCTACATTAGAAAAACTAAACAACACCTATACACAAGAGTCAGAGAGCACTGGCTAAAAAACTCTTTTTGTTTCCCGGGTTTTGGCCCACTTTGTCCACCATGAGGTGCGAGTGATGTAGTCCCGCCATCTCCTGTTCCCAGGTTTGCCCCTTTGGTTGGTCTCGCTGTTGCGCCTTTGTGTGGTCTGTTCTTTCCCGTCTGGGGTCCCCTTTTGTGGCCCCACCCCCATGCTCTTATTTACTTGTGTCTAATTTTTGTCTATTATTTTGTTGTGCCGATCAATGTACCACTGTTAGGTTCCGGTTATGGCCCCAGTGTTGGCCTTTGCTTATCCCAATTGATGCCCATATAATTTGGCTCAATATTTAATGTATGCGAAATTTTAGTGTGCAACCATGCGCATGCTCGTGCTCTCTCCCTCCCTTTTCTTTTGCTCTTGCTTTTCCACTTTTCCCTTTTGACTTTTCCTTCTCGATCTATTGCTTCTACCTTTCTGTACTTCGGAAACTTCATTTATCCATTCATCAATTAAGCTTTGGATTTTGTATTAATAATTTAGCACCCCGGCACACCGGTTCAGTCTCGCCGTTCCAAATTTAGCTCTCTGTCGCATTAATAATTACTAGATACCATTGTGTGTCAACCATTAAAATTTACTTGCCGTCAAACTTAATAAACCTTAATAAGTGCTGTTAATTTTCTTATCAATTAACTAAAGCCTCATAAGTCTATATTAAGTCATTTGCCCGTGGGGCATAAAACAACCAAGTTCTCAACTCAAAGAAAGTCTAAGACTTCAACGTTCCATAATACGTAAATTACGGTGGTGGCAGCTCTACCCTACTGACAGTAAGCAATTCAGCAAATTCAACGTCTAATTCAAAATCTACAGTGTCTATCATCTGAATGACTGTGCCGCTCTAACGACCGCTCTGCTACGATTACGACTACCCTCCCCCGGACTTGAGGAACCCGGCTGTCGGAGTAACAAAGGAGAAAATTCATTGTGATTCGTCCGCGCGATTTTCCGGATTGAATTTGTGCGAACTCGATGCCATTCAGTTTCAAAGAAACCCAACTTTTTAAACTTACCAACTTTCAAATTTTAAATCTTCCCCCCCCCCACCTCAAATACATAGGAATCTATCTCTCTTGTTTTTAATGCAAATGGTATCTAGAATATTTTATTATTAATCATAGTAACTTGCTAGTTTAGTAAAAACATTATCTTAGAAACTTATTATGCTATGCTATATGCTTTTAAACATTTTGGTAATACTATATTTTGTTATAAATTGTCCAACATGCTGATTAATTTTACTATAAATATAGCCAAATACTAGCAATCTTCGCCCCCCGATGGGGGACATCTAGATAGAATCTCTGTTCTCTACAAGTATCAATAAGATGGCCAAACAGAGCCTTCACATAGTCAATAGAAAAACTGCTCAGATGAAGTGCAATGCAAAAAGAAAACATCCTAAGACAGCAAACATCCCCCCAGATAGCAAGCACCTCCAGATAGCAAGCATCCCCCCAGATAGCAGGCACCTCCCAGATAGCAAGCACCCCCCAGATAGCAAGCATCCCCCCAGATAGCAAGCACCCCCAGATAGCAGGCACCCCCCAGATAGCAAGCCTCCCCCAGATAGTAAGCACCCCAGATAGCAAGCACCCCCAGATAGCAAGCACCCCAGATAGCAAGCACCCCAGATAGCAAGCACCCCCAGATAGCAAGCACCACCAGATAGCTAGCACCCCCAGATAGCAGGCACCCCCAGATAGCAGGCACCCCCAGATAGCAAGCACCTCCAGATAGCAAGCACCCCCAGATAGCAAGCACCACCAGATAGCAAGCACCCCCAGATAGCAGGCTCTCCTAGATAGCAAGCACCCCCAGATAGCAGGCGACATGGTGGCTTTTTACTGTTAGACATGGTGGCTCTTTAATGTTAGACATGGTGGCTTTTTACTGTTAGACATGGTGGCTCTTTAATGTTAGACATGGTGGCTCTTTAATGTTAGACATGGTGGCTCTTTAATGTTAGACATGGTGGCTCTTCTATGTTTAACAATGTGGCTCTTTAATGTTTTACATGGTGGCTCTTTAATGTTAGACATGGTGGCTCTTTAATGTTAGACATGGTGGCTCTTTAATGTTCGACATGGTGGTCCTTTAATTTTTGACATGGTGGCACTTTAATGTTCTACATGGTGGCTCTTTAATGTTCTACATGGTGGCCCTTTAATGTTCTACATGGTGGCCCTTTAATGTTCGACATGGTGGCTCTTTACTGTTAGACATGGTGGCTCTTTAATGTTCGATATGGTGGCACTTTAATGTTTGACATCATGCCAGATTTATGTCTGACATGGTGGCTCTTTTCTGTTAGACATGGTGGGTCTTTTTGGTTTGACATGATGGCACTTTTATGTTTTGACATGGCGGCTCTTTAATGTTTTACATGATGGCTCTTTAATGTACGACATAATGGCTCTTTTATGTTTAACAATGTGGCTCTTTAATGTTTTACATGGTGGCTCTTTTATGTTTGACACGGTGGCTTTTAATGTCTGACATGATGGCACTTTTATGTTTGACATGGTGGCTCTTTAATGTTCGACAAAGTGGCTCTTCAATGTTTGACATGGTGGCTCTTTAATTTTTAACATGGTGGCTCTTTGATGTTCTTCATGATATAGCTCTTTTATGTTACACATGGTGGCACTTTAATGTTCGACATGGTGGTTCTTTAATGTTTGACATAAAGTCACATATATGTTTGACATGGTGGCTCCTAAATGTTTGACATGGTGGCTCTTTATGTTTGACATGGTGGCTCTTTTATGTTCGACATTGTGGATCTTTTTTGTTCTACATGGTAACTCTTTTATGTTTGATACGGTCGCTTTTTAATTTTTGACATGTTGGCTCTTTTATGTTTGACATGGTGGCTCTTTAATGTTCGACAAAGTGGCTTCTAATTGTTTGACATGGTGGCTCTTTAATGTTCAAAATGGTGGCTCTTTAATGTTCGAAATGGTGGCTCTTTAATGTTCGAAATGGTGGCTCTTTTATGTTTGACATGGTGGCTCTTTTATGTTTGACGTGGTGGCTCTTTTATGTTTGACATGGTGGCTCTTTTATGTTTGACATGGTGGCTCTTTTATGTTTGACATGGTGGCTCTTTTATGTTTGACATGGTGGCTCTTTAATGTTTGACATGGTGGCTCTTCTATGTTTGATATGGTAACTCTTTTATGTTCGATATGTTGGCTCTTCTATGTTTGACATTGCGCTTCTTTGATGTTTAGCAGTTTTGTTGTGTTTTTAAGGTTTTTTAATAAAAAAAATCTTTTTGTACTACTAAGATTCGAACCCAGGTTGCTACATTAGCATTCCAGTCTGTTCGCATCAGGGCTATCTCTTTTCAATTGGAGAACATGAATTGTGGCCCTTATAATTCAATTCTTACAGCAAGTCAATCGGAGTAAAAAGTTATGACATAATCAATTTCTTAGTCAGCCAGTATCAGTCTCAATTTAAGTTAGCAATATGGTTATGCAATTTAAATCAAGTCGTGTGTGCATTTCTTCGGCACTGTTTTCAACTTGTTGTGATGCAATCTTTATCACAATCGGAATTCAGTCAGTCAGTTTTTTCTCTAGCATTCTTACAATGCATTTTAAGTCGAAAATTTGGCTTGACCTTTGCAAAAAAGCATGTTTTTCGAATATTTAATCCCTTTAACATTGAGCAATTTCTTAGCCAAGATGAATGTACCGTCCCAGGAAAATTTCTGATCGAATGGTGCAAGTTTGAAGAAAATCGGTTGAGCCAATTTTTCTGAAATCTATCGCATAGCTACAGACATTTCATTTTTAGTATATGGGATTATGGACAAGCAAGCATACAAATATTAGAGATTTAGTATATTTAGATATTGAGAAGAACCACCTCAAGGGCACCTCCGGAACCTTGGACTGACTAGCAGACTCTCTGGCCTTACATTGGTTCACAGCCACCTCTTTGTGCAATAGGCATAGTGCCACCCTATTCTAAAAATAGCCATTGAGTCAAACTTATTCCTTTAGAGATGTACGGTCTCTCCCCCCTTTTTTCATTCTTCTTTTGGGAGCGTACAATTCTCCCCTTTTCCTGGCAAATTGCCGCCTTTCCCTTCCTCAAGCTGAACAGATGTACAGCCTTTCCTTACTCCCTGACCCCTCAGCCTAACCTGGCATTCTGCTAACTCCCCAACCAGACTCGCTATTTGCCTTGGCTCTAACTCCCTCATTAGGCATACTGCCTTCTTACCCTACTAGGCCTGTTGCCTAGGCTACCTGTTCCCTATTAATTTACCCACATCATGCATATTGCCTCCTTACCCTGTTAAGGCTTTTAGCCTATCATTCCCTGATTAGGCATATTGCCTTCTTAATTCTCTATCCAAATTCCCCTTAATGCCGGGCATTCCCTGTTGAATACTAGAATTCCCTTAGGTGCGCTCATTTCCCAGGCAACTCTGGTCTACTGCGAAGCCCTCCCTTGGACAGTTTAATTTGTAATAGACAGTGTCTTGCTTCTTGGACACTTCGTTACCAGGAGCAACCTTCAGCTTACTCCTTATAGTAATAAAGATTGAATATTATCCCCATTCTAAGAAAATCCTGATTTGACAAATGGTATAATCAAGCTCATTAGAAAATAACTCTATAACGAATTTGGTAGTTAAGCAGTGGGATTTTTCAATAGAGAGCCAAGAGGCCTATCACATATACAATATTAATGTCTTGCAAAGTTAGGATTAAATTAATTTTTGAAAAAAGAAACCTACTTTTTCTTTAAATTTGCCTATTGTATATACATTATTGGCAAGTCATAGGACCCTTAAGCCTTAGGGCCTACTAATTTCTAAAGATATAAAGTCTCTAAATGTAATAATATTGATCATGATTATTTTAATATAAATCATGATTTGGCAACCTTTAAGTTTTGCACATTTATTATTTTTTGAAAAATAATAACTTTTATAATTATTGCAAGTAAATATTTGAGCTCATGCAAATATAAGATATGGTAGTATAGATTTTATGTCTATATCTATGGCCAAAACCTGTAATCACTCTGTTTTTTGAAAAGAGACTGGGATAGGAGAGATAGGCTGCTCAACTATTTGACAATTAACTACTAGCTATATTTCATAGATCCTAACAATCTGAATGTCTACACTAATATAATTGAAGGCATATGGGCCTACACTAAGGCCCAGTTTAGGGCCATGCATGGCATATCCAAAGCCATGTTAGACATCTATCTAGATGAGTTTCTATGGCACTATTGCCACCTATGCAACCATATATGTGCAACTGTTAGCTAACTTGGCCAATCTAGCCATAATAAATTGTGGTAGACCAGCAAAAATGCCTACCCTAATATAGTACTAACTAGATGACAATGCACTTAACCTTAAAAAGACAGTCAAAGTTACCTCAAAGTTAAAAAGCCACCAAAAATTCCTGCCATTTACCTAAAATTGCATTAATTTTTTCTTTAGGGTTTCTTTCATAGGTAAGATACATTTTTGGTCAAAAAGTAAGTTTCATAACTAGTGTAAATTAAGGGGTTGCACATGTATATATGCAATACCTTTGGCAATATACTTTTCTAGACAGTGTACTACTATGTCTAATGCAACTAAATGCAATATAACAAACTTACTATTGTTAAACTTGTTTAAAATTTATTAAATTTTTGAAAAATAATTAAATGTGCAAAAGTAAAGGATTGCCTAAGATTTTAGGGATAAAATATTATCAACTCAAAAATTAATTCTATTTTATTATTTGCACTACCAAATATACATATGCAACAATTGGCCAAGTTGGCCAATCTGGCCGATTGATTTGGTAGCCAACCAAGGTAAATTGCAAAAATGCTTACCAAAATAGTACTAAGTAGATCATGAGGCATTTTGCCTTAAAAGATAGTCATAGGCCCTAGTTACTCCTGTTATTTATTCAAAGTTGCATTAATTTTGCTTTAGGGTTTCTTTTATATGTAAGTTGCATTTTTGGCCAAAAACTATCACATTTTTTGTTAAAACTAAGTAGCATGGCTGACTGAATTTTGGAGGTTGCACGTGTATGCTACCAAATAATTTTGCATTAATAATTTTAAATAAATCGACAAAACCCTACTTGGGCTGATCCAAGGATTGGTACTTTCAATCTACTTGTTTAATAGGGGCCTAACAGTAACTATACATACTACAAAAGGCATACATCATACTAGAAAATTCTGGCATGCATTTGGTTTGGCCTAAAAATTGTGGCATGCATTGGCATGTAATTGGGTATTGCATGCCAAAAGTGGAATGTTGGCATGCTATGGCATGGAATAGCTGCCGTAGAATATGGCCTGGCATGATTTAGGACTCAGGACTGCCCAAGAAATAACATGCTACTCAAATTGTGCTGTCATTCTCAGTACTCATTAGCCTACTCCTAGTCCTAATCAGCCTCTCATCTTATTATTCTTAAATCAATGACAATTACATTGGACATGGCTTTCTTTAGCTTTCTGTAGATATAGATAAATAAAGTTTATTATTTGAATTAGGCCATGGCACTAGGGGCCTAAGCAGTCAATAGGCCCTACAATACTATAAGCCTCTTCACATTACCAATTCCAGAACCAGAATCGGTTTGGATCTTCCAAGAAAAACAGCAGTATAAATATTTATTCAACTCTGTTAATATTTGACTGCCTTAACAGCCTCACTTTGCACAATTTTTCACTTTCTTTTTGGCGATTTTCATTCAATAATTAAGAGTTTGTAGCAAGTATAAAACTCTAGTTAAGGAGACAAAAAGTTATAATTTACAAATTGGTTCTGGTTCTAGAACCAGAACAAGCAATATGAAGAGCCTCTATTATTAGTATTCAGTAAGACAGTATACTAACGTCTAGGCCTAGTAGTAAAATTATAATTAGCCTGTTTTAAGTCAGTCACAATCGACTAGAAAAAATCCTTTGCGCCAACAGTAACCCAGCTATATGCTCTGCATCTGACGCCAAATTCCAAAAAGTTCGGACGGTAAACAGTAACATTGTAACAACGTACTCACTCAACCTACTCGACGAGACGAGATGAATTTTTGTTCTAACTCATTAGTTACTAACTCTCAATGACCGTTTTTTCAGTTCCAGTTCCCGATAAGATAAAAATAACAAAAAGATCGATTTAGCAGAAAACACTTGAATGTAAAACGATTTTTTAGTCGAAACTCAAATTTACCATCTGAAATCTGTGTATATATAAAAAAATCTGCTTCACAGACCTTACTGTTGCTTCAGTGCAGGTCTCCAATCTTGCATAGCGTGATGTTGAAACGTCAGTAACTGCAGAATTTCGCACACAGGCCAAATCATTCTACCCCTAGAACTACGAAATACCCAACAACAACTGATAACCAATTTTATTTTTGCAATTTACCATCTGAAATCTGTGTATATGTAAAAAATCAGCTTCACAGACCTTACTGTTGCTTCAGTGCAGGTCTCCAATCTTGCATAGCGTGATGTTGAAACGTCAGTAACTGCAGAATTTCGCATACAGGCCAAATCATTCTACCCATAGAACTACGAAATACCCAACAACAACTGATAACCAATTTTATTTTTGCAATTTACCATCTGAAATCTGTGTATAAGTAAAAAAAACAGCTTCACCGACCTTACTGTTGCTTCAGTGCAGGTCTCCAATCTTGCATAGCGTGATGTTGAAACGTCAGAAACTGTACGATTTCGTAACTAAGGATTTGTAACTTTGAATTTGTAAAATAACCAGCTTATACTCGTAGGTAATTGTAGAACAACAGCAACAAAAAATACGCAGTCGCCCCAGTAGTCAGTGGAGGGAGCGTCAGATGACATGTCGAAGCGCCAGCAGGCGAATAATCAATTGTCTGGCCCATTGATCGACAGTGTCGGGCGCCCCAACGTTGCTCAGGATGCAGTCCACGTAGCTATCTCTGTGTCCTCGGTCGCTTGAGCCCGCCTGAACTGTTCTAGCAAAGTGAGCGGCAGGATGTCCTGGACAGGCTAGGGCAATAGCCCGGATCACGTAGCGCCTGTGGAGTCGCCGTCTCGCTGCAGGATGGTACATCCTTGAACAGGACGCTTTTGTCAGCCTGAACGCATGGAGCAGCCCCGCGGGCCGAGTGATCAAATTGTTTAGCTGTTGCTCCAGCGTGACCGTTAACATCGGGACGCTAGAATTCGCGCGACTGGATTTCGCGCGATCTGGCATTCGAGCGACTGCATTTGCGCGACTGGAAATCGCACGACCTGAAATTGAAGCGCGCGACTTCTTTCTAGCGACTGGATTTCACACGACTGGATTTAAATCCAGTCGATCGAAATCCGGTTGCGCGAAATTCAGTCGCGCGAAATCCAGTCGCACGAAATTCTACGTCGCGCGAAATCTAGTCGCTTGAAGTAAGTCGCGAGAAATGATGCAGTCGAATTCAATTTCAAGTCGCCTAAAATCATCCGATTCGTGCAAAATCCTGGTGCGCAGAAGACAATTAGCGCAAAATCCAGTAGCGCGAATTCCAGTAGCGCGAATTCCAGTAGCGCGAATTCTAGCGTCCCTTGAACATCCACGTCTCTGCAGCGTTGTCGAGCAACACGGTCTCAACAGCCGAGCCCCCTGACGATCGGGCAGCGCTTTGGACTGAAGGATGGCGCGAATCGACCGGTAGGCCGTCCAGGCAAGTCCTCTCGATCTAGATCTGCGTCGCCGAATTTCGTCCTCAACGTTGGGCATCAGACCGTCGAGGTGAACCACTGACAGCGCGCGAGGTTGGTCGTCTGCCCGTCTGCGCCGCGGCATTACGCTGTGGTGACGGCAGACGGCTTGTCTGACCTGTCTGAAACTTCGTTTAGGAGTGCTACACAGAGCGACACATTCTGGCACCGTTCCTCTTCGTGCTGCTCCTGGCATGGATTGTGCAGCTTCGGAACGGACCCCCTTCAGCAGGCGACGGCTTCCTGCTGCGCAGACACATCGGTCGCCGCCACAACGAGAAGCGCCTGAGCGGTTCTGGGCTACGCCGACGACCTCACACTCCTGTCCTCAACTGTTGATGGCGCACAGCGCTAGATTAAGGTTGGCGATCGAGGTGGCATCAAAGCGTCGGCCTATTTGTCGACACGCTGAAAGACCGAGGCGCTGGCATGACCAGCGAGCCGATATCCCAGCGGAGCTGACATATCATCATACAGCGATATGATGGCGTCAACTACATGTAGCTGCTGGGGACTCGACAGGTTCGTAGGACAAAAGAAAGTGTTACTCTTAGCACTGAATCAAATGCCATAATAATTAAAAACCCTAAAAAATGCCGAGTAAAGGCCGAGACCTTTCACAGAGTCGTGAAAGGTCTCGGCCCCTCGGAGTTGTAACTCCTTTAATTTCCTATTTTTCCGAGGTTCAGCTTGTACATTGTTTCATTTTACGAAATTGTACCTTCAAATGCATATAATCACATGCAAGGGCCCGCGTCACCGCGCGGGACAGGGGCTGACATCGGGACAACTGTGCATGTCCCCCCTGGTCTGAGTGAAAGCTTGAACGACAATTACATGCATTCTTTTGGAGAAGTAACATCATAATCTTATAAATATATGTATCCTACCAGGTATCTTATATTTTTATCTCAATATTTTTATTTCACATGAAATATTCAAAACCCATGTTTTATAAGGACCTTTAACTTTTACATTTTTTAGCGTCAATTGAAACTATTATTTGAATTGCTATTAGTTAATTTATTAATTTACCACAATATTTTTTAGTTCAAAGTAATTGTAGTTAACTTAATTGTAGTTAACTACTGTCTTTATCAAGTGTAAAAAGAACGAAACATTTTTTATAATTGTCTACTAGTTTCTTTGTTTATTCATCCTACATAATAATTTTTTATTTTTATCATATTTAGAAGAGTTCTTACTTCATATTGTTATCGTCACATTTATCACATACAACAACGATAATGATAGATCAAGTTGACTCCGAGATCGAACCGTGGTTTTTTGAATATTCGCCTCTATAATACTACTTGTTTCCACCAAAAAATATAAATAAAATAAGAAAACGTTTGAATAATATTGCATTTTATTCATTTTTTAAAACATTAATGTCAACTTCATTCTAAAAGCAGTAAACCTTTGTTTTAATATGCGTTGTAACATATTCCGTTACGGCGGGATTTTAAAGTACGATTTGGGAACTGGAACTGAAAAACCGGTCATAACTCTCATGCATGCTAAACACGAATTAAGATTACTTTTAAATTCAAGATAATGCAGTACTTATTTATAATAACAAATTATGAAGACACTAAAACCTTAAAGATATTATTTAAGAGCAAGCAAATCTTTATTTTTTGGTGTGAAGTTTAAAGATCCTACATAAGTAAACATTACTTCAAGTAAACATTACTGCGCAAATGAATAGTGCAAGTGCACAAGGGCTTGTCGGCCCATACGAAGAAGGCTCTGAGCCGTGGCATATGTACCAAGCAAGGTTAGAACAATATTTTGTTGCCAATTACGTCACTGAGGAAGCGAAAAAGCGAGCGATTCTGCTGAGTTCATGCGGCAAGAAAGTCTTCCATCTGGCCTTCAGTCTTCTGTCTCCTGCACAGCCATCAGCCAAGAGCTTCACCGAAATTTGTGAGGCACTGAAGAGCCATTTCGAGCCTGAGGAGTCCGAGATCGTCCATCGTTACCGGTTCTACACCAGAAATCGCAGGGAAAGTGAGGGCGTCGCTGACTTCGTCGCAGACCTCCGAGACCTGGCTCGCGACTGCAAGTTCGGCGACAGCCTGATTTCAATGCTTCGCGACAGGCTGGTGCTGGGAATCAACAACGACAGCGCTCAGCGGCGGCTGCTGGCGGAGCCCGATCTCACTCTAGCGAAGGCATTGAAGCTGGCCCTGGCCCACGAGTCCGCCGCCAAGGGCTGCCAGCTGGTGTCGGGAGCGAGTAAGCCAGATCCAGTCAGTCAGGAGTCCGTCAGCATTGTAAAGCAACAGCAGAAGTCATATTCGACAAGGAGGTGCTTCAGGTGCCTGTCAACGAAGCATCTCGCTAATAAGTGCCCGTTCGCCACCCAGAAGTGCTACAAGTGCTCAAAGATCGCCCACACTGCGGCTGCCTGCAAATCCCAGTCGAATGACGATAGAAGAGAGGCTCTGCAGATGCAGGACGGCGAGGAAAAAGACAGCTGCGAGGAGGGAACGGCTCACTCTCTGTACCAGCTGTCCGGCAAGCGGGTGTCGAAGGTGCCGCCAATTACAACGACGGTGCGCATCAATGGCCGACCTGTTGTCATGGAAGTGGACACCGGAGCCTCCGTGTCCCTGGTATCCTCGAAGACCTACAGGACCGTGCTCAACTCCCAGCCAGCACTGCAGCCTGCGTCCATGCAGCTGTGAACATACTCCGGTGAGAATGTGCCAATTGAAGGCTGCATCTGCGTTGCTGTGGAAGCTGCTGAAGCACCGCCCAAGCCACTCAGCCTCCTTGTGGTTGCCGGCTGCGGATCCGACCTGCTGGGAAGAGACTGGCTGTCCGAGTTGTGGCTCGACTGGAGATCAATCAAGCAGGTGGCAGCTGCTCCTGACGTGTCGCCCGGACTGCAGCAGCTGCTCGACAAGTACAGCGATGTTTTTTCGCCTGAGCTAGGGATGTACAACGGACCGCCAGTGAGTTTGAATATGAAACCCGGTGCTCAACCTCGCTTTATGAAGGCCAGGAATCTTCCCTTTGCTTTGAAGGACAAGGTGGAGAGCCAACTGAACCGCGAGATCGAACAAGGAATCCTGGTGCCCGTGCAGCACTCCGAGTACGCATCGCCGGTGGTGCCAGTGCTCAAGTCCGACGGCTCTGTGAGGGTCTGCGCCGACTTCAAGCAGACCGTCAACCCGAACGTGGAGCCCGACTCGTATCCTCTGCCGCGGATCGAAGAGCTATTCGCGAAGCTGACTGGTGAGCAGCTCTTCACTGAGCTCGACTTGTCGCAGGCGTACATGCAGCTGCCACTCGATGAGGCCTCCCAGGAAGTCTGCACGATCAATACGCTCAAAGGGCAAAGGGCTGCTTCGGTACACGCGGCTGCCTTTCGGTGTCTCGCCAGCGGTCGGACTTTTTCAGCGCCGGACGGACTGCTTGCTGCAAGGAATCACCAGCATCGCCTGCTTCATCGATGACCTCATCATTCACCGGGAAGGACGACAGCAGTCATCTGAACTCCCTGGAGCAGGTTCTGGAGAAGCTGAGCCAGAGCGGCCTCCGGTGCAAGCTGGAGAAGTGCCAGTTCATGCAGACGAGCATCAGTTATCTCGGTCACCGCATCGATGCCGACGGCCTGCACCCGATCAAAGACAAGGTCGAGGCAATTCTCAGCGCTCCAGCTCCCAAGGACGCAACTCAGCTGCGCAGTTTCCTAGGCATGGTGAACTACTATGGCAAGTTCCTGCCTAAATTGTCTCAAGTCCTGGCACCGCTGCACCTGATGTGTCCCTTATTACCAGTCCTCAACTGTAATCAAGGAACAATCACTTCTAGCTACTTAAGCTAGACAACCCAGTAATCAAATGAAGGTATCTTTTACCTTGGTTCGGTTGAGTCGATCTCTTCGTAGTGTAGTTCTCGCGAGTGGTCCTTGAAGTTTGCCGAGTAACTTTGCTTCGCTCCGGGAGCCTGGTCAGGTAAGTCTTCTTTTGTTTCTCGCCGGCCGGTATCTGTAGCGTAGACCAATGGGAAGCTTCCAATTAACAATGGGTACCCTGCGCCAAACTGCGGTATCGTATAAGCCTTCTCCTTCTAGCAGTGCCTCTATGCACTCTAGGTATAGCTCCGGAAACCACTGATAGTCTTCTAAGATCTATCAGGGGCAGTCCTTCTGGAGACTGCAACCAGTAGAGTCTAAACAGACTCAACTAAACTCAAGTAACACTAGACTTGAGCGAGACGTCTCTAACACAACGGGCGCAAATGAGTAAGGCTTACCGCAACAACTCGACCGAGTCTCGATTGACTTGGTGATCAGGAAGTCCTCCTAAGGCTTCCTCTTCGGAGTTTCTCCTATCGTCGGGAGTTGGCTCCGGGTCCGCTTCGGACCACTTGTATTTATAGGCGAATTTGCAGTCCAAAACAGCATTACAACTCATGTGTTGCGCTAAAAGGGTAACATAACTTATTGTGTATTATACAGTAACATGGTTCATTGTTAAGGTTCAGTTGCGCATGCGTGCACCTACTTACAGTAGCATCCTATGGTTAACTTCTTTTACCTTTTTTACGGGAGGTAGAACACTCTACACACCTGCTGCTGCGCGAGCAACACCGCTGGAACTGGGGCGCTGCTCAGAACGCCGCTTTCGAGAAGTGCAAGACTGCTGTCCTCGGCTCCGGTATTGGCGCACTTTGACCCGAGCAAAGACCTGCTGCTCGAGTGCGACGCGTCCCCCTACGGCCTGGGCGCGGTCATCAGCCACAGGATCGATGGAGCTGTCCGGCCTGTGGCCTTTGCCTCGCGTACGTTGCACGACGCTGAGAAAAACTACTCGCAGCTCGAGAAGGAAGCCCTCGCGGTAGTGTTTGCGGTAAAGAAGTTCAACGCGTACCTGTTCGGCCGCCCATTTCTGCTGGTGAGTGACCACAACCTCTGCTTGGATTGCTTGCTGAGAACAAGGCCGTGCCGGCCCTGGCATCTGGAAGAATTCAGAGGTGGGCTCTGCTGCTGTCTGGCTATAACTACCGCATGGTTCACCGAGCCGGAGCCTCACTGCTGTGCGCCGATGCCCTGAGTCGCCTGTCGCTGCCCGACAAGCCGGCGACGGTCCCGAGGCTGGCAGAGCTGGTCATGCTGATACCTGGACGATGGACCCGTCACGGCGACTCAGATACGCGGCCTGACTCGAAGGGACCCTACACTTGTCTGAGCTCTGCACTTCACGCAAATCGGCTGGCCAGAGCGGGTCAGTGACGATCTGCTGCCATACTCCAAGAGAGCGGCTGAGCTCAGTGCGCAAGACGGCTGCCTCCTGTGGGGCGCTCGAGTGGTGGTCCCGGTCGGAGCGCGAGCTGCACTGCTCCAGGTGCTGCATCAAGGTCATGCGGGGGCGTCTCGCATGAAGACGTTAGCCCGAGGTTATTTCTGGTGGCCAGGATTAGACTCGGAGATTGAAAACCTGGCCAAGGCCTGCTCTGACTGTCAGGAGTTGCAGAACGCCCCGGCGCCTTCGCCAATGTTGTCGTGGCCGTGGCCTGACCGACCGTGGTCTCGAGTGCATATCGACTATGCGGGTCCGGTGTCTGGCAAGATGCTGCTAGTTGTCGTCGATGCCCATTCAAAGTGGCTGGATGTGCATGTGGTGTCGTCAGCGACCTCAGCTGTCACCATCCAGAAACTCCGCTCCAGCTTCGCGACACACGGGTTGCCAGATGTGCTGGTGTCGGACAATGGGCCCAACTTGGTCAGCGAGGAGATGTCCGACTTTCTGCGGAAGAACGGCATTCAGCACGTGCGCGTTGCTCCCTACCATCCCGCGTCCAACGGCCTGGCGGAACGAGCTGTCCAGACGCTGAAGCGGTCCCTGGGGAAGCAGCGCAAAGGCTCCTTGGAGGATAAGGTCGCCCGGTTCCTGCTGAGCTATCGGGTCACTCCGCATGCGACGACTGGTGTGGCTCCCTATGAACTCCTGATGGGACGGCGACTGTGCACGTTGCTAGATCGAGCTCGGCCAGACCTGGGAGCAAGCGTACAGCGTAAGCAAAGTCAGCAAAAAGAGCACCACGACTGCAAAGCTCGGTTCCGGACCTTCGAGACTGAAGACGCTGTACTGGCCAGAGACTTTGGAGCCAACGGAGGTCGGTGGAAGCCGGCGCGAGTTGTCGGTGCCGCCGGTCCGGCCTCCTACCTGTGCGGCTTCGATGGCGACGACCGAGTGGTGCGGCGGCACGTTGACCATGTCCGCGGTGGTCCTGAGCAGCCGCGGCCTACCGGGGCTGGCGTGACAGACGGTGCTACCGACGCCAAGGCCGCACCTGAGCCTGAAGCTGCGATGCCCGCCGTGGACGAGCCGCCAAACCTGGCTGCTCCTGGAGACCCTGAGATCGACGGGTCTCTGCGCCGATCGTCGCAAGTTCGACATCCCCGGAGCGCCTGAGCTACGGGTGACGTCATCTGTGGAAGAGACTGTTTTGATTGACTGTAGTGTTCGGACGTTTAATTTTGGATTTTGAACTTTGTTTTGGTTATGGGTTATTCTGGTTATTCTGGTTGTCTTTATACTGGTTGTGTCGTTGCGTTGTTATCTTGCGTTGCGTAGTTTTGGTGCTGGTTAATTATTATTAAGTTATTTATTGAGTATTGTTCCTCACTATAAAATGTGTTGCTCTAATGTTTTCTCTTGCGATCGCTGATCCCCATGTAGATGGGGAGGGATGTGGTAGCGTGGGGTTGCTCAGTTGCTCCGCTCAGTGTAATGTACAGTGCAGGTGTACACCTGCACGCGCGCGTGTGATTGGCTGACGCTTTGTCAGACAACCTTTATTGTTGGCCAGCTATGATAAATACAAGCTCTCTGCCTTTGGGGGGGGGGTATTACCCCCGAAGTGGAGTTTTCACACCTGCCCTTTCGAAATCACAGGTTTAATTAAAAATAAAAGGATACTTTACGAAATGCTTCGTCGAAAGCATTTTAGCTCGTATTCTAATAATATATTTGCAAATTACGAGCAGCATTTTCGAATTGTACATTGGTTAACTACTAACCCGCTGCTGCATCTTTATAGATAATTGACTTTAAAAGAAGCAGCTGAAAAATTACCAATTAAGTGTTCCTTTGCTGACAATTTTAGATTAGACATCTGACTTGATTTTCATTTCTACATTCAAGCAACTGTGTGTAGAACTTTCTTTGATTGGTTAAGAATTTGGAGATTGGGTTTAAATTTCCCCTCATAATTTTTCCTTAACCGATTGTTGATGTTTTTATTGTATTGATCTGATTTGACTGATAAGATTATTTGGTCAGAAAAACAATAGAAAGAGCGATTTAATCGCTGCATGTGTAGACACAGTGGCATCTGCCAGCTACTCCAGGCTTTGATTAGTGTGTATTTATAGTAGGTAAGCTGCGGCATAAATATTTTTGCGTATTGGTAGTACATGATAATACCGTCAGTCTGGAGATTCGTTGACAGATCAAACAAAGATCAAACAATCACTTAATATTATTTAAAAGGATTTATAAATTGGGACTATACAAGCAGAAATATTGAGACACCATCAGAGAGAAGTCTATTTTGTTACTTGATTACTATGAGTGATTTATTCGCCCAGCTAAATATCTTCAGAAAATTTACCGTAAAAGACTTGTGTGAAAATTTTACACAACCAAAGCAGTGTCAGCCAATCAAATTTTAGCATTCAATTCCAGTCCAAATGTGCGCTTCAGATTTCTCTACCCCAGCCAACAGTCGTCTAGCCAATCAGATTTCAGCATTCAATTCCAGTCTCTCTACTCTACCCCAGCCGACAGTCGGCTAGCCAATGAAATCGCTTCATGCAGGGACTGATAGAATTATTTAAAAAATTAAATTGAAAAAATTAAGATTTAACGATGACGCAAACTAAAAGGTTAAATGCCGCGATGATAATGGAGTGGACTTGATGAGTAAGGAGATAACAAACCTTAAAACCAGAAGCACACAGTCGTTGCGCGTTAGAATGAATGATGAGATCTGCTATAAAAAAGAAGCAGACCTTATAGGTTGTCAATATAAGGCAAACAAAAAGAAGCGACTTTACGTGTTTTGCTGGAAAACAACGAGTGTTATTTGCAGCGAATGCAGAAACCTCATCAGATGCCGCGGCGCCCTCAATTGCAGATGGACTTCTTCAAATGGCAGTCGGTGCAGACGACCCTGAACGGATTTGACAGCAGGCGGCAGGTCTTGTGCTGGCACTCCGGATGGTTGCCGGGGTAAGTGTAGTTGGCTGTGGCGTGTGTCCGGCCGCAGCACATCACGCTGCAGAGAATTTCGCGCCGCCTCTCGCCGCTGCCGCTGCGGATGAGCTGAACGGCCTCGGGACTGCCGTCCGGTAGGCACTCGCTGGTGAAGAGGGGTTGGCGCAGAAGGGGTTTTAATTAGTGTGCGATCGGCCGTGATATGGTCAGGACGGCCGTGAAGTGTCAGAAATTCTATCGAAGTGTCGGGAATTCTATGGAAGTATTGGAAAGGCTATTGACGAGTCAGGAAGGTTTCGAAAGTGTCAGGAAGGTTATGGAAGTGTCAGGAAGGTTATGGAAGTGTCAGGAAGGTTATGGAAGCGTCATAAAGGTTATGAAGTGTCAGGAAGGTTATAAAAGTGTCAGGATGGTTTAAAAAGTGTCAGGAAGGTTATGGAAGTGTCAGGAAGGTTATGGAAGTGTCAGGAAGGCATACAGTAGAAGTCTCAGGAAGGTAAGGAATGTGTCAGGAAGGTAAGGAATGTGTCAGGAAGGTAAGGAATGTGTCAGGAAGGAAGTGTCAGGTAAGCAATACGAGGTGCGAGAAGTGTAAAGGCGAGGCAGAGACAAGCCCACACTAGACTATGCAGCAGCTTCAAGGAGGAAGTCAGTAAAATCTTCGGCAAGGCAGGCCAATGCTACTGGAGTATGCTGGTTGGCACTTATTTGAACATCAGCAGTCGGAGGGCTCCCAGAGGCGGCGGGAACTTATTAAAAACAAGACTGAATTCGGCGGTATTTTATCGGCAAGCCTCCCGCCGCAGCTGCGCAGAGATTTGCCAGGCTGATCCCGCAGATTTTGCCCCGGGGGGGCAGCATTGAGAATCTGCGGCCTGACTTATGCCGCTGGCCTGTTTACGACTCGGGCTGGTTTTAGTGCTCCGGCAAGTCGTAAATGCTGGCGCCCCCCCCCCCTGGCTGCAGGTGCCGCCCTGCAAACCTGTCGGTAAGCGCAGATTTGTTCTGACAGCTCATAAAAATTCTTTCTAAGTCGCGAAATTTCCGCAAGTTAAAGAGGATCTGTTTGATGTTGTTTGGGAGCTGGGGATACCCTCAGGCAGCCAGCTCCCCACCAAGTCAAATATGAAAAAGTAGCGACGAACGAACGGCGCCCTGAAACATTCATCCCGGCCGTGGACCTGCCTTCTACGCAGAACTGAATTCTGCCAGCTGCCACGCGCTTTTCGGTTTCAATCTGACAGGCAGAAATGCGTTCATTATACTGAAGTTCTGGCTGGCTTCGCCTCTTGCACCATTGCCTGCTGACTAACCTGCAGTGCTAGCTGTGATGCCTTACCTGACACCTTCGTAGTGTCTTCTCTGACACCCTCTCAGTGTCTTCTCTGACACCCTCAATGTCTTCTCTAACACCCTCTCAGTGCCTTCTCTGACACCCTCTCAGTGTCTTCTCTGACACCCTCAGTGTCTTCTCTGACACCCTCTCAGGTTCGTCTCTGACCCCCTGACCCCCCGGAGTCTCCCCGACCCCGGAGCCCCGCCGCCTCACCGTCCCGCAGTGCCGGGGAAGCGGCCCTCCCTGATGCTGCAGTAGTCCAGCGAGTGCTCGTGGAACAGCAGCGCGTTCTCCTTCGGCAGGCCAGGAACGACCTTGAAGGCCTCGCAGGCCGGCTGACCGCGCAGCGGGTTCGGCAGACGGTCGGCCTCCGAGCACGGCTCCTCGTAGCCTTGGTAGCCAGTCTCGTCGAATACGGTTCGGCGCAGCTTCTGCAGATTTTGATTGATGCTGGGGGATAAAACTCGCCTTTTCTCCCCTTCACCCTTCACCCAAACAGAGCCCTCACCCAACCCAACACACTTCACCCTTCTCTCTTCGCCCTTTGTTATTCATCCCCCATCATCCATCCCCCATCATCCATCCCTCATCATCCATCCCCCATCATCCATCCCCCATCATCCATCCCTCATCATTCATCCCCCATCATCCATCCCTCATCATTCATCCCTCATCATTCATCCCTCATCATCCACCCCATCATCCATCCCTCACCATCCATCCCTCATCATTCATCCCCCATCATCCATCCCTCATCATCCACCCCCATCATTCATCCCTCATCATCCATCCCTCATCATTCATCCCTCATCATCCATCCCTCATCATCCATCCCTCATCATCCATCCCTCACCATTCATCCCTCACCATTCATCCCTCACCATCCATCCCTCATTATTCTTTCTCCATCCTTCGCTCTTTATCATTTGCCCTTCACCTTCACAGTTCCCTTTCCCCTTGCCTCTGGTTCATAAAGTTCACAGCGAACTTACACCATAAGCCATTTTACATGAGTATCGCATAAAACAGAGCTATAAATCCTATCTACTAAATCTAGACTAAAATCCCCATTCTAATCCAGATCCCAGTGCCGGATCCCATCGCCTCGCTCACCCTGTCGTACAGCTCCAGCAGCAGGTCCAGCGGGTCCACATCGGACCGGCGGATGTACGCGGAGGCCAGCAGCTGCTGGTTCCGCCTGTACAGAATCCGGTGGCAGGTGCGCACCGTGCAGGAGGCGCTCTGGCCGTGGCACTTGCACTGCACGGCTTCGCTGTGCCTGGCCGCCCGGATGCCCACCCGGTAGTTGAAGGCGTTCACCATCTTCGCGAACTGGTCGTAGGTTTGCACCACGCCTGAGCTTTTCTTGGCCGGATTCGGCCGATTCCGCTGACGCCTCCGGCGCCTGCCCTGCCTCGGCCGCCGGCGCCTCCGGCGCTTGAACGCGCCGGCGCCGGCCGACAGGAATCGCCGCGCTAAGCGCTGCCCAGCACGCAGGTTGGCGTGGCAGCCCTCAAATTTAAACTGCATTTCCGGCTTCCGGGCCACCGCCCAGTCCGGCCGGGAGCCGCAGCCGCAGCTGGGTGAGAGGCCGCGGGAGCACTCGGTGGACAGGGTGGTGGCCAGGGCCAGGCCGGACAAGGCGTGCACGAGGGCCTGCTCGGCCGTCACTGCAGGTGGATGGAGAGTTGGACAGGGATGGACAGTTGCAAACAGTGCATAGAGAGATCCCGGACAGTTCGTAGAGAGATCCCGGACAGTTCATAGAGAGGTCCCGGACAGTTCATAGAGAGATCCCGGACAGTTCATAGAGAGATACCGGACAGTTCATAGAGAGATCCCGGACAGTTCAAAGAGAGATACCGGACAGTTCATAGAGAGATCCCGGACAGTTCATAGAGAGATCACGGACAGTTCACAGAGAGATCCCGGACAGTTCACAGAGAGATACCGGACAGTTCATAGAGAGATCCCGGACAGTTTATAGAGAGAGATCACGGACAGGATCATAGAGAGAGATCACGGACAGGGTCATAGAGAGAGATCACGGACAGGGTCATAGAGAGAGATCACGGACAGTTCATGGAGAGATACCGGACAGTTCATAGAGAGATCCCGGACAGTTCATGGAGAGATACCGGACAGTTCATAGAGAGATCCCGGACAGTTCATAGAGAGAGATCACGGACAGGGTCATAGAGAGAGATCACGGACAGTTCATGGAGAGATACCGGACAGTTCATAGAGAGATCCCGGACAGTTCATGGAGAGATACCGGACAGTTCATAGAGAGATCCCGGACAGTTCATGGAGAGATACCGGACAGTTCATAGAGAGATCCCGGACAGTTCATAGAGAGAGATCACGGACAGGGTCATAGAGAGAGATCACGGACAATTCATAGAGAGATCCCAGACAGTTCATGGATAGATCCCGGACAGTTCATAGAGAGATCCCGGACAGTTCATGGAGAGATACCGGACAGTTCATGGAGAGATACCGGACAGTTCATAGAGAGATCACGGACAGTTCATAGAGAGATCCCGGACAGTTCATAGAGAGACCCCGAACAGACAGATCGCGGACAGTCTGAAGGCGGAACCCGGACATTCTGGAAAAACAAATCCCAGAAGCAAATTTTCATTGAGAATTCCCGACAGGTAGCTGCGAAAAAGGTTGGCAGGCGCTCACGTGACCGCAGCTCCGGCGCCAGATCCGGCACGCTCTTCAGCACCTGGCAGTTCCAGCGGAAGTTCCGGAACTGCGACTCGCACGATGCGATGGTCAGCTGGGCGGCGCGGATCACCGCCGACACCGTGGCGTGGCCGCTTTTGCGGCAGAACTTCGCCTGCCGCCGGTTCAGCACCTCGGAGCGCAGCTGGATGCGGCAGAACCGGCTGCCCGTGTCCGCCGAGGTCAGCTGGCCGCTGCTGTGGAGACCGCTGCCAGCGGCCAGGTTGCAGTTGGGGAACTAGTGAAGTTCAGCCCCGCACAATGCACTCCCTGTCTCATCTCCCGCATTTAACCTCCCACCTCTCATCTCCCACCTCTCATCTCCCACCTCTCATCTCCCACCTCTCATCTCCCACCTCTCATCTCCCATCTCTCATCTCCCACCTCTCATCTCCCACCTCCCACCTCCATCTCCCACCTCCCACCTCCATCTCCCACCTCCCATCTCCCACCTCTCATCTCCCACCTCTCACCTCTCATCTCCCACCTCCCACCTCCATCTCCCACCTCGCACCTCCATCTCCCACCTCCCACCTCTTATCTCCCACCTCTCACCTCTCATCTCCCATCTCCCACCTCTCATCTCCCACCTCTCATCTCCCACCTCTCATCTCCCACCTCCATCTCCCACCTCCCACCTCTCATCTCCCACCTCTCATCTCCCACCTCCCACCTCTCATCTTCCACCTCTCATCTCTCATCTCCCACTTCCCACCTCTCATCTCCCACCTCCCACCTCTTTTCTCCCTCCTTCAATCTCTCATCTCCCACCTCCCCACCTCTCATCTCTCATCTTCCACCTCTCATCTCCCACCTCCCACCTCTCATCTCCCACCTCCCACCTCTCATCTCCCACCTCCCCACCTCTCATCTCTCACCTCCTATCTCCTAGCTCTCATCCCCAATCTTACACCTCTCTACTTTTGTACCCACCTCCTATCCCTCATCTCTCACCTCCACTCTTCAAACAGCTCAAGCACTTCAAGTTTCAAATGTCTCCCCTCATAATCTTCAGACTCCGCAAGGCTCAGAATTAATTAGCTAAGCAAATTTCATCTTTCTGTCTTTCAACTCCACGCCACGTTCACCCAGACAATTCTGAGAAGTGTCTGAGTCTCGCCAGAAACATAAAACTGGCTGCTCCATTTTCTGCGGCTTAGCATATTGAGTAGTTGGCTGACTGTCCAAGTCAACGCAGCACTCTGGGACTCAGGTCACTCAGCATTTCGGCTTCTTCAACTCAGCCAGCACCTGAACTCTAAAACAGTAAAAAAACCATTAAAAACTGAGCCACCCCCTGATGCAGATTGCTGAGACTGACGCTGCGCTACCGCGGCCTCAGCTGCCGGCAATAAAAGCCGGCCATAAACCGGGCCTGTGGGGGGATCCAATGCTCACACTGGGTGAGCCCTGATGCCAGACAACTGCAAGTTACCCATGCCTGCTAGCTGAGGCGCCGCTCAGCTAAGGACTGGCGAACTCATGAATGCTAAAGAGCTGCTGCGGCACTCACTCTGAGGCGATGCGAATTTGATTGCAAGTTCTCTGATGAAGCTTTTGATGGTGCGCCTTTTGTTCCATGCTGTATATTGCGGGAGAGGGAGAGAGGGAGGGAGAAGTAGAGCGAGAGGGAGAGTGGGGGGGAGAAGTAGAGGGAGAGGGAGAGGGAGAAGTAGAAGGAGAGGGAGAGGGAGAAGTAGAGGGAGAGGAAGAGTGGGAGGGAGAAGTAGAGGGAGAGGGAGAGGGAGAAGTAGAAGGAGAGGGAGAGGGAGAAGTAGAAGGAGAGGAAGAGTGGGAGGGAGAAGTAAAGGGAGAGGGAGAGCGGGAGGGAGAAGTAGAGAGAGAGAGAGAGAGAGGGTGGGAAGGAGAAGTAGAGGGAGAAGGAGAGTGAGAGGGAGAAGTAGAGCGAGAGGGAGAGTGGGAGGTAAAAGTAGAGAGAGAGGGAGTGGGACAAGTAGAGGGAGAAGGAGAGTGAGAGGGAGAAGTAGAGCGAGAGGGAGAGTTGGAGGTAAAAGTAGAGGGAGAGGGAGTGGGACAAGTAGAGGGAGAAGTAGAGGGAGAGGGAGAGGGAGAAGGAGAGTGGGAGGGAGAAGTAGAGGGACAGGGAGAGTGGGAGGGAAAAGTAGTGGGAGAGGGAGAGGGAGAAGTAGAGAGAGAGGGAGAGGGAGAAGGAGAGTGGGAGGGAGAAGTAGAGGGAGAGGGAGAAGTAGAGGGAGAGGGAGAGGGAGAAGGAGAGTGGGAGGGAGAAGTAGAGGGAGAGGGAGAGGGAGAAGGAGAGTGGGAGGGAGAGGGAGAAGGAGAGTGGGAGGGAGAAGTAGAGGGAGAGGGAGAGGGAGAAGTAGTGGGAGAGGGAGACGGAGAAGTAGAGGGAGAGGGAGAGGGAGAAGTAGAGGGAGAGGGAGAAGTAGAGGGAGAGGGAGAGGGAGAAGTAGAGGGAGAGGGAGAGTGGGAGGGAGAAGTAGAGAGCGAAGCATGCGAATCAGAAGACGAAAGAAAAAACGAGATGAATGATGGATGCTAGCAGACTAAAGCGTGAAAATCGGAATAGGAACTCTCAGCCTCATGCAGTTCCTGTCGAATATCCAGGAAAATGTCTGAAGGACCAGCCCCTGTGAAGTTGACCTGATCCACAATCTTTAACAAAAGCTGGGCCTATACTGATACTGTGTTGCTATGCAATGCATTTCTGCATCTTCATCCAGTGGAATGGAACGGGTGGAGTATCAACTTACAGCCACTTGATGCAGCCACAGCAGAGCAGCTGAGCAGACAGCGTCAGGGCTATGATGAAGCCCAGTTGCAGTGCTTCGTCCAGACGTCGCATGGCCCTGTCATGTGCCGTTGTCTTCCTGGTTGTGCCGTGACGGATTTCCTAGAAAGCAGTTTTATATCCGAAGCTGAAGCGCCAGAGAGCGAGCCGGCGGCACGGGCGGCCATTTAATTCTGCCGCACCTGCGCTTGGGCCAATGGCTGCATGCGGCTAGCAGCCAATGAATGCATGGCGCCCCGGCGCCACTCAGGGCGCCATGGACCGATAACGGTTTGAAAGTGCCGCTGCGCTTCGCCGCGATTTTATCAATATTTCCAGACCCAAAGGTTTTACTGCTTCCCCTCCGGCTGGGACTGCCGGGTTTTACAGCTCCGCCCGCCGATTCTGTTGGTCGGGTCGGAGCGATCTGCAAAGCCAGACTTATTGTGCGGCTTGCTGGAACACACGCCGACTTCAGCTGCTCACCTGGGTGCCGCAGAGGCGGATCGAGAGTAGACAAGACTCCAATCGGTTGGGGAGACGGGAGGAGAGGAGAGGAGAGGAAAAAAGAGAGATTAGAGGAGAGGAGAGGAGAGGAGAGAAGAGATGTTGAAATGAAAGGAGAGTATAGGAGATAGGAGAGTAGGGGAAGGAGAAAAGAGGTGAGAAGGGAGAGTGAGCAGAAGAGAGAAGAGAGAAGATGAGGGAAGGAAAGGAGAGGAGAGCGGAGACGAGAGAAAAGTAGAACGTCTGTGCAACGATTCTTGGTCGGAAATAAAGTAATGTATCCCAGCACTACTTAAAGTAATAAATTTGGAGAAAAACTGAATTCCTATTCTATTCATGCAAATGACCAGCGCAGCTGACATGAATAAAATGGATGCAGCAGATGAAATCGATTTAAATCTGTCGGATTCAAACACCCATTAAACTGATTACGCAGGACTACTCCTGGCTGAGCAAGCCGTGAGGTCCATGACTAAATGAATATTCTACGGCTCAATGAGCAGTCCATGACTAAATCAAAGACTCCCATTCTGCAAATCAAGGACTCCCATTCTGCAAATCAAAGACTCCCATTCTGCAAATCAAAGACTCCCAAGTAGAAGGCATGAGGGGGCTTCTGGGACAAAATTTTTCACCTCCTCCATAATCCACCTAAATCCATCCATATTATCCCTGACAGAATCAGAAAAAAAAGGGGGGTCGCACCTGCTAACAAAACGTCTTCCATAATCCACCTAAATCCTTCCATATTATCCCTGACAGAATAAGAAAAAAAGGGGGGTCGCACCCGCTCACAAAACGTCCTCCATAATCCCATTAAATCTATCTATATTATCCCCGACAGAATCTTGAAAAAGGGGAGGGGTTGCACTTGATCCGAAAACTTTAATCCCATTAAATCCATCCATATTATGACTGACAGAATATGGGAATATGGGTCCACTGACACCTGTTATGCTCACTGACACTGACATAATCCACTGACATCCACCCATAGCATCTTCGAAACAATCAGAAAATAATCTGCATTCTTCTCCCCACATTCAATCCGCAACGTGAAACCAGATCCCTAAGACTTTAAATCATCAGCGCAGGGTCCTTACCCTTTGAAAAAAATTAAATTTTCAATAAAAATGTTTCCAGTTGTCTCTCCAGGTTCTTATTACAAAACGCACGAGCCTAATTACAAGAGTAAGTACCGATGCAAACTTGAATGCAGCGAGTACATGAGAAAATATTGGCCCGATGTTGATATCAATGTCCCTAATATTAATCAAGCTCTCCAAAGACACTGGTTTCATAAGTATGGAGTAACCTATGTAAAAGATTACGACAGCTACTGTGACGTAGCGAGTTCGAGATGTAGTCAGCGATTAATTAATTATTAGTTGTTTATTTATTAGTTATTTATTTATTGGTTAGCTAGTTCAGTTATTAGTAGTGTTGACACGCATGGTACGAGACAAAATGCCGAGTTGAGGAGAGTACAAAAAACGAGCGCGAGGTAACAATTTAAATTGTCAAGATGTCTATCAAAAAAGTAATAACAACTTGGACTGAAATAAATAAAACTTCAAGTACATTTTTTCTAAATAAATTACATTGAATTAATAGCTGGGAAACCTGCAAATTAATCAACTACAATAATTTGAAGTAATAAAAACTCAGATAGAAACTAAAAATTTAAGATGCTAACGACATCGTCACAGCTACTATAACTTTGCAGAAATAATTAGGCAATTGCGTTAGGCGTGTGAAAGTACTAACATTTAAAAATGGCCCCACTGGTAGCCATTCTAAGCGTTCTCATTGGTTGATAAGATTATACTAAAGAGAGAGTGGAAATGACTTGTTACTAAAAATAACTCAAGACTGCTAATACGGTCGTATTTAAAATTGGCTGGCCCCACTGGTAGCCATTCTAAGCGTTCTCATTGGTTGATAAGATTATACTAAAGAGAGAGTGGAAATGACTTGTTACTAAAAATAACTCAAGACTGATATTGCGATCGTGTCAATTTAAAATTGGCTGGCCCCACTGGTAGCCATTCTAAGCGTTCTCATTGGTTGATAAGATTATACTAAAGAGAGAGTGGAAATGACTTGTTACTAAAAATAACTCAAGACTGCTAATACGGTCGTATTTAAAATTGGCTGGCCCCACTGGTAGCCATTCTAAGCGTTCTCATTGGTTGATAAGATTATACTAAAGAGAGAGTGGAAATGACTTGTTACTAAAAATAACTCAAGACTGCTAATACGGTCGTATTTAAAATTGGCTGGCCCCACTGGTAGCCATTCTAAGCGTTCTCATTGGTTGATAAGATTATACTAAGAGAGAGTGGAAATGACTTGTTACTAAAAATAACTCAAGACTGATATTGCGATCGTCTCAATTTAAAATTGGCTAAGTCATAACCCGTAACCGTCACTGTCTCCACATCGCCGCATCCGCCTGGTAGCGAACCTCGTCCCGAATGAGCTTCATATTTTCCAGAACGAAGCTAACTGGTACGGCGCAGCGTTGTAAGGCCGGAAATTCTGTCAATAAGTCGTACACTCTCAACTTCTTGTCCAAAGTCTGCCTCGATACTTGTAGATTAAGCCGTCGAATTATATTCCGAACCGACTTTAGTGTACGTTTGAGCCGGTGAATGATGGAGCCGATGTAAAATGACACAATTAATGTGCGCTTATCATAAAAATTCTCATGCTGAAATAATTCCACCAGCATGTTCTGTACAGTGGGTAGAACAGTGGGTAGATGACGAAAGTTCAACGCGTGCATACTTTCCTCGATAACTGATAGCTCCCTTGTTGGCGCTTGAACTTCGACTCCATACGAAGCACGAAGGCGCTGGAAAACAGCAGCTACTCGTGCTTCGTAGGTGGAAATATCGCGTTGGGTTTGTCCTTCCATGCGAGCCAAATCGTGCTGTATTTCCTCTTCTTTGAAATTTTCAAACAATTGTTGGAGTCCATCTCTCTGCTCTAAAGGTGTTAAATTAATCAAATCGTTCACAAATGCGTTAAGTCGAGCGGTTCTAACTGTAATTCTTTCAGCCATTGCGTTTTCTAATAGGAATTGAGTGAAGAGGGCTGGCTGGCTTCCGCCTATACTTAAAAACCGTCATGTAGGGTTTGAGGTGGTAGTGGTTGCTGCGCCGCGCCAATATTTTGGCAATTGGAAAGGAAAGCCGTCTCCACACTAGGTAGTCTTTCGTGCTATGAACTGACTGGTTGATTGGGTTGCCAAAGCGGAAAGGAAAGCATGCGTGGAAGTTGTACATTCGCAAAATCGATTAAAAGGCTACGCTCCTTAAGCAAATAGCAGTCGATCAACCACATAACCTCTCTCTGCTTCTCAACTTTTCAAATGCAGCTGTTGCGTTCGGCCAGGGCTGAGAATAATAGTTAAACCCTTCCCGACTCAAACGCCTCTCTCTACTCCCCCCATATCTTCATACCGTAGAGACCAACTAGGCGGGCCACATTCCGAGGCCAAATCGGCGGGCCGAGGCCAACTCGGCGGGCCAACTGGCCTCGCAATTTGGCCAATAATCAATATCAATCAAACATACACAGTCCATGCATGCTAATGGCGGCGAAGCGGTTGACTTTTTATTTTCTGCTCTTAGCTCTCTGGAGAATGAGAATCTCTCTTGTGCGCAACTCTTTAGGGAATAAAAAACTGTACTTACTCAAATCCACACTTGCTCATGCCCTTCCCGATTCAAGCGCCCCTTTCTACCCCCAGCTCTTTCAGCAGTCTTCCTAGTACCTTGTGAGGTGCGCACAAAATAAACCCGGCTCCCGTGCGTTCGCCCTCTCTCCCCGTGCACTCGCCCTCTCTCCCCAAACACCCGCCCTCGGCGTACACCCCCAACCCCAGTTTTGTCTTACTAAAAATAACAGCTTTAACTAGCTTCCGAGCGATCGACTCCTTCCACCCGCTTGAAGCCCCTATATTGTCTAGTCTCTTAAGCATTTCTTTGTCCCAGCGATTCTTCTCCTCAGGAAAATCTCTATATTTAACATCGTGCCACATGCAGACAGAGTCTAGCTCGTTCACAGGCTCATGCCCAGGATGTGGATTATTGTTTTTATCTAGCTGTATTTCAAGTGGATTCAAAGGCCCGCAATATTTATAGCCGGGAAGTGTCCAGCCTTTGTTCGGATGAGGAAGCTTTTCTATCAGTCCATGTGAATCTAACTTACCACCAGAGCGCTGCATTATTTTATTTAAAATTTTCTTTTTAAATAAATGACAGATCAGAAACTTAAAAAACTCTACTACAGCGACAAAGGTTTCTTTGTAGGCAAAAATGCCGTTAGTAAACTCATGGAGCTGAGTAAGGAACCAAAAGCTACAGTAGAAAAATGGCTCTCTAAGCAGGCTGTCTTTCAAGTCTATTTCCCACCAGTAAAATTTGAAAGGCCCCATTTCAGTATTTATAAACCTAATGAAGCGCACCAAGCAGATCTTTTGTTTCTCCCCAATGACTCAGGCTACAAGTATGCTCTTACAATTATTGACATTGCTTCCAGATATAAGGAAGCTCGCCCACTCAAGACGAAGAAGTCAGAGGTTGTTGCCAGCGCACTGCAAGATATTTATAAAAACTCTCCGCTCACATACCCCCAAATCTTTATGACCGACCCGGGTAAGGAATTCATGGGTGTAGTGAAATCCCTTATGGAAAAGAAAAACACAGAGATTCGCTATGGCAGAACAAACTTGCACAGAGACCAGGCTTTTGTGGAAAGATTCAATCTAACTCTAGCCAAGAGACTATTCACTAAGCAGACAGCGCAAGAACTCAAACTGAGTGCGGGGCAGTACTATACCAAGTGGACAGAAAGACTCCCCACTGTTATAGAGCAACTGAACAATGAAGTCACACGCATGACTGGATTGAAACCATCCCATGCAATTAAACAAGACACTGTCGAACTTAAGGCATCTCATAGAACAGACAACAACACGACAACCCCACACAACACACACAACACAAACACACCTTGAACTACCCTAAGCTTCCAGGAGTTGAATCACCATACATACTGACAAACTCTGAGTTTCTACGCTTTTTATATCTACCTGGAGAGCTAGAGAAGGACACCAAAAGAAGAGCTACAGATCCATACTTCAGCCTTGATGTGCATAAAATAGACAGACATTTTACCTCCGACTCCGGTGACTATTACTTTTTATCTCAAGCCTTTAACCCTAAATCCCCCACGCGGTCATTCACTAGAGCTGAACTCCTAGTGATACCAGCTGACACAGAAATTAATTAAAATATTAAAATAAAAAATGACAAAGATTGAAACTAGAACCCTCAATAAACTCAATAATATCATTGAATCAAAGAAACCAGGTATTATATCAATTAAA